>CM040631.1:8982047-9352363 GCA_022818045.1 Neotoxoptera formosana
GTGAATTATTTTTCTGCAAATTTTAACGTATCGAAATCAAAATTCGAAAATGATTGGCTGTTTTCATTACAGTATCGCCCCACGCGAGAGCCCCGAAGTGTCATATCATTTCACATGCCAACTTTCAATATAAAATGTGTATTTTCTCATCAGTAAAAGTAACAAACTCAAGTGTACAAAGAATATGATATAGCCTATAGGTAACTAATATACTATATTATCTGAACAGCGTATTCCAGTTATCATTAATCAACGTTTAGTGTATATTTTAAAAGTACCTACCATCTATTATATAGATTTAAGACATAGAGTGACGTCGTAGCTATAAACACACGGTCATATGCATATAATACTATACTTCAACGAATTCGATTATCGATTAAATGCTATTATGCAAGCAACGAGGGTATCAAAAGTATAGAAGAAGTAAAAAATTAGAACATATTTTTATTATTAACGAGGTGCGTGCGGGAAGACGATATAGTAGGTACCTATATATTGTATCAAAATATCTTATGAATAATAATATATTTTATATTGTGCTGCAGCAGGGGGCACCGTCTTGTCTGGTCGTGTTATAATGATAGTTTATATGCGTGATAATAAAAACAAATAATAATATTATATTCGTCGTTTTCGACAGGCACCAAAGTTACCAGCTAAACCGGCCGTCGTCGTCATGGACAGACCGAAAAAGAAACCGGCGCCGTGTTACGTGTGCGGTCGCCTGTTCGGGACCGCGTCCATAGGGATTCACGAACCTCAGTGTCTGATCAAGTGGACCCGAGAAAACGATAGCTTAGCACCACATCTTCGGCGAGCTGTGCCCACTAAACCGGAAGTGATCATCGACGAAGGTAATGTGATACCACCATCGTGCGTGACGTGTAATGTACCTACCTATAAAATAATTTATGTACCAACAGTACCATATTATACCGCCATACGCGGTGTATAATTTTATAAACCTGTGTAGTAATAATATTATGTACATGGCGGGCCGATACGCACTATGCCACTATCTAGAATATGATTAATAGTCAACTTTTGTGACTTTAAAAAAAAAATTGTTCATATCTTTGTTATTTTAGATTTTAAGCGGAGCATTTCGAGCTATTTATAGAAATTTTACATATTTTTTTAAATGTTAATTACAATTGTTGGTTTGGGAAAAAAGCTTGAACATTTACTACTAGGTACCTCAGAGGTTGTAGTTATAGCAATTTAAAAATATTAAATATACATAAGCAGGGTTTTTGAAAAGCATTTTAAGTTAAAAATTTGAAAAAACACGTCAAAATCACGTAATTGAACTAATTTAGGTATAAACCCGATTAGAAGTTATGTCATAGATCACTATATTTATATAATATTATAGTATATTTAAATTTAATCTATGGTTACATAAATTACACTCATATAGTAATATTATATAGGTACCTAGTTGTAATAATGATAACATCATCATAGGTAAACATTATCTTTTTGTTTCTTGAACGTTTTTAAATCAAACGAAATTTCTAAGCCAATAGTTTTGTAGGAACCTACTCACCATATTTGATGTTTTCAAAATAGTACCTACCGAGGTACATTGAAAAGCAATGCTCTAAGATACCGTAATAAAGGTGAGTATTAGATTGAAAGCCGTTAAAAGGTACCTTTGCAGGTCTAAGACATCCGCATTCCTCATAACAATGATTGCCTATGCAATTACAAAAATATTTGAGTACAAAATAAATAATAATGCAATGGATGTAATTTGGTAAATGTTTTATCATAAGTTAAAGATTTACCTCAATTGGTAGTTATTAAAAAAAAAATACGGTTGAAAATTAATTTTTGCAAGTAGATTCCTACTTATAATAGGGATCACATTCGTCCTGTATCTGGTCCGGGAAGGGGAATATGTTTGGGCGCATTTGCCCAAAACCGAAGACTTTAGGGCATAAATCCATACGTTTGGGAGTAATATTTCCCTTCATAAATATCACGTTTTGGCGCTTATATTTCTTTCCATATATTAGTACATTATACTAAATCTGAGCTTATCGGCCTCACCCCTCTTCTTAATTAACATCTATGAAAATAACAATTATCAGTAAGATTTCAAATGACCCGTATTTTTAAAAAATAAATCTGGGTTCCCTAACCTATAAGTATTGCGTTGTGTCAAAAAGCGTGGGCCGTCTACAGTAATCATTAATGATATTGATTGTTAATATTAACTGCAAATAATCATTAAGTTGTGGTATGTTTCAGTGACAGGAAAGGTGAACCAGCAGGCTACCAGAGAAGAACACTGGAAATCGTACTTGTCGCAGCTCGTGCCGTGCGACCGGTGCAAACGGACATTCGACCCGGACAGGTTGGAAGTGCATCAGAGAAGTTGTAAAGGAGTGACGAATAAATGAAAACCATATAATTATTAAAACTAATAGCGTCAATACAGACATAAATAAGAATATTCAGTTGTCGAAATTCGTTTTATTTAAATTAAGTATCTGCTTATACTTAATTAATTGTATATATATATATAGGTACTTAACACGGTATATATTATAAGGAGCGACGTATTTCGGGAGTCAAACATTTTGGGAAGACTGAAACATGGTCCACCATTTGTCGACATGGCACCATTGCTGTGATCGTACTTCCAATATTAAATAGCTCCTGATGTCTGATCACAAATTTACTATAATATAACTACCTACTTAATAATTGTCGTCTAACTGTAGTCAACCTTGCTTAGGTACCTAACAAAAATTAAATAATTGTAATACTAAATCAAGTTAACTCTTGATGTTTCAATATTACAGAAATATTCAAATATAAATGATAAATTAAGTAAAATTTATTGACCAATTTTGATGATTTAAGGTCTTAAGATCAAGCATTAAATGTTGATTTAAGAAAAGATTGCACACTTGCTTTATTTGTAAGCTTTATAATATTGTATTTGTACAAGAATTGTTTGCAGCATCCCATAGTTTGAAATCATTATAAGCTGTAGAATGGTTTTAAAGTTATTTATCTTAACAGTGTGTAATCTAACTTCAATACTATAATATAAATGTTATTCACAATATTACTAGTGTTGATTATTTAAACAAGTAGTAATCATCAAATTTTCATTTATAAAATACAGTAACGATGAATTATACCACCAGTGTTGTCAATACTATTATTCTTATTCTGTTTTCATAAAAATTAGATGGTAGCATATTATTATATAAACAGTTGTTATTACGTATCATTTAATCAATTTAATATAAAATTAGTAAATCAACCTTAGAGAGCACCACCTCTTAATTTTATATTTCAATAATAAAAAAACAAGTTTATGAACCAACCCAATAATAAAAAAACTAGTCACATTTCATTATTGGAGGAAAAACACCAATAATTATAATCATCATTAGTATGGTGATTTTTAAATATAATTTAACACTAAATAATAGTTCTTAAATATTCAACAAAGTAAATTAATGAAAAAATAAAATATATCAAATTTTAACTAAAATGCAATAATAAATATTATTCATTATTTAGGATCAAAATGTTTAACTTTCATCGTTACACTCCAATGACACTATGCATACATGCATATATAAATATAATGTATTATATAAAATACTTATTTCATAATCATCAACTTGAAACGAGTTGAATTGAAATAGCATTTAAATAATATTATATTTATTATTTAAGGTTGAAAGCTTAAAAAAATTATTGTAAGTAAAATTGAACAAGAATTATTTTCATATTAATGTTTTTTTATTAGGTATTTTAGTGACATGCACAGCGTTACACCAAACGCTTTTTTGACGCGACACATAATATTATCAGTAAATGATCAATAGTTTTGTTTTGAAAATGGAAACAATTATATAAACTCAGACCTGCCATACATTTGGAAAGAGAAAAACTTGACCATAATTCATCAGTTCTTTTAGAATAGTGTTAAGTCTTATGAAAATTAAAGTTTGTTTTTATAGCATAAAACAATTGTTCAAAATAAGACGAAAATATTATTTATCTGGAAATAACATCAAGTCTTCCATACTATTGCGTTTAACAATAAAATAATAATAAAAAAAAATGCGGCGATTTTAAAGTTAATATCATGTTTACAATTTATCAAGGTATGAATTGATGTCTGGTAATCCGTCCTTAAGACCTTTACGTTTACGTGTGTCCTAAAAATAAATAAATACACAATAGTTAATAAAATAAACTCTGATGTTAATTAGATTCTATCTTACCATAACAACAATGTATGGTTTTGATCCAGCTTCGCATGGGTCACCTGGAAATACTTGCCAATGATCAAATACACACTGTGGGAAAGCTTGTCCTCCAGTGTTACTACGCAAATCAGCAGTGAATCCTATAAAAAAAATTAGCAATTATTAAAAATGTCAATGAATTAAGTTAGGTTTTAATTCTTAAAATTAAAAAAATGTCTCAGTTCATCATAACTAAAATCGTCATCAAACATAAGGATAGAGGTTCTGCGACAGCGCTTTGATGAATTGGTAAAAATTAATTTTCTTCCATTTGCATTTTCAACACTGTCCCCATTTACGAACGAATAAAAACCCGCCCGCCAACTACAGAGTGATTCATTTATGCTGGAAGGTATTTAAAATAAATTTATTTGACTATAGTAATATGAGTGTATTGCATCAGATAAAAATCTAACAAATATAGCGACATAAACTTAATTTTGATTTACCACTAAAGGAAAGTCTATTACTCTATCTATTTAAAGTAAAAGAGGCAAATTGTGGTATCTTCTAGTTTATTTTCTAAGTTGAATCCTTTAAAAGTTGTAATGTAGTAATATGATTGTATTACATCAGATAAAAACCTGAAGAACATAGCGACATTTACCTAATTTTAATGTACCACTAAAGGAAAGTCTATTACTTTATCAATTAAAAGTAAAAGAGGCAAATTGTGGTATTTACTTTCATTTTTAAGACTTATTTAAACCCATTATATAATATAAAACATACTATTACATCAGATAAAACCCGAAGAACATAATTTTTTTATTTCCTTTGCCAATGTATAACCCATATAATATATATAATCTTACCAAAAGATTCATTGACAGGCAAGTATGCTTTAACGACAAACATGGGTGTTCCGGGAACTTGACTTTCTTCAAAAACGTGTCCTCTACGTCTGTTCAACACACTGTAGATACCTCCTACTGCAACTTCAGGGCACTAAAAACAATTTTGAGCAAAGTTAATTTTCAAAGAACACTAAGTTATTAAATAATTAGGGCATACCTGAATTTCACACAAGTACACAGGTTCCATGATTCTGGGGTGAGCAGCTAAAATCGAAGCATACATACAACGACGAGCAGTTGGAATGATTTGACCACCTCCTCTGTGGATAGCATCAGCGTGTAATGTAACATCATAAATATTGAATCTAACTGCACGCATGTTTTCTTCTGCCAACACTCCCTATAAAGATAATTACACACCTAAGTAAAATTAAATACTTACGGAATAAACAAACATTGTTTTAAAAAAAATAAAACTTATTACAGTAAAGCTTACCATATAATATAGGTATATGATTAAATTACTCAGACACTTTCAACCATCATTAAGCAAAATGAGTCTGGTGGAAACCGCGAAAGATTTAACATAGATATCATCATAGCAGAATTTAATCAATCAAATTTAGTAATAATCAACAATATATTTATTGCAATAACTCAGACACTTTCAGCCATCATAATAAGACAGAATCTTTCTGGTGGAAACCGCGAAAGATATAACAATAGTATCATCATAGAAATAAGTTAAAAACAACATCTAAATCTATTTCCCACAAATGGAACATGTAGGCAAAGCAAATTAGTGAAGTCTTTCAGCTATCAAAATAAATAACATTTGATAGAAACCAGTTAAGCTTAACATTCAAAATAAAAGAATAAATAACTCAGACACTTTCAACCATCATTACAAGATAGAAATCTTTCTGGTGGAAACCGCGAAAGATATAACATTAGTATCATCATAGAAAACATTTTAAACACTATAATATCATTTAACAATGAATTAACCAGTTTATTCCTCTAATTTTAGTTTAATCATTAAACTAAAATGCTGTCTGGTGGAACCACAAAAAAAAATATTTCGTCATGTTTGTTATGCTTTTTTTTTTAAAATAAACCCCAATGTTTTTTCATCATTAACTATTAGGTAATTTTTATATAAAAAAAAACATAACAAAGATATATTAACATTACAAAATTAATCAATTTGCTCAGACACTTTCAACCATCATTAATTAATATTCTGGTGGAAACCGCGAAAGAATAATACTTCGTATCATCATAGCCAGTCACAATGAAAAATGTATAATAACTAAATATATTACCTCTTTGGTTGCCCATTGGAAACCAGCAACAACTGAATCCTTAATTTCATTCAGATATTGTACTCCCTTGGTACAATCTATCAACAAGTTGGGGCCTGTTCCATCAGGACCAAAAGCCCAGATTTTACGAGCTTCAGTAACATCATATTCATATTTATCACCCAAGTAACGGGCACGAGCTTTGAATTCATCTCTTGGATTGACTTGACCCTGTATTTCATATTTCAGCATTTAAGTAAATACAAAATGCTTCATAAAAATTTTAACTTACGCCTTCAATGTCTTCAGCTAAACCATCTGGGAATGGTTGACATTTCATGAATAATCTGTTATGTTTATTAGGAGATTTTGACAAGCACATGATTTCCGACTCTTCATAGACAGTTTCTCTGTATGACACCACTGGGTCAGACTTCTTAATTGGAATGCAAGCATGATCTTCCTCCAAGTCCTTCAAACAAATTTCCAAATGCAATTCACCGGCACCAGCAACAATGTGTTCACCTGATTCTTCAATGATACACTGGACCATAGGATCAGACTTGGCTAAACGTTTAAGACCTTCTACCAATTTTGGTAAATCTGCTGGGTTCTTGGGCTCTACAGCAATACGCACAACAGGGGATACACTGAACTTCATGACTTTCATGTTGTGAGCATCTTTGAAGGTTGTAATAGTTCCAGTTTTCACCAAAAACTGATCAACACCAACCAATCCACAAATGTTACCTAAGGAAATATTTAACATTAATAAGCATTTTATTGGTAGGTAATGCCAACGCTATTATTGCTCATAATTTAAATTGGACTCAATAGTGAGTCTAATTTAAATATATATACAATTGGAATATTGTCTTTCTAGAATGTTATGGTTGCTATCTATGTAGACTAAAATTAAATATTAAGAGTACATACCACAGGGAACATCTTCAATAGCTTCAGTATAACGTCCCATCATCAAAATTGTTCTTTGGATTGCCTTTTCATACAAATCTTCTTTCTTACCAGGGGTATAGTTAGGTCCCATAATGCGAGCCTTCATGCCAGTAGCAACCTAAAATAAATTTATTATTAGTTACTAAGTTAAAATTTCAAAAGTATTTAACAACATACCCTTCCGGAGAATACACGCCCAAAAGCATAAAAACGTCCTTTGTCAGATGTCGGTACCATTTTGGAAATGTACATCATAAGTGGCGCATCTGGGTCACAGTTCTATAATTATGACAAAATAATATTAACACTACAAATTATGATTGAATTAATTACTAATTTACCTTAACACCAAGAGCAGCTTCATCATCGTGAGGTCCTTCGTACAACATTTCCATACGATACTTTTGGGCAACAACAGGAGATGGCAAATGGATGGCTATCATTTGAAGTAAAGCTTCTCCAGCAGGCAACCAGGTACGCATAACAACCTTAAGTTAATAGAATTATGAAATCAGTTGCATTAATAATTTAAACTTTGTAAAATTTATATAGGTATTTTATTTAATAAACTGATCTCAGATGGAGAAGGGGGGTTAATATGAATATCAACATTTATATTGTTTTCAGAATAAACTATTATCATAATTGTGGAAAAATTAACATTATCTTACTATTTTTTAATTTCAAAATGTGCATAGTATATATCAGAAGATGAATAAGTACATGTACAATACATAATATATTTTACGTTAATAACTCAGATGGAGAAGGGTTAATATGAATATCAACATAAATATATTCTTTTCAGAATAAACTTCTATCATCATTGTGAAAAAAATTAACATATTCTTACTATTTTTTGATTTTAATATGGGCATAGTATACATCACAAGATGAATAAGTACATGTACAATACATAATATATTTTACCTTAGTAACTCAGATGGAGAAGGGTTAATATGAATATCAACATATATATTCTTTTCAGAATAAATTCTTATCATCATTGTAAAATAATATATTAATTTAACATTATGAAGTTATATATTTACCTTCAACAAAGCTTTTCCGTCCTTATCTTGATCTTCGTGTTTCAATTCAATTCCAAGTTTCTTCAAAAGATCAGTAGCTTCATCTTTCTTGTAGTTCATAATGCTATTGAAAACCTTAAATATAAATTATTTAATTAATTATTTATGATAACAAATAATATAAAAAACAATACAATAAAAACATACGCAGATTTACAAAAACCATCAGTTAATTTAAAAATTATTTTTCTTCAATAATTACTCAGAACAGGTCTGTGAAAATTTATCATCATTGGTTTGTGATAAATCTCAACAATTAAGTTTAAATAATGAGCCACGATTGTCATGCTACTGGTAGTTAAATATTGTCATGGCTACATAATCCGTTTCCCGCCCAAAGTAATTTTAAGCCACTGATTACCGTTGTGTATGTTGTATATTGAGTACACACAAGTTATGTATGTAAGTATATTTAAGTAAGGTGTACTCAAAATGTACGTTCAGAGAACAAGTCTTGCAACATATTCATTTCAAAAAGCATGGGAAAATAATTTAACACTAGTATGTAAACCCCCACCCTAAGTAAAACATAAATAATGATATATATATACATACACACACATATAATATATATAAATGGTAACCCAACACCCCCATAAATGGATTCTGCGTATGCCACTGACCACCAATAGCACGACTCTTATTTCGCTAGCTGTATTATAGCACATAAACAAACCATCAGTTAGTTTTAAATTTATATGTCTTCAATAAAAGCTCAGAACAGGTCTGTGATAATTAATCATCATTAGTTTGTTTTAAGATTTAATAATCAACTTTAATTCTAATTTTAAATAATCCTAAAACAATATTGGGTAATAATAGTTTATTCAAATAAATCATTTATAACTCAGACGGCCGTTCTTAAGATATCGTCACAATTCAATCAGGAGCATTGGTGTGCAAAGAACATCATCATAGGTAAAATTATTTGATTTAAATTTGTTCAAAAAGAATTATTAGTAATTACTTATAAGTCTTAATGTAAAAATATCAATGATCAGTCATAAAGTTAAAAATAAGAATAGTTAAAATGAATTAATTATTTAATGCCTCAGACGGCCGTTCTTAAGATATCGTCATTTCAATATCAGGAGCATTGGTGTGCAAAGAACATCATCACAGGTAAAATTATTTGATTTAAATTTGCTCAAAATGAATTATTAGTAATTACTTATAATACTTATGAGTCTTAATGTAAAGATATCAATGATCAGTCATAATGTTAAAAAGTAAGAATAGTTAAGATGAATTAATTATTAATGCCTCAGACGGCCGTTCTTAAGATATCGTCATTTCAATATCAGGAGCATTGGTGTGCAAAGAACATCATCACAGGTAAAATTATTTGATTTAAATTTGCTCAATTATTAGTAATTACTTATAATACTTAAGTCTTAATGTAAAGATATCAATGATCAGTCATAATGTTAAAAGTAAGGATAGTTAAGATGAATTAATTATTAATGCCTCAGACGGCCGTTCTTAAGATATCGTCATTTCAATATCAGGAGCATTGGTGTGCAAAGAACATCATCACAGGTAAAAACAACAGATTTAAAAAAACTAATTAGGCTCTTGGGCATAATAAATTGAGTACGTTGTTTTAGTTGTCGTCATAGTCAATAATGATAGGCAGTTCCTAACTTATCATTTATAAGACTTGTTTGTACAGTAAAACCGCAATTGTCCAAACTATTGATTGGAAACTTCAGAGACTGGGATTTTTTTTATATACACTATAAATGTACACACAAGATAATATTAATATTATCATAACATTTACAAATTACATGCGTAACAATGATTAGTATAAAAGAAAGTTTAAACAATCAAGAATTGTTAGAGGGTATGATACCCATGTGGGTGCGGTTCCCTAAATCTCACTAATGTTCAACATGGAAAATATGCATTCAACAGAACTTATTTTCTTGATGTGTTGGCTTTAATATAAGTTGTAAAATTTAAGTGAATTTGTTTTAGTACGTTGGTCTATTCTTTTTACCCAAGTTATTAAAGTAGATAGTAAAATATTACAATTTTCTCATAACCCAGTTAAAAATTACAGTAAAACACTCTTTAAGGGACCAGCTCAAAATAACATCTTTTGAGAGTAAATTAATTAGAATAGGAAATAAAATAGGTCTCTTTCAGACGGCCGTTCTTAAGATATCGTCATAGTGCAATATCAGGAGCATTGGTGTGCAAAGAACATCATAGAATTAATTTATGGAAGAATGATTAAACTAATTAATATTGAATTACGTTCATAATTTACATTCACATTGACTTTTATCATAATAACTTCAGTTGGCCGTTCTTAAGATTTCCTCATGGGATAATATCAGGAGCATTGGTGTGCAAAGAACATCATCATAAGTTATACAAAACAAAAATGTCTAGAATTCACTAACCAACATTTTAAGGATTTTAAACCAGTTATTTAAATGTTAATAAATACATAAAACTCAATTATAAAAAAAACCATAACATACTTTATAAATAGGATCCAAAATGTACATGCAGAAAGAACGTTGGTTATTGTCATCCTTAAGCTTGGCCCATTTCTTTGTTTTGGCATTGAAGAAATTTTCTCCCCACAATCTAAAGGATAAAAAAATTAACAAGTTAAGAAATTTTAGTTAACTTTTGTTTGTAATTTAATTATCACCTGTTCATAAGTTTAACAACATCAATCTTGAATTTTTCAGCATACATTTCAGCGAACTGTTTCAGAGTGAAAGCCCAACCGTGAAGACCTGATCCAAAACCAACACTTCCCTTACTAGGGTCAACCTAAAAAATTGATCAAATATTTACATACATAAAATAAACAGCAAATGAAAATAATATATGCTATTTCAATCTTTCAGACGTGGAGAAGGGTAATAAAGTTTCATGTAAGTATAACTTATCAACAGCTTTAAATAGTCATCATCACAAAGATTTGAGATAAACAATATTATTGTTAAATAAATACAGAAACTCCTACATGTTATGTAATAAAAATTGAGGAATGCATAAAAGCCAAACGTAATACACATAATTTTTTAAAGACCCTATATATCAATTAAAAATAATATACTCTGTAAGGAATCCCGCTACAACCGTTTTGGTCCGCAGCTCAGATACCTTCTTATTCCACACAGAATATAGTGAACCTTTTAATTTGAGTAATAAGAAAACAAGAATATAAGAATTAATGGAACATGGGATATGTATAAGACTATAAGACAACATATATTTAAGATTAAGTAGAGTAGTACAAACATTGATTTCAATTTTAAGTTATGGTCAGCTTTATGCAATATCACAGTAAATAGTTTAAATACTAACAATGCCATAAATAAAGCACAGAATGATTCTGTTAACATCGAATATACGATTTTAAATGATATAAAATGTTGAGATGAAATACTAAGTCGTACATTTTATAAAAAAAAAGATTTGAATGTTTAATACTAAAATAAAAATTTAAGCAGATTCCATTATATTTGAGATAATTAGATAGACTTAAAGGTAATTAAATTAATTTTTATTTGGTCTTCAAAACAATTTACAGTAGAGCAGTGCCTCTCAGTTTTTTTTTTTTACGACACCCTAATCATTTTTATCTTTCAGACGTGGAGAAGGGTAAGAAAGTTTCATATAAGTGTAACTTATCAACAGCTTTAAATAGTCATCATCACAAAGATAAAGATAAATAATATCACACAGAATAGGTTTATTATGATAATATATAAATTACAGTTACTAAGATATTAATTATTACCTGAACTTCACCCATGGGACCACTATCATCAGAGTATGTGGCAATAATGATGTTAACATTTTCAACAATACGTTGGAAAGTTTGGTATAAATCTTCAGATTCCAATTGCAATTCTAATAAAGCGCGGTCCATTTTGTTCATGAACAAAATTGGCTTGATTCTTTCAGCTATGGCTTGACGCAATACAGTTTCAGTTTGTACACACACACCTAAAATTAAATAAATAATTATTTGAGTAATAGAAAGCTAAAACGTATAATGGTATTTCAAGACAAATTTAGTATGTACCTGAGACACAGTCAACAACAACCAGGGCTCCATCAGTAACACGGAGGGCAGCAGTAACTTCACTGGAGAAATCAACGTGTCCGGGAGAATCAATCAAGTTGATTAAGAAACCAGTTTCTCCAGGAGCACATTGGTCTATGTTCTTAATGAAGACTAAATCTTTTTCTTGGAGTTCAAAGTACATAGAGATGGCAGTGGACTTGATAGTAATACAACGATCTTGTTCATCTTTACGAGTGTCAGTGAAACGCATGTCTCCAGCTTTGGCATTAGCTATAATACCAGCTTTGGATACCAAAGAGTCAGTTAAAGTTGATTTTCCATGATCCACATGAGCGATGACAGACATGTTCCGAATATTCTTCTTCTTGTCCATCATCTTACGGATCTCGTCTACTGTAAAGTTCACCTAAAATGCATCAAGCAATTTAATCAACGTGTACAATAATAAGGTCCATATTAAAAGAGAAATAATTTCAGTCAGACTCATTAAATCAGTATTTCCCTCCATAAAATGTCAGGATAATAAATTTGTCATCATTCTTTAAACTACCTAATACACTAAGTTTCATAAAGAATCTAGTTCAAATGATTTTGTCAGACTCATTAAATCAGATATTCCCTCCACTAAATTCAGGCAAGTAAAAAAGGTGTCATCATTCACAAATCATTGAAAGTATGTATTAAATATGTGTGTTCATTGAAGGTTTGGTTAATTTTTTTGGTACAATTTAATGAATGGTAATATTCCAATTCAACTAGCACATTATTTTAGATAAGAAAATACATTTTTTTTAATGATAAACATACACACAAATTTGTATTCTGTACTACCACATCACGAGGGGGGGTTAAATTTAATAAAGGCACTTACAGAAAGTATTGTAAGAAAAAACTTTAAGGCATAGTATTTAGTTACATACCTCAAAAAGTATTGTTTCGAAATTTAGATTCTTTAATATTATTATTCATAATTTAGCCTAGCTGATGAATTTCTATACTTCATCGAGGTAAACAATTAATATATTCGCAATAATCCTATCATGGTATGCAAACCATATCAATATATCATACTCATACCAATGGGTCTAGAGTTGGTCACAATCAACTGCATTGGCGACAGTCTAAGACCAGATACAATGAGTAGACGACATTGCACTTCGATCTCCAACTTCCAAGCCAAGTACAACTCAGACAACATTACGTCGATGTCACAGACCATAATCTACGATCGGACAAACGCAAAGTAGTCGGTACTTAAAACAAAACGATAGTGCTTGAACGGATTGTGTACAAATCGCATTAAGGGTGTTTGAAAATTAATGAAAAAAATCGCGTATGGTAGAAGACATTAATATGAACGGCAACGGCGAATTGCCCTAGGTTAAAAAAAATTAAGAGATTTCAAACGCCACGTCCCGAGATTTCCGAAAAACGAGAGAAATTCGAGATCACGGAAACGTGCGTTCGTCGCGATAGGGATCGACGGCATTTTTCTTTAATTCCTACGTAGAACGTACTACTGTGCCACGCTGAAAAACCCTACCGGACACATTGGGGTGTTCCGAAACGACCCGCCGCCGCCGTCGCCGCCACCACGTCATACATGGTGGGCGACGTCGCCGACACCGAATGCACGACTCAACCGAAATAAAATGACGAAAAGGCCGGACGACGGAGAAACGGACGGCTGTTACGCGGCGTTTAACGGTAGCGTATCGATAAATGCAATAAGTACTCACCATTTTGAGATGTTTTTGGATGAAATCTGCTGTGAAAAATTAAATTGTGTTGCACGAGTGTCGGGAGCCGACGTTGCAACAGAAAGGACGGTGCGCGGAACAGTTCGGCCGATAGTCGGGCTACGGTGCACACCGCTACCCCCCCCACCACAAAACACCAGCGGTCGCCATGACACGTTGCACAGAGCTGCCGTCCACGGGAATAAAGACACCCCACCCCCCTCTTCTTATCGTTCGATCCCTTCCAGCCGCGTCCCGTCACAACACAAGCGTGTGTACGTGTAGCGCACATAGTTGCCAACCTCGTGTCCCACAAAAAACCTCGTCAATTTTATTTATTTTATTATTCTCGTTCTCCCATACGACAATACGACATCGAACAATTCGAATAATTGACAATATTTGTCTATAATTACTATTTATATTATTATCTTAGACCGTACTAACTACTATAATAGTGTACCACTGTCTACTAGACGAATTGTAGCACAGTGTAGAGAAAATCTTTTATTGTCTACATTTTGGATTGTACCGTAGTCTCAACTCCCATGGACCAGCGGCCCTTATGTACTTATGTCACTACGACACTATACCACGGTCCACAGAATACAGTTATACACCGTACACGGAAAGTACAAAAAACAAAAATGAAGAATTGTACAAAATAATATATAAAAACTCAAGATTTCTATATAATAATATAATCTATGATAACAACACGTTTTGCAATCGTTCCTCGTCATCGGTACGATTAAATACTACTTTTTGCTCCACAATTTTTTTACCAAGTCAACTTATTCCAATGAGCATAATATTAATTTCCAAGTTTTAACTTTTTTCCTATTTACAACCGTTTCAATGTACATTTGTAGAAAGAAAATATTTGTCGATTCGTTCCTACAGAGTATGGATATTTTTCCATAAAATATTTCTTCCAATTATACCTTTTCAGTATTCACTTATAATATTACACTTTTGTTCCGATGAACGTTTGTTCCATAGTTTATTTGTTCCACAAGATTTATTGTACATAAATACGTAACATTTGAAACACAATTGAAAATATGTTAATTCTCATTTTTTAGCCTTTGAAATTCGAAAGATTAATCAGAAAATGTAATTCAAGTAATTAAATCCTCAGAAGATTCTGTAACAACAGAGTGTTTAATCAAACTTAAAACAAATAATAATAATACCTATTTGAATTGAAAATCCATTTTAAACATATATAAATAAATTATAATTAGTATTCATAATATAATACTAATTAGTATTTAGTACTATTTACTAAAGAATTCACTAAAAAACTGAAATATTTGTTCTATATACAACGTTAAAATACTTAAATACAGTATGTCCCAGAAGTCCCGTATCACCCATAGTATCTCCGTAGAAAATCAATATATTTAAACGCGGTTTTTTTTACAGTAATAAGTATAGGAATTCCAATTTGAATGGCATAATTTTGAATTTTCAAAAAATATTTTTTAAACAGTTAAATTTTTTAAATTTTTGAGATAGCCATTTTTTCAATCATATTTTTTAAAACTGTTCAAAAAAAAAAAATTATTAAAATTGAGAGAAAATTGACCAAGTTAAAGCAAATTAAGTTTTTGTCTTTCTAAGAATAATAGTTAGGTATGTTAGCACAACACGAATTGTATGCTCTAATCAATATCGATTTACAGATTATCATAAAAAACATAATTTTTCTAATCGATATTGATTAGAGAATACAATTCGTGTTGTGCTAACATAACTATTATTATTTATTCTTAGAAAACCAAAAATTTAATTTGCTTTAACTTGGTCGATTTTAGCTCAATTTTAATTTTTTTTTTTTGAACTGTTTTAAAAAATATGGTCAAAAAAATGGCAAAAAAAATCTCAAAAATTTAAAAAACTTAACTGTATAAAAAATATTTTTTGAAAATTTTTGAAAAAAAAATTTCAAATTTATGCCATTCAATTGGAATTCCCATACTTATTACTGTAAAAAAAAACCGCATTTAAATATATTGATTTTCCACGGAGATACTATGGGTGATACGGGACTTCTGGGACATACTGTATATACTAATACGTACTATAAGACATCAAAATAATAATAAAAAAAAAAGAAATTGTATAGACCTACACTAAAACCTGGGAACTCGCTCTGCTATATGCGTCTGTATAACTGTATAAACTATATAAGTATATAGTTGCTACTATTATAGGCACTATAATTATATAAAGGTTTCGAGAGTAATAGTATACCTATACACCGGTTACCTCGTCATTGTGTAGTCTGTGATCACTGTTGTGGATGTGTTAAATACTTAACTGTGAGCTGCTAATTTGAATTCAATGATAAATACGGATTTGGTAGAATGAGTCCCATTTCATTATTTCTAGGTAAACTAAATCCGTAAATGCAAGAAATGTTATTTTGTTTCATTTTAAAAGACTGTAAGAAAATTTTTAGTAAAAAAAGTAAGTTAAATTAAAAGCACTTGATCATAATTCAAGTGATATGACTCAATTTACCACTTTCATTTTTATAAGAGAGAATCAATATAACAACTCCCGATAAATCATTGTATGCGAAAAATGATTCTGAGCGGAGACGGTCTTACATAATTCTAAGGATACTTTGTATTTTAATTCTGAGCTTAGCTGAGAGAATTACCTATACGTTTTATAACGATGTGTGATTTTTGTTTTTCATGTGCGGGTGGTGTGTCCTATAGATATCTTTAAGGAGCAGTAAAAAATATTTCGAGATTTCAAAATCTTCAATTTTAAGGGAGGTTGCGTTACGGTGGCGGTCACGCTGGTAGTAAGTTGGATCAAATATTCAAATTGGTTCATTTATAGGAAGGAGGTAGTAAAAAGTAAAAAAAATATTATTTAGATATTATCAAAGTTGCAAGTTGCAACACCTAAAAATATTTTGACGATTATGATATTTAAAGAATATATTTATTAATTACCTACTTTAAAGCATTATAAATTATAATAGTTTTAAATTTTTTATAAATTGTTTGGCAAACTAAAATAAAAATATAAAATTAATTTACATTTTTTGTTAAGGTAATTAAGTTATTTAGGGTCTTAAAATTCTTTGTGTAATAAATAAAAAAAATAGTAAAAAATTTAAAAACAATTTATTTGCCGTTTAAGATTTTGAGCGCAGCGATGCATGTTTTGATTTAACAACGATGTGTCATGTGTGTGTTTTCTTGTGTGTATGTATATTGTATACACAATAACTAATAAGTAGTTGAATAGTTAAAATAATGATTTTATGATTATTGTGGTTTCTTGGTTTTCATAGTGAGCGATTCATGTTTTCATATTGAAAACCAATAAAAATTATTTTAAAGTACCTAGGTAATGTTTAAGTATGATACGTATGTATATCGAATATGTAAAAATTGTAATGACTGCTGAGTGTACCCTCAAACAATTTGATGGGAACGTCACTGATAGGTTAGGTAGTTCGTAGGTAGGTAATATAGCTAAATTATAGTACATTATATTATTATAATATGTTTATATTTGAGTTGCCTGAATACAGTGCCGTGCTAAGCTGTAATGCCGCCCGGGGAACACATATTTTGCCGCCTCATAACCCCCCTCCCTCATCATCGTCACAGCAACATCAATACCAATCATTAAAAAAAAAGGTATAATGAACTGATTAAATAAATATGAATATATGATACAGATGCTTCACCGCATCAGGCCATCACTCCTTGGACAAAATATAGGTGTTAAGCGTAGATGTTTAACACTAATATCTATCTATATAATCAATTAGGTACATACAATGTACATGAATATAAAAAACATTTTTGTATTCAATAAATAAATGTATTATACATATTCACAACATTTCATCAAAAATAACAATAATAATTTTAACTAACAATTGTTTATGAAAAAAAAATATTACTATACGAATTTAACTAAGAATATTCATGTATAAATTATACATTACCTACTTATTAGGTATATAATATTATGTATAAGTGTATTTAATATACTTGCATATTACATTTACTTTTCATTTCTAACCCATTAATTAGTGTTAATTTACATGAAATTTCTGAACTTATTAAATTAATCGGAAATAAATTGGTATTTAAAGTCTGGTAATTAAGAGTAAGAGGTAAATTTTGGCCTTAGGGATATGTATTGTGGTTAAATAGTATAACTAAATAATAATAATTATTCGTATATAAGTATATTAGTATAAGACATAAATACTTACCGCTGATGGCGTAAAAAAAGTTTGGAATTTGGAATTTTGCGTTTTAACTCTTCTGATTTTAACTTCTTAACTTTTGCTCTTTTTTTGTACTCAGCGCCACTTAATTTTACTCTTTTTGTTTTTGAAGACATTATTAATTTAAAATATAAAACAAAATTACACTTGTGTAGTTGTGTCTTGTACGCTTGACAACATTACGACCAACTGGCCCACTTACTAATGAGCATTGAGCATTATAATAATATAGTGATAATTCTGTTATATACTTGTATTAAGTAAACAATTTTTAAAAATAAATTAATAATCAACCATGACTGGAAATAGAGAAATAATTGCCCGTTTGCGTCGTTTCTATCATTGATTTTAATATATTATTAGTATTAGTATTTATAATCAATGTTTCTATGTATCCTTATGAATTCGCAATAATGCGGGTACGTCAATACCTATCATAGATTTGAATGTCTGATATTAAGGAGAACTATTAACTATTTATAGTTAATAGTGTTGATCCATATTATTATTTATATTTAGTATTTACTACAACACTGTACGTCTGTTACAGTCGGTCTGTACAGGCGTACATCAATACCCTTGTCCGTCGAGTCTCGACTGTGTTTACGCATTAATGCATGTTAATATTGTAATCATTGGAATAAGATCTATGTATAGTCGTATAGGTATAGCCGGTATAGGTATAAGTAAATAAGATTTATTATAATTAAAAATATTTTTCATATAATACTTAAATGTTTTAACATTAAATTGTATAATATTTATAACAACTGATGGCAAAATTGATTTATTACAAAAAAACAAAAAAATGTTTGAAAAATTAGTATACAAATGCCGCCTATGAAATATTTTCAAATTTTGCCGCCGGGGGCAATTGCCCCCTTTGCCCCTCGCTAAGCACGGCTCTGTGCCTGATGCTGGTCGATGGGCTTCTATCGATGTCTAAAGTAATAACGATAATATTTACATCAATGTCTATTAACTATAAATGGTTAGGTTAGCGATTATCGTTTGTATTATAATATAATAAAAGCCAATAGTCAACCTGAAAATCTGCAGAGCAGGAGGCCAAAGTGGCAAAGTGCTAAACCTAAGTCTGTCCTGTCGTCCTGATCGGCCTGACAAATTTAATCAGACCTGGCAGCGACAGCAAGCGCCTTGGCGTGCCGAAGTAGGTGTTTTTGAGGCGATTGCCTCAAAAAAAAATTGGTGGGTTTACCGGGCATGATATTTAGAAAAAAAATAATTGAGTAACTCAGGTTAGGTTAGGTATGGCAAGCGCGTGGTAAAGGTAAACACCCTGCACACCCTGCTGTCACGAGCGCACGCGGGAGAGGGACAATGGACGCCAATGCTTGAAAAACGGAATATGGAAACTAACTCAACTAAGTGGGAACATTTATTTATTAGAACATATGATATTTGAAACAAATCACAAATGGTTTATTCCAAAATTGTTTCTTGTACATTAGTTCCAATGAACTTTTTTGACAAATTATGTCTGTTCCGATACATTATGTTATAATTCAATAGACATTTAAAATGTATTCCTATAGTTCCAACGATAGGTAGTAGGTACCTTTTTATTAATTTGTTCCAATGGATATAAATTACAAAAACATTTTGTCCAATGTACAGTTGTTCAAATTACATATTTTGCTCCTATTGAATATTTGTTCCAAAAACTGTTTGGAAATTGGAACAACATTTTTTGGGACAAATGTCTACTGGAACGAATAATTTTGGAAACATGAAATCATAGAGTAATATTACTCTATGCATGAAATACAGCCGTGTTGAATATTTTTGTTTCCATGCTATCCGTGCGTCAATGTTATTATTCTTTTTCGTTGTTTTGCATGATTAAAAAATATATCTTAAAAAGTTGAAACTGATAAGAATTCATAAGATAACCAAATGACAACAGTCTACACTAGTACACTCAAGAATTTGCAAATTACAATGTTTTTGACCTAAGTTAGTTTTAATTAATTGGAAAGGGTTTGAAGTTTTGAACCGTGCTTTTCTGCTATCATCATAAAGCATGTAAGTTAAGGTTTTACTACATTAAAATATTAAAATAATGAATTTAGTACCATTGCATGCCTGATTGATCAACAATCTTTCTTACAATGATGGAAGGATGTGAGGTGTTTAAAATAGTAGTGTATATTTGTATATTTGTACTATCATAGTGGTTAGAATAAATATATTTAATTAAAACACAAATTTCAAATTTCAATATAATTATAAAAACTCTTTATGTCATACAATTGTTAATTAAACTGTAATTTTGACGTGCAAGTGTTTACGTCTTGGTGACAATATACATTTGTTATCTAAAAACAATACTCTCGACAGCTCTCTTTTGTATGGTATTCCCTTTTTGGGCGTCTTGGCAAAATGCAAATATGGACACAGTAGATATCTTTACATTTATGACATTTTACAATATTAATTTACTTCCTGTTGGATCAATTAGGAACCAATACCAATTTTTCCTAATATTCTAATAATATAATATCTATTGATTAAGATTGTTATTGTTAGTGTTCTATACGATTATGACTTGTTAAGATAATATAATATGTACCTCACAATAAGTACAGTGGCGTATCCAGGTTTTTTTCGATGGAGGAGAACTAAACAAAGTAAATTATAATTTGATATCCTACCAAAGTTTCAATAAAATGTCTTATAGTAATTGTAATATTTTATTATTGCATAGGTACATTTTATAACACATACGTATATTATAGATATCTGTGATGGTTGGTACTGTCTTATAATACAAATGAGATATGATAAATTAAATAAATTGTACATATTTTTTTTTATAACTTCAGAATACATTTATTTTTGGTATTTTATTACCTCCTCTAGTCGTCTAATTGCTTTCTTCTGGGTGTCTTTTTGAAAACTCATTTGATTATTGTGTCATATGACCATAATATGGTTACGCTCTAGATAACAGTCGTATCATAATATTCATTACTACTTACTACGTTCATACCGATCAAATAAAATTATACACTTACCTTATACTAGATTTTTATTAGCCGTTACTGGTTTTTAATAACTTCTACTATAATTGATATTATGCAAAATGTTTTTTCAAAGCCGTTTTCTGGAATATCATGGTTTGTACTTTGCCTATAATTCAATTTATACCATAACACTGCCAATAGGGAGGGGGCTGAAGCCCTCAGGCTTAGTATAGTATAATTTTATTCGATTACGGTTTGAATGCATATATTTAAGTATATATATTATAATCTGTATAATTGCATACAATGTTCCTAACAAACTGTTGATTGTTTATATTTTGTAGGTCGTCATCATCTAGACATTACTCTAGATCAAAGGATTTATACAACAATAAGAAAAATATTGATGAACAAAAAAAACAAGATAGACATTCGTCAAAAAAAAAATCTAAATCAAAACACAAGAGTAGAAGAAGGTAAAATGTATTGATCAATATTACTAAACAATGTATGAAGTTAGGTATGAAAATGTTGAAAATAAAACACTTTAACTCTTATAAATAATTAGTAAAGTAATGAGTTAAGTTAATTAATTAATTTAGTATGATAATATGGGTAGGTAGTCACTAGTGATTTCAAGAAATACATGTGTACTTGTCACATTACTTATTGCTCATAGTGATTATTTGCTCATACTTGAATCAAATCCCAATTAAATAATTATAGTATTATATCATATTTAGGAATGGCATTATGGCAACAATATATCGCTTCCCTTGATATATTAGTGTGATATACCGGAAATCAGAATATCAGATTTTCAGATGTTTTATAAATTTATTTGTTATACTAGAACAGGTAACAGCTATTGTGGCGATCAGTCTTCAATAATTCAGTGGCATTAATAATAGTTATATATTTTGCACTTTGCATCACACTCCTCAGTCCTCGTGTGCTACAACGATAGACATTATACACTTATATTTTCTCTAAGTATATGGTTATAGGTATGCATACGGGAACCATAGGCTATTATTAGAATTCCGATAACAGAATACTGATCATATTTTGTACAAATGTACAATAACAATATATAAAATATTATATAAATATTATGCTAACAGTATATTTTGATGTATATGCAGGTCATCATCAAGTGACTCCTCGTCAAGCAATGATGAGGCAAAATTACTACAACGTCTACAACAAGAAAGACTTAAAGTTGCGGAAGAAAGAAAACAGCAAAAGGAATTAATTAAAGGTATGGAGACACCAGAAGAAAAGCGCTTTAGGCGTTTGATGAAGAAAACAGCTAAAGAAAGAAAACGAAAAGAGTTAATGGGCTGGGATAATGATTACCTTCATTATACTAATGCTGACAATCCATTTGGAGATGCAAATTTGCTTTCTACATTTGTATGGGATAAAAAAATGGCTAAAGATGGTTTGGTAGGTGTTAGCCATGAAGAACTAGAGTTAAGGAATAGACAAAAAATGGAAGAAAACAAACGAGAATTAGAAAAAGTGAAAAAACGACGAATGGAAAGAGAAATGGAAAGACAACAAAGGGAAGATGAGATGGCATTATTACAAAGAAGTAAAGAAGCAGCACAGTTTAAAGAATGGGAAAAAAGTGAAGATCAGTTTCATTTACAGCAAGCTCGTTTGCGATCTACTATTCGTATTGAAGATGGCAGAGGTAATATTAATTCAATAAATACACTTAAAATTAAAAAACATATATTTAAATAACATGTTTATATTGTTGTTTATTTTTCAGCTAAACCAATTGATCTTCTTGCTAAGTACATAAGTACTGAAGAAGAAGTAGATGCCGTTGAAATGCATGAACCTTATATTTACTTAAATGGCTTAAAACTTAAAGATTTAGAAGATCTTGTTGAGGATATAAAAGTTTACATGGAACTTGAAAAAGGAAAAAATTTTGATTACTGGAATGATATAACAGTCATTGTAGAAGACGAATTGCATAAAATGAGAAGAATTCAAAAACAATCAGCTTTCACAGGTAAATGTTAAATTTTATTGAAAAAATGCTTTCATATCATATATGACCCCATGCTCAAAAAATTTGATATTTTTTATTTATTTGTATTAAATGTAAAAAGAAATTGATTAATTGTTTACTCAATAAAAAAATTCAAACTAATATATCATTTTTTTAAAAATAAATATTATTTTGTTATACTGTCTATTAATACTATTTACATAATATAATATTATGGCTAAAGACACTAATGTGGAAAATTACATAATTCCCCTAACAGTTAGGAAATGTGGACATTGTATAATATATTACCCAGTCATTGACGTCAAATGTCCAACCTTACCGGTTTCTGACGTTAAATACAGTCTTACTGTTAAAGATCAAAAAATGATGCATTGGTATAATAATTTATATTATACATCCAACTCGTTGACTGACAGAAATCTTAAAGTTGACATGTGAAAAACTCTCAGAGCTCAAAGTATTACAACTGCTTGTGTCCCAATACTTTATTTTGATACAGTTTGAGATTCTCCTAATTTGCTAGCAGTTAATTTTAAGTTACTTATTAATTATTATACATATATACCAATATCATCTTTGACCGCCAATCTTGAAAATTGACTAGTCAAAAATAAAAATGTTTAAAACATTTTATTTTTATCATTTTTTTAAAATAATTGGATCATTTTGGTCTTGGCCAATATTTTTGGGGCAATGATGTCTTTTCCCAATTAATGACTTATACCATAATATATACAATAAGTGTAAGTTGGTGAGCTATCAAATGACTTGTGAAAAAGGACATATTTTTTACTTTTTTATTTTATTGTTTTGAAACATTTTATATCAAATAAAATAATATTACATATCATTTATTATAGATAATATATATTTTTAGTAATTACAAATCTACTGTTTAGCAATTAGCCATTATCAAAATAGTTTTATTTTGTTTCATTCAATTTGGAATTGAATTATTTGGTATCAATACATATAATAACTTATCATATATTATATATAAGCTCTAATGTTAACATTTTTGTACCACCAAAAATATTAAGTATTACGAATAATATTGAAAAATATTTATATTATAGCTGTAGGTCGGAGAGAAGGAATCCATCAATCAGTAGCTCATGAAGTGGCTCATATTTTCCGAGGTAAAACTGCTGAACAGTTGGACCAACTAAAAATTCAAATTGAAAAAAAAATTAATAGTAAAGCTGAAGGTGTTGATATTGGGTACTGGGAAACTTTATTGTCACAATTAAAGGGTATGCATGATTAATAATAATTATTGATTACTACTTAAAATTTTGTTGAAAAAAAGAGCTTGTATTTAAACTAGCTAAGTATTTTAATTTATATATATAGCACATGTTGCAAGAGCTCGACTTAGAGATCGTCATCAAGAAAATCTAAAGAAAAAACTTGAAGTATTAAAAGCACAACAAAATATGGACGATTCTCAATTTGATCCAGAAGAAGGAAGTAGTAGTCACAAAAGCCATCAACAATTGCCTAAAGTGAATGAGTCATCAAGTCAAGATCAACCATCAACCTCTACCAAAAAATCTCCCTCGAGAAATGAAAAAAACCAAAGTTCTGGAGAAGATATAAGGTGAATTTAAATTTATAATTATGTTATGGCCAAAATTATAATTTATTTTTAATTAGTGATGCTGAGCAAGAAGCCAGAAATATTATAGAAGAATGTGCTGCAGATTATGAAGCTTGTGGGTATAGCCCAGTATATATTTCTCCCAATAGCTTAGAACTTGGAACTTTAGTTGTATCAGAAATTGATGACGAAAAACGGCTGACATTTGCTAGACTGCAAGTACAAGGCACGGGGACACGTATTGAAGTAAGCTTATCACATGTAATAAATATTCAAAAGTGTCAATTTCATATGTTGTTTGTTTGAACTATGATAATAATATAAATTCAAGACTTTGAGAAATGTACGACATTAGTTGTCATAAATTACTGTGCATTGACTAATACATTAGACAGTTATATGATTCTATGTTTATTGACAGCTACTGAAATTTGATGCCAATTGAAAAGTAATAAGGTTATTTGTTTAGAAATCTATCAAACAGAAATGAGTAGAAAAGTTTATTTATATTCATAAATAATTTATGGCAAACGTCAATCCTTAGATACATAAAAGTATATATACAATAAAAAACATGACGTGTTAAAATAATCTAGATTGTAAAACTTTTTGTCAATTATATTCCTTCAAATTAATTAATTAATGTCTATGAATAACATATTTTTTACAGAATGTAATGGCTGTGGAAGAAATGGCTTTGCAAAAAGAAGCTAGAAAGGGAATGACAAATGAAGAAGCAGAATTCTCAGTAGAATCTGAATTGGACCATCAAGTTTACTTATGGTCAGATAAGTACAGACCACGAAAACCTAGATATTTTAATAGGTAAACAATATTGTGTAAAATTCTTTATTATAAATGTTTAAATTATTAAAATTAATTTTATATACATAGGGTACATACTGGATTTGAGTGGAATAAGTACAATCAAACTCATTATGACATGGATAATCCTCCACCAAAAATTGTTCAAGGATATAAGTTTAATATATTTTATCCAGACTTGATAAATAAAGGTTCAACTCCTCAATATTTTTTGGTAAATTCAAAACAACAGTTATTGTAGTTAAACTAAGCTATTTTATACTATTTTATACTATATTATTTATTATTGAATATTGATATTTTTGTAGACTGCTTGTGGAGATAACCCAGAATTTGCAGTCTTAAGATTTCATGCTGGTCCTCCATATGAAGATATTGCATTCAAAATTGTTAACAGAGAATGGGAATATTCATACAAAAGAGGATTCCGTTGTCAATTTCATAACAATATTTTTCAGCTTTGGTTTCATTTCAAACGCTATCGATACAGAAGATAATTTCAATTATTTTTCTTTATTTTTTTTTTTTTAATCATTGTGTTTGTACATACATTAATTAAACTACAACTTTGATGGCATTCAACTGTTTATGCATTAATCAATAATGAAAAATATATAGTCTTTTAAAAAAATTAGTATGAAACTTTCAATTTTCTATTGGTGTATTATATTATGTAAACATGTAAATAAATGTGTTGTAACAAGTTGAAATTAATACTATATCCTAGCTGGTGCAGGAATATTGCTGGAACAAATAAATTTGTTCTTAGAATGTGATTGAGTTTGCGATGTTTTCATCACTTACCAGGACTTTTATATGACATGTTAATATTAATATAACATGTCAGATTTTTTCCAAAAATGTTGCTATTGTCTTATTTTAAAATTGCATACATCATATATTATTATAATGTACAGTTTCTTACAACCTTCTAAATTCACCTATATTATTGAGTTAAAATTTTAATTATATTTATATAATATAACTTAAATGAAATTATAAAATAATAATAAAAAATGTATTACAATTTTTTAATTATCTTATAGAACTTATAGGTATTGGTGTTGTAATGAAACAAACTGTGAATTGTAAAATTGTAATATCAAGTACATTTTTTATGGATTTAAAATTTTAAACACATCCCCGTGAAACCTTATTTAGTATTAGTCTTCATAACATTTGACCTGATTATCACTTCTTTAATCATTCATGCTAAGAGTCGAAGTCCAAACATAATAAATGATTTTTTTTAGACTATATGTAAAGTATTATATTAATCTATTTGTATAGGTATGAAAGGTTAGATAGCTCTTGGTGATGGTCACAAAATTATGTGTCTAGTCCAATATACCTAAGAATATAATTAAATTAAATGTTTTATTTAATACTTACAAAGTACAAAATAAGAATTTATACTTAAAAAAAAAAAATTAACATGTACAAATGAATCAGTTTTGTGTTTGGTATTTATATATACTTAATATTGTATAATATGTAAATATTTACAAATTAATAAATATAAATCTATAACACTATTTAAATCGATTAAAAGAAACCTAACCTCACCACTTAAAATTTGTAAATTAAATAAACTAAATACTAATAAAGATTTAAATTTTAGGTATTAATAATAATATAACCTATATATTATATAATATATAAAAGAAAGGTTTTGTATTTTTATTATTCAACCGTACATATTCACTAAATCTACTTTATCTAAACTTAATGGAGATGTTCGAAATTAGAGCAGGTACCTCTCGGCCGTCAAGAAAATGAGTAGGTAAGTAAAATATGAACTTGAATGTGTTGTTTAGTTGGTTTTCTACTGTATAAAAATGGCGCCAAATGGCTGTATTATGTTTAATACAGTAATAACAAGTTAAAATGTTTTGTTTGCCCCCGGGCTATCAACTTTATGTAGGTACCATTATTTCAACCGGCAAACTCTGACACTCTGTATGTTTAAGCGGTGTAGAAACTTTTGAAACCTACCTATTATAGAAATATATTATCTAAGTAAATAATCGTAGCCGAGTAATCTATTTCAATCAATAACTAACAGTTGTTTTAAATTGTAGTGCCTAACTAGCTAGTCTAGGGACGTCTTCAACTCTTTTCCAAAGAAGGGGGGGGGAATAAAATAAAACGTATATTTTTACTAGGAACACTGACCTGATAAAAAAAAACCCGTATGATTGATATGATCTCCACTTTTATTAGCTGAAAAGACTCAAGATATAACATTTTATTGCAAACAAATTTAATTTATTTTGATGTGCATAATCTTTATATATATTAATATTATAAAAGAACAGACCTTTTTTATGTATCACGTTTCAGACGACACCATTAAACTTTTTTACAGTTTTTTTTTCTAAAAGTTGTTCCAAATACCCCTCCGAGTGTTTCTACGTTACCCTTTTTTCATTTTTTGGCCAGGGGAGGGGAGGGAACATGTCATTGTACTCAGTTTTCCATTTTTCTGACGATACTTTTGAATAATATCACGACTTTATGCACACAATTGTTCCAAATACTCTCCATAGAGTCACAGTATTTTTATAATTTTATTGTTTTTATTTACTAAGCTATAGATTAATACCAACATACCACTACAGCCTATGCCCTATAGGTAGTATACCACTATAACCCGCAGGTTATTCAGCTAACCTATGGCTGAGGAGTCAAAACTTAAAAATATATTCAATTTTCAATTTTAATAACTAAGACTTGAAATGTAATGCAAGGTTACTCTAAGTTGTTCTTACAGCAATTTAAAAATATCAAAAACACATAGCAACAATATTATTTTTATAGGTATTTCTGTTTAAAATTTTGAAAAGATTAACATAATAAAACAAAAAATAACCATTTTAGTTATTTTGTAATAATTAAAATATAACTACTACTCTTATACTTAATCGTTAACATGTAGTGTCGCACAGAGATTATTTTGAGAGGACATGCAACTAACAAAAATTACCCACTCACCCATTTTTTTTTTATACGTTCTTTTGAACTCTAGTCTGTAATTAACTATTAAAATGACTTGAAATAATAATAAAGATTACTACACCAGAGACACGAGATGTCCTGGATCTTACCTTTAAATTTTATTACAATACATTTTAAATACAACGTAATTAATTCTCTAAAAAATAAAGAAATTAAACAATTAAGATTGTATAATAAACAAAATATAGGTGCAGTATACCCTCGGGAGCACATGCAGTTGCACCACTTTAATCCTGTGTGGGCGTCACTGTATCCATGGAACTTTTTGCCATTACGTTTATTATTATTTTCAAAATATTTCGACTAATTTTAAGCTATTTATAATGTATACCATATTACCATTTATACCTATTCATAAAATCATAACCATTCACACCGTTCAACATACTTTGGATAAGTTTTACTTTAATAATTATAGGTACCTACTTATAATTAATAAATTGTAGTAAATATACTTAGAATAGAAATACATATAGAATCTTTCATACCATTTCCGCTCAGAGCCGTTTTTCGTATACAATGATATCTCAGCGAGTTCAAACTCGACACATCCACGATTACATTGACGAGTGACCTACTCAAAGACGAGATATCTACTCGAAACCTTCTATACAGCATAGTTCGTTTTTTTTTTTTACCACCTACGCAACTAAAAAGCTGGATGCTCAGTTATACCCCTTCCGCCCCCCCTGCGTGCGTTTCAATTAGATACCTACACGATTCATATTCATAATTTCCAGAATCTAAAACTCGCTATTAACTCGAGAGTTAATATAATCCTGCATGGCCCATATCGGGCCATATTATCTTGCTCAGAAGGCAGCTGTTCACGATGCCTCCCCTGTACAAACGATTATAATATCTATTTATTATAAAATAAAATATTTTAACCAAATATTAAAATCCATATAGGTAGTTCTTTTATTATAGCAGCAACAAAACGATCAATAATTCTATCTACATTAATATTAATTATGTCCATTGCAGCGGTGTGCCGGTGTATATTTAAAACTTTTAAGGGCCAATCCAGTTAGTTTTACTGGATTGACACCTTTTTTTTTTATAGACTTTGCTTAGTCATTCTGCGTCTTAACCAAGTTTTTAATCTAATAAACAATAACCGGACCAACAATAGAAATAAGCAAATGCTGGGTGTTAAATAGTTCATTTAGTATTTACTTAAATAGGTACCCAAACATATAGTTTTTTTAAAAGTACCTCCGTGACTTTTTTCCACTGAAATTTCCTCACATAGGCGCCACGTAGCATAGCTACATTATTAATACATATTTGGATTGTATGTGTACCATCGATCGGCACTATCGATTATTATAACGATTTCCGCAATGTTCAAAAATATTAATTTGGCCAGTATTTACTACAGTTGTTGGTTTTGTCAGTTTTGGCCCATGTGTGAATTAATTTTTTATTGCCTATTCATTATTATTATAATATTAGTTGGGAATTTGGCATAGGCATAATTATTTACTATTATATTCACTTTTATTACCAATTACCTTTTACTACAGTGTTGGTCTATTTAGCTATTAAAATATTTATAAATACCTATTTATAAATTACAAATTATTGAGATTAAAACATTTTTTTATTCATTATTGTTAAATTGATTTATAAAAACGTGCGTAGTACCTATATAAGCCTATTGCATTTTTATTAATTACACCCTAAAACATTGTTTATAACATTCGACTTGACTTATTATTGTATTCATTAATTTTCCTTTAGTTTACTTAAAGGCTTTCTGGATTAACCACCGAGTACCTACGTTCATTATTGTTTTTAATTTAAAAAAAATGTGTGTTTGAGATTTAAATAACAAATTGATCATTTACATCCATCGCAGGAGATTCCAGTACAATAGAAGGTTAGGTTCCTAAAATATGAGGAAATTCAAGTGAATAATATTTTTGAAATTGGGAAGGAATTCGAAAAACCTTTTAAAATAAAATTCACCGGAGCCCGGAGGCAATTCGTGTGCACCCGTAAATTAATACAGCCCGTCCCTACTTGAAAACTTTTCGATAACAATATACGATTATTAACATTTACCGTGATTAAAATAAGCGGAGAGCGACCACTGAATTTACATTAATAGGTGTATTATTAATTTAAATAATGCAAAACTTCGTATTCTCTCAAATGAAATTGTATAAAGTAAAATGGCCACTACCAGACTATTTGTTGATAAAATAATTTTATATTGACTCGGTCGATTTGACTGAAAAAATGTCGATGGACGAAATAAGATCATCCTTATATTCACTGCATCAAGTAGATTACTGAGTATAAGTTCCACGTCCCATGTTGCCGAATGGTTTTGTCGTTCAAGACGTATTGATATCATATAATATAGAGTACCCTGAGTACCTATTACCTTTATACATACAAAATACTCGATACTATTAAATACAGACATACAGTAGCACGTATCCAGAAAAAATTTTCGGGGTGGGGGGTCCAAAATCTGTAATATTTATGTTGGTATTAAAAATAAATATTTATTTAGTTAAACATTTGTACACTATTTAGGCAATTTCGGCGGGTGTCTGGACCCCTTGGACCCCCTCTCAGATATGGCCTTGCAGTAGCATCTGAAACGTATTATAGTCACAATTATAATGTACATAACATAATATAGTTAGGTATACATTTTTGAATAATTCTCATTTAAAGTTTAAGATTTGGAAAAATGTTTATAATATTATAGAGGTCACGTGTTTATCGAGGATATTATATTACTTATTTATTATTATTATATAATTATAATTATATTTTTAGTTAGGTGTTAAAATAAGATATTTGTAATTAAAAAAATAGACAATTTTTTACTCAAATATTTTTTTTTAATTTTGCCTGATAACAAATATTTTATTGACTATATACAGCTATCGTATTATTATTTATAATTTTTTTCTAAATAAACGCAATAGGTATGCATTATAATATGGTTCAAACAATAATAAAATAAATCAATAAGTATCTGACTCTGTACCTGCAGTGTATCCAATATCTATGTATCATTGTATCATAGACGTGTTTGTACTACTTACTGCTTAGATCACGAACTAAAACTCACTGTAGGTACACAAGGTCGGTTCAACATAATTTTTTTTCCGGGGGAAGAGTTCAAAATAAATATATTCATATACTCGTATATTGTAATTTTAGTAAACACTAAATTTAATGTTTAAAATTCGGTTAAATATGAAAATATAATAAGATTTATTACGACCATTTATGACTGAAAAATATTTATGTCGGTATCACAAATTTGTAAAAACTTGAATAATTTATCTAATTTTTTGTGTTTTTTTTTGCGGGAAGGGGTGGATAGAGGGTGGAGGTCTGAAACCTCATAGACCTCTCAAATACGGCTTTAACTGTACTTTCCTAATGCTAATAATATTAAAATATTAATATTTATGAATCTATTATTTTGTTTTAGTTAAGCCTTGAATGAAAAAAATACTTGCACCTATTTATTAAACATATAAGTTTGTACTATTAAATGAATTGTATCAAATATGTTAGATTTTGAACCTACGGTCTGATATTATATATCTGTTAGTAGTAACACGCTTGCATGGCATGTAAAGTAGTACATCATATAATACCTATAGTGTAAAGAATTGTTTTAAACATTTTTTTTTATTTATTGCTTTAAGTAACAACTAATATAGCTCAACAATTATGGTAATGTAAAGAATTCTAATAAATATTTTTTGTCCTAGACTAATATTTTTTATATACTTTAATAAAATTGTATTTATTTATAATATAAAATGATTATTAATTCTTATTTGTATTAAGCAATCAAGTTAATGACTAATAAGTAATAACTGAATAAATTAATATATATGTCTAAATGTATAGTGTATACCCAATATGGAAATATTATATTATAACTAATAAGATTAAGAATCAAACAATATTTGATTTTAATAGCTACCTATTATAATTCTGTTTTTTTTTTTTATTTTTGATTTTAACTATTGGCACCATATTATGTACAATTTTTTTCGATCATAAAAGTTTTGAAATATTATTAAGTACCTAGCTATAATAATATAGTTATTAATTATCTCTTATCTAAAATTATTGATTAAATTACATTACTGAAACTTGTAATTATTATATTATACATTTTAAGTTAATACACTGAAATATATTTAGTTGGTAGCATTGGTAGCTGGTAGGCAAGTCGTGGGTGTGTATATAAATGAAATTGGAGCAGTGATAAAGTATTGTATAGTATTCGAAAAACAGTAAAAATAAGACAGATAGATGACTACGATCTTGGTGGCCACATGATGATATACGCACTTCTATCGGATGACACTGATAAGTGATAACTTTTACAACGACAAGTAGTAACACTTTGCAATTTATTGCGCACAATTACACAAACTTTATGTGTTATGTATTTATTTAATCCAATATTTACTGTCATTTTTGAAACATATTTTTTCTCAAATTATTAACATAAAAAATGTATTGTTTATTATTATTAATATGTATTACCAAACTTGTAATAACATGTAGGGAATATTATGTTGACACGTTTTAAATGCAATAAATAAAAAGTGGTGCTCATGTTATTTTGGGTGTGCCAAAATGGTTTGTTAATCATTGCACCCCTAAATATGTATCGAAAACTTGCATTCCTGGCTGAAAAGGTGATCATCACTAAGAAAAATAAACAAATCACAAAAGACACATTCACGCATTGTATTGTTAATTTTTGTTTATTTTTAGTTCTTACAGTTATAATATTATTCGTTGACTTATTTGGATAAATATTGAGCATGCAAATTTACCTTTAAAACACTAACACTGATATGTACGAAAATAAATATTTAAATATAGTTCTCTTAATATTATTAACCCCGAACTCTAGTTGCACTCTACAATGATAGTTTATCGTTTATAATATGCTTAAATGCCTAATTAATTTCACGTGAATTGTTTGTGAGCAGACGGGTGGCTCGATAGGAATTTAGAACATTTAAATCTTATATGAATTACGGTATTGCGTAACGTCACTGCAGGTAGACCCAGTTCGTGACCGACGGCGACGGACGATGATAATACTGAAAAAAATTCGGCGTTTCTGGTTTGGAGTTTTGAATACGTTTACTATATTTGTAATTTGTATTATTGCTGATAATCTACACTTTGATGTTACCCATTAACATTTAACACGCCACTCTAATTATTACGGACCAGTAAGTCCAACTCCAGTCTCCAACCAACTGTGAGAGAGCGCTACCCTCTGTATCACAGAATGGTGAAATAAACACAACAAACAACATGAAGGCGGAGGGGTTATCTTAACCGTGAAATAATAATAATACAATTTCAACATGTATATGTGTTAGGTTTAGACAAGCAGGGTCCCATCAAATAGAAGGCATTAAACGATCCCCGCCTCCCCCGATGATTAACGCTTATAATACGAACACTGCGCATATCGTAGGTTAAAGAGTTCTACATTTATCTTTATAAGATCACTATGGTTACTGAGCCATCGATTGCTTTTTAGATATATGCCTGGGGTGTACTAGTGTTTCAGCGTTTGGAATTTTGAAAGTTGTTTAGTAATTACTAATTAATTCTTATTTATTTCAATTTATTTCATTGAACCTATTTCGATTTTCAACCTGGTAACTGTTATAACTCATAATCATCGCACTGTGTTTTTATTATTTTTCTGCGGTAGTCACTTGTCCATGTGTTCTCGTTTTTCAATATATTTTATTTATTACGAAACTCGTAGATGCCTATACGTTTGGAATTGATATATTTGTTCATTATACCGAAGTTAATTTTACTTCGGTGTTTATGGCAAATACGAGAACCACCATAAAATTATTCATGGTTTATTCAAATAAACCTTCAATCAATATCAGTTGTAGGTATATTGATAATTTTTTTTATTGAGCATATACTTCTATTTTCATTTGTCAGCAGTGAAAATGCTACAAAATTATCTCATTTTGTTATTGTTTTTTCAAGCACAAAATGAAATCGTTATTATGTGTTTCGTGTTCGACGAGTCTAAATATTTATGATTTAAAGTTATGATAGTGGTTTTCAATGATTATTTTAGGGATATACGATATTATGGCAGTGCCATGTCTGTGAAATATATTTTTTTTTTTCATATTATTGTGTTAAAGTAAATTGTGGTAAAAAAGTCCGTTGTTTTCTAGTCTGTGGTAAAAATGTCCGGTATCCTTAAAATAAAACTGGAAATTATTTATATATATAAAAAAAAAAAATACAATAGTTATACATAATTACTAAGTTTTATTCTATAAAAAAAAATCGAATTCATTATTCGTACAAAAAATAAATATATATATATATATGAATATATGAGTAAAATTCGATAAACCATATCATTTCGATCAAAGCAACAGTTCAATATTGCGTGCTCTCAAAAATCGAGCAGTGTTCAAAGTTTAAAGAAAATAGTTACATCATTAACAAAATGTGATATTGCCGATATTGGTATGCACCTACAATAAGATAAGTTGTTAATTTCGTCAGGTAAATCATTTAATTAAAATTTATATTAATACTTTTATTGCCAATTGGAACGTTAATTGTTCTTCACTTCAAATTTTTCCTTTTATTTAATTTTATTATATGTATCCGAATTTTTTAGCTTTGACTTTGTATGCTCCGTACTTTTTTAACACAGATTTTTTGGTAGTCTACCAGTTGTAACTTAGGCAGTTTCATTATTATTTGGTAGTATAATACTAAATATTATACTTACATACCTATATTTCATTAATATTACCTTATGAAATTTTACATATAAGTATTTAATATTTATGTAGTTATATTATAAATGTACATATTTGATATTATAATAAGGATTGTTATTATGACAGCTATTTTATTTGGATCGATTTAATTTTTTTAAATGCTTGTATAAATATTAATTGTTAATAGTTTATCACTTGTTTATTGTAATTTATAATTGTGTGTTAACTGTTTATTTTGAGATAGATTATAATATTCATGTTTATCTCTATCTGTATTATGTTTAAAACAATGTATATACATATATATATTAAGGAATATTTAAATACTTAATCGTATATTATTTATGTGGTTTTATTGTCTCTTGTTTACTTAGTATTTGAATGATTACGAAATATCGAAATGAATAAACTTTCAACTAGATTGACCTTTCTTTTGGCATATTTAAAGGATTAACTTCATTCACTATAAATGTGTTTATTTGATAATAAATTTAGAGTCTGGAATTATATTATGCACTGAAAACAACCGAAATATGCACTAAAATATGCCCTTAATTTTTTTTATACATATCTGAACAAGTAAAAAAAAACCTATTAATACTACAGTTTTTATTTTAATTTAGTTAACTGTTAGATAATAATATTATTATTTTTATGTATTAAAAAGTAAAACATACATTTTTTAATAGAAAATTATAAAATTATATAAATGCGTATATTTCTTTTTTAAACATAATAATTTACAATCATTTTCATAAATTTGAAATGTAAGCTGGTTATTGGCCAATATGTTTTTATACACCAAAAATCTCAGCTCCACGTCAACCAATAAATTTGATGCGTATTTAAGATGTACATAATAAAAAATTAAACATATTATCTGGTCAAAAATAAACGGGTCTATTTAGCTATTATCAGGCTGCCAACAGACATAACTATAATTCATACATTTTATATTTTATTTATTATTCGATTATTTTATATTAATATATATATATATGACTATATCATCATAAATATAAATAATATATTAATATTATACAGTAAACAACGAACAATAATAATTTAAAAAATATGTGTACAGATAAAAATCATCAACATTTGCAAAAAATATTTTTATTATATTTTAACACAATTTTGGATTTGGATTGGTATTGGTGTAAATCAAATTTGTAGCTGATCTATACATTTTTCGGTATATTCAGTCAAAACATGCTGACGCATGCACTTTCAGGCCCTAAATTAATAATCATAACCTACAATAATTGGTGTAAAATGCAAATAATATTATAATCTAACAAACCCAAATAGGAAATAGGAATATCAAATAATCGAATTTTTCAAAATTTTGCTTTTACTGCCTTTCTATTTTGGAGGGCTGTATATAATATATATGTATAATGTTGTATATGATAAGCATATCATGATAATATATATCTTCGTAACTTATTGCATACTATCTATATTATATTATTTATTATTCATATAGGAAATTTAAAATAAGTTATAAGTTACAGACTTCAAAGGTTGTTGCTGTTGATAAAAGGGAGTGTGATGAATTATTAGTTGACCGTGCTATCGATGGATTTGGACATTCGTGCCGTGTATACAGGTAATGACATTTTCCAATAACGGTTTTATGTGGGTACTTAGCGCGTGTACAGTGGCCGTCGGTTTACGTTCCTCCAGTACATTTATGTATACGACGCGGAGTGGTACTAATTTAGCTGAGTGGTGAAATATCTCATTTGAGGTACCTAAGTATCTACATTTAATACGTAGGCAGGTACGTATTTTTTCTTAAAAAGTAATATTGTTGTCAAACGAGAACCAACTGTTTGCGGAAACGCGGAATGTATTTTCCGGTAATCGGCATATTATCATTCACTCGTAATAATATTTTCAGAATCGATCGTATCGAGTATGCCTACTCGTGCTGTGCGGTTCTTCGCCTGCACAATATATTATTGTTATTGTGATTAGGAGATAGGCTATCTAGAGTTTCATAGTAATTTTATCAGGAACACGTGTATCATTATATTATAACTAAATATTATACTTATCTATAATATTATATACTAATCTGTCGAATGACGAGCCCGCTCGTGAACCCGACATAGGTACATACACGTTTTACATTTTTCTGTGTCAGATAAAAAACCAATCACTTGTCGTCTTAACTGCAATTATTAGTGTATACCCAAGTCGCCACGATGTATGAGCTTTTATACAACGATCGCTGATCAGCTGTGACTAGGCATAGCTATAGATAGGATATTATATATTATCATATTATATTATATATACTTATATAATTTATTGATGTATACATTTTTTGTGTCACCGTCCCCTATTTATCTCGAGGACGTTCCCTCTACAACAAACGTAAGTCTGATAAAATATATGCAAATCGTATTCACACGCAGGTATATCCAGCCAAAGCACAACGCGAAATCCGTCCACCCGGCATAGTATTGTTGTTATTATTATTATTATTATTATTATTATATAGTCATATGTGCAATAATTATAATATGTGTATTATGTTTTTTTATTATTACGTTTTTTTTTTGTTGTATAAATTATTATGCGATATCAAGTTGACCCGAACCCGGTTCGTCCGCGTGACCTCCAAATCAGACGGCGGCGGCGGCAGTAGCGGTAGAGACGGCGGCAGCGGGCGCGCCGGGAGATTGATATAATAATAATATTATTTTTCGTGTGGTCAGTAAGTCAGTTTCCCAAACGTCGTTGTGCGTGTACGCAACTACGTGCGTACGTAGGTGTACTACCGTCTACCACGCAGTACTGTCCGCCGTCGTCTTCAAAAGTTCCTCCGCGATTCCACCCCGCCTTGACAGGTGACTACCCCTCAAACGGTAATAGTAATAGTAATAATAATAATAATAATAATAATAATCATAACGATATTGTTATTGTAACGCGGACAGTGCGTGTGTGTGTGTGTTGGTTGTGTTGTGGTGCGCGTTTAGTATTTGTTTTTTTTCACTTTTTTTTGTTGGAACTTTGTATTTGGAGGACCATTATACTTGCGAAACAATCAGTTCCTGCAGTCCAGAAAGTCGCCACCCTTAGCTGTAATCACAGGTATACTATCGCCCGCCGATTTAATTCACATATTATTATTTTAACTGTGAATAAAATGTTTATTAACCCGAGCACTACTATTTTATGTTGTATAACGTTATACCGCGATCAAACTCTGAAACGAACCAGAATATATTATGAAAACAACGTATCAAAGGTTAAAAACATTTATTTTTTACTCCGCATACATTGAAATTGTTTTTGAGAAATATATATAACGACGAATATAAGTCCATAAAACTTTGTGTCTGCAACTTAGATTTATTAAATTTTAACAATGTGCACCTATTTAACTTGTCTTATAACTACTGACGTACCAAAAAATAAGACGGCGTAATATATAGGTTTGTATATGCAAATATAAAGTTATTATATACAGTTTGTGTATATATCGCAATATCGCACTATTTAATAGTAGGTATACCTATATATGTTTACACATCATATGTTACGATTTATTTCAGAGTTGTAAGGTTAAATTTTTATTCATTCTCGTACATTGTTTTATCAATTATTGGGTACGCACGTGTTAACGTCTTTAGTATAATGTTTTTGTCATAATTAATTTTTAAATAAATAAAAACATATTTTCAATTCAAATCATATTTAGTTTGAGAAATTGAAACTCTTAAAGATATTATAATTTAATCGTTTATTTGTATATATAATTTTTATAGATTAAATTCGTTTCTTTTGATTAGTTTGCGTTCTTTATGCTAACTTTATTTATTATGATAAGTAAAAAATAATGAATATTTATGAAAATCATCGATAACCAATATATTCTAAAAGGCAAACAAACAAGGGCAAGCAATGGTAGAGACAGGAACAGCTGTGCTTTCGACATTTTTCAATAATATGAAGAAAAAGGTAAACGATTTTTTTCTTTTGAAACCACACACAGACATATAATAGATGTGGGTATTGTCTAAATATTTGTAATATACAGTTCGAAAAACCCTAATCATGTGAATTTTTACTTACCTACTATTCAAATTTGATCTAATTAATACCTGTGATTACTAAAACTATTAAAACACCTGTTACAATGCTTTTAAAAATGTGTATCAAATCATAGAAGTATATATTTATATTATAGAATATAGATGTATACACAGTGGTAAATTCAAAATTGATATGATAGTCGGTAAAACCATACGATGGGTCTCGTACAAAACCTACCAGTGAGTCGTGACATACAATCTTTTACAAACATTTTTCGTTTTTATATAGATAGGGGTTCATCGGGTAGTTGGCAATTGCTCACTAAACGACTGTTAAATCTAACACCACGTAGGTACATTTATATAAGAATCTTCTTTATTGTTATTTAAGAAATACTCATCAAAAAAGTATGTAATAATATTTTACGAAAAAAAGGTTACAAAGATTATTCCACCATTTTAAATAGTTAACATGTGACAAATATGCATACGCTGCGTTATAATATAATGTTGAATTATCTACGATCGAATAATACTGGACGCTACTAGCTATTATACGTATCTATTTCATGTATATAAGACTCGTGATTATACAGTACCTATAAGACAATACAATTGTGTTAAACGTTTTTAATTTAAGCTATACTTGGATTTGTTACAGTAAGACTATTGAATTACTTCCAATAGAATTTTTAAATTGTATTAATGATTCCATGCAATTAAGAGGTTAATACATTATATAATTGTAATTCGCGTTTCGGTGTTAAATGTAATAATGCATAGAACCATTGTTTAATAAGTTTTTAAACATTATATCGATGATCGATCATGTTATTTTAATGTATCTACCTTGTTATGTTTTTTTAATTAAATTATTTGCATAGCCTACGTTTATAAATTCCAAGTCGTATTTAATTATTACACATAAACAAAACTTTAAATAGGCAACTATAATAATAATACGAATAACAACAATACATTAACATAGGTCATCTAATTAAATGTTTATGGTATGAATAAAATAATTATTAACTGTCATGTTGAAAACGAATAAATAAATCAAACAATAATAAAAGATTTTTGTATAAGGAATTTTGTATTTTATAAATTGTTAATAATCTAATAATTTTATTGGAATGAGTACCACTTAAATGTGTCATACCTACATAAATAATAATTTTTATCCAATTTAAACATTATTTGTAATATTGCATTGTAAAAATTCTGGAAAAAAATGAATATGTATTATAATTTATAATCATTCAAATGTAAATATTTATTATTATAATATAAGCAAGAATATGCATTTTCTAGATTATTGCTATTGAAATATAGTAAAAAACGTTTACAATTGATTGAACTAATGATTGAAAAAATTAGAAAGATAAGAATATTTGGTAATATTTTATCATTGATAGATCATTTATACTATATTTACATTTTAGGTCTAATTAATAATTATACATAAAAACATGAAAAAAACGGATGTATGATTTAGATTGGTTACACTGAGTAACTTTATGCGTACATTTTAAAACTTGAATCTAAAAATAAAATAATAAAAATTTTTTTAGGTGTCATTTTTATCGCTATATATATATATATATATATTATGTAACTTGTTATACACTGTTTCCAGTCCTCCATCTAAAATAAAAATATCATAAAGTTTTGAAACCAATACTACTAAACTTGATCGATTAACTAGTGCATGGATTATTGTTATATAAAACTAGATTATAAAGTTATGACTTATAAGTTATTATTGATATAATCTGATTATGTATAAAAAAAAAGAAATAATAACTAATATAATCTAATAAATAATATTTATTGTTGTTACGGAAACATATTATACATTTTTTAAACAATATGTCGTCCATACAAAGAAGACAGTTGTCTTTAGAGCAATTTAAATTATTATTCAGGAAAAATAATTGGTTATAATTTGTATAATTAATTGTCATAAACCACTAAAATAAATGATTTTTCAGTGATACATTAAAACCAGTTAAGTGTAGTGGCTTAACATTTGGAAACTAGAAGTATTACTATAGCATCAGGACTAGTTTTGGTATTAAACTTAAAACAGGCACAAAACTCATTGATACTTATTATTCAGGCAGAAGATTAAAGAAACTAATGACAAATACTTTTATTATTATCTTGTTGATATATTTTTTTTTTATTATCAATAAAATGTTTAAAGCTTAAGGTTTGGGTTATATTTTATTTAAATTAATATGTATATTTATAATTTTTTAATTTAAATAAGCCAAATTACATTTTTAGTGTAATTATTTACTTTAAACTTTTTTTTCGAAAAATATTCCATATCAGAACTAATATTGACATATAACATATTCCAATATTTAACCATTTATACTTTTATTGTGGGGATTAAATTTAACCTAGATATATTATACCTTTATACAAAAAAACATAAAAATATTTAAACTCATTTATATATTTATGATTATATATTCGATATCGAATAAAAGATAAATACACGTTTGTGGCCGTTATGGCAATAATTAATGTATCTACTATCTTTGATTCAAATGAAATGTTTTGTAATAAGAAAGACATTTAGGAAGAATATAATGATGTTCAGTGATTCAAGTGATTCAAGTGATTCAAACATTTACACTGCTTGATAAAAGTTGCTATAAAAGCTTGGAGAGGATGTAAAAAGAAGAATGTTGGGAGTCAGAGATTGAGCCACCATCCTTTTAAATGTCAATTGTTGACAATACAAATTAACTTTATATAATTAAATAGAAAAAGGGAATCCAAACAAAGAATAATAAACGCATTTTGTTATCAAGGAACATGATTACATCTCTAAGGAATCAGGACAGAGTGCTTTTCAGGTTCACAGTTCATCAAATTTTCGTTACATATTTGGTATATTAAAAACAAAGTTAAAATAATAAAGAAAAAAGTTTTTATGAATAAATAACATGATGCTAGTACCTAGTGTACCTACTTTAAAAAAAAAATACTCGTAATAGTATTCGCTTATGTTAATTATAATGCCGTACTCAGCGAACTTAGATCACTAAAAATTAATTTGTTTGTAATCTGATTATATTTAAAATAAACGCATTATTATATGTGTTAATAAGCATATACAATTGCGTAAATAACATGTGTTTAGTGACCTTTACGTGTCACCAGTTAGTAGTTAATAGTTATAGATAGGTAACAATAGCGTGAAGCCGGAAGGAAAGCTTAGTAGGCTAGGTAGTACTATAGGTACGCTGTTAAAAAAGAATGTCTGCTAATTTGAAATCCATGATCGAATTGTTTACGTTTTTAAAATGTATTCAACAAGTATATTATTGTAACGTGGTTTTCGATAGTTTTAATAAATTAAATACATTTTTGGTGTATAGAATCTAAACTATAGATATTCAAACAAGTTGAACTGGTTTTGTAGAAATGGCCTTCTAAGATAAAACATATGTTTATTGAAGAATCATTGTAATAATTGCTTATCCAGCTTGATGTGTGTACCTATATTTTTAAATTCAGTCGATGACAAGTTTAGCCATTAGGTTTTATTTGCAGGGTAACACATTTTGTCTTTTTAGATAGAAACGTCTGTTTTGTAGAAGCTACTTTAAAATAGTAATTTTTCGATTTTCATAGTAGGTATTGTTTTTCTAAAAAACTTGACAATTAATTTAATTTTGATTATAATTGTGTTAAACTTTGGCTTTTATACAAAATTAATTTTGATATTAATAGTATGTAAGAACAATGGTGAAAAATACCAAATCCCTAGATAGACCATAGTTCATAGTTTAAATAAAAAAAAAGTTTTTATTCTGCATAATTAAGATCATCTTAAATTATAAGTGTAAAATAGTAGAATAAACTATGATAGAGTTCTTATCATACTAAAATATTATTATATTTACATACATACTACTGTAGAATGCATTATGTTTTCATAGGATACAAATTATCAAAATACCTATAATTTATTGTTTATTTATTAGAAAATATATTATGTTTAAAAGTTTTGAATTATTTGAATGATTTTCATAAGCATTATTCATTTTTTTAACTCCAAGTTTTTATTTTAAAAGATAAATATTCTATGTATAGAGACATTCAATCTTCTTTTATCATTTAAATAATTTAGATTTTGACATACGTTTTTATAGCTAAATAAACTACAAGTCTTTTAATGCGTTCTTCAATAGCTTTATGATTGAACTTTGCTCTACCACCTAACACGTTATCGATAATTTTAGTACACATGTACACCCACAGTTTCATTCCTGTTCTGCATTAAATCTACTATCAGCCTTTTAATTAAAACACAATCTACAAAGGTTGTTATTTCTTTGTGGTATTTGCTTTTGTTGCGTATTACATACACAGTGAATATCATGCAAGACAGGAAACGAATAATTTTTTATTTTTACTATAATGGTGTTTTTGGTATCGATTTATTTTGTTTGAATCAGATTATTGAGTGTCTCCTTGAACTATTTATAATGAGCTAACTTAGTTTTTTTCTTCGGTAATGAGTAATGACTAATGAGCAGTGACATTTGCTTGATAATTATCAATTATGTTAGAATTTGATAGTATAGACTATAGAGTAACTATTAGACTATAATGTGTAAAAAAATAAATGCAAATTTATTTATAGTTGCATTTATATTAGACATTTAGATTTAGATAAATCTATATTATAATGCGTAGCTTAAATTATGCCTCGTTAGAGTTATTAAAATGCACGGATTTTGTTTTTAGTTAAAACTAAACAATGGTATAAAGTATAATGTTTTATAATTATTAATAAAATAAAATATAAATATAAATAACAGCTAGGTAAACAATAAAACATTTTATTCTTATTATTTAACTATATTTTTATAATATTGATGTTTAAGATTTTGTAAAATGTACATAAAATATATATAAATAAATAAATATATATATACAGTAATTATTATACTTTTATATGATGCAATATATGATTCATTCGTTATCCATTATAATAAATAATAATACTCTATAGAACAACAACTATTTATTAAATTAGTTCATATTGTATAATATTATACATTGATACTAAATACTTGGAATTTTATGTAAGAATGTAAGATAGCTCTTAGAACACCAAAATAGATTTAGGTAGGTATATGAATTTATAAAAAAAGGTGCACTTATTAGTTGTTAGTTATTATTATTTTTAAGTATATAATGTGCAAGAGAAGTGAGAACTTTTAGTAATCTATAAAATAGTTCGATTATTTCAATATTTTTTAATCACTTCTATACGTTACGTATACTTATATTCAATGTTATAACACGGAATTAAGTAAAGATACATAAGTTTAAAATACAAAGTATTCTTATAAAAATTATTAAGATATAATTTATTGATGCTGTAAGCTCGGTACGGGCAAACGTAAATTGCGCCCAACGAAAGGAAAAAATTGTAAATTGCGCCCAGTATATTTCATTTATACATTTCTATGTAGGTAATAAATTGCACCTAGTACACGGTGACCATATTTAAAAAAATAAAATACAGGACGAAAATATTATCCATAATATTTTTAAATTAATAAGTATTTATTATATTTTTTTTTTGTTGATTTTTAATCGTACAGTTTACGTCGCCGACAATAGATGCAGTAATAGTTATGGTAAAAACAAAAAATCCAAAATACAACTGAAAAATATAGATTTTTATATTATTATTCTATTCAATAATGTCATACAAAAATATATTAAAAAACCATTTTTTTATAAAATGAATTTCAAAAATTATAAATTAACAGTAAGTATGGCAAAAAACGGGTTAATATGGGACAGACTTGAAATTACGGGACAAAATGCGTCCTGAGAGAAGTTTGTCAGGACAATAGGACACAAAGCCGAAATAAAGGACAATCCTGTATAAAACAGGACGTATGGTCACCCTAGCCTAGTATACTTCAGGTTTACATTTATATGTAATATATTGCACCCAATACATTTCAGGTGTACACTTCTATGTAGTAAATTGCTCCCAGCAGAAATATTATTTTTATGATAGCTATTTAGTACTACCCACAGGACACCATGAGAAGACGACGTTTTATGAGAAATAATATATTACTAAATAAGTAAGTACTGGAGATTTCTGAACCAGAATTTAATTTTTACATTGTCTACGATAAATATTAATTTTAGTTTGATTCTTCGTTACCATTTATTATTTTTCTGTGCGATGGTAATTTGCGCAACCAACAGGTGGATAATATTATATAATATATGTATTTTTCGACTTTTCCTACCTATTAAAATGATAATTCGTTCATTTTTATCTTATAAAAATGATAATTTGCACCACCATAAGTAATTGTGGAGTTAATTATGAAGTCAATTATTAATTGTTTGGTACATTGTCTATCGCATGTTAATTTACCTTTCCATTTACCATATCAATATTTTCTAACGAAGTAAAATATACGTTGGCAGTTCTCATTTATACACAACAATACTAGGTATCGTACTACGCCGTTTTTAGACCGGTGAATTTTGTCGCAAGTATAAATGTATGATATTCAAAACTTTATCAAAAGTATAAGAAATAAATAAATAATTTTTTTGATCCATTACATCCATTTAAATCCAACTTAAATTCAAGGTATACCTAATGTATGATTATTTTATAATTATGATTTAGTGAGATGCATAAACCAATTAAAAGAAGAGGAGGTCAAACCAAATTATCCACATATCCAATAAACTCATAACACTGATACATATTATCTGGAATTTTAATTTTAAAATAATTATACTAAATAATATTATACACAATTTTAAATGTTTGTTACCTATGTAGTTTGAATGAATTCCAATGACATATATTCAGGGTGTGGTTAACATATTTTAATTGCTTTTGAGTATAATTTGTAATATTAGTAATTTCCATTTACATACTGTTGATTATTTTATTAAACAAACTAATACTTTCCTATAAAAATGGATATTTTTCTATATCAATCATACAATTTAGAATCAATTTTATTAAAATATGTTATGATTCAATATTACGTTTCAATAATAATAGAATATATTATATTTACTAAGCATTTATTTTTATCTTGTTTTAAGTTAGTTTTTTTCTTTAAATTAAGAATATGAATAATGAGTTTAATATAATTAATAATGATTAATTTACAACTAAATCTACCATCTATCCACTGATCTATCCAATTCCAACTCCTGGAGGATTGAGAAAATATTGATTATTGATAATTCTGGCCCAAGTGTTTCAAATAAGTCATCGGATATTTAGTTTTTGTTCTTAATTTCACAGTCAGTGGTGACTGTTGAGTATTTGTTTGATGGAAAAGACGACACATGTCACACCTCACACATAATAGAGGTTTCCTGGATAACTTCAAGTGTACAAAATGCTGGTAGGTACGATCAAAAAATGAATGATTTACAAACGTTCAGTGATTATTTAACTTGCATAATATATATATATTTTTTTTTTACTTTATTTGAAATATACAATCTTTACCTAAGAGGCACAATAAGTATATGTGATAGAGGGTAGAATATACATATGCATATTAACATTAAGACATCTACAAAACATGCATAATATATGAACGATTTATTATAGGCTATTGTTTAAAACTGCAATTGACGGACCATTGAAATTTACAGGTGGTCTTTTTTTCTGAAAACTTCACTGTAAATAACTATTTATTTGAAAAAATTAAATTTTTTTTTTTTATTTATGCCAATAGGTAGTAGAAAACATTTTTGATTAAGTAAAAAAGTTTCAAAATTTAATGCGAGGTTCCTCACATGTTGTTCTTGTAGCAATTTAAAAACTACATCGAATATATATAATAACAATTTATTTTATGATCGTTTGAAGTTTAAATGTTGAAAGAAATTAAATAAATATTTATACGATGAATATCGATTTTTCATTGACCAATTTTAATTATTTTGTTGTATGTAATTCAAAAAGTATTTATCGTAGACACTTGAAAAATTCTACCATTACTTAAATTACAATTTCCTGTACATAATTCAATTTTTAAAATATTTAGAATAACTTTAATCTATTTATAAGTATTACGAACATATTAACACTATTTTATGGTACTTTGCTATTCATTTAAAAGTTATAACTTGATAAGTTAAAAATAACATTATAACATATATTGGTACTATTATAATAATAAATAATAGAATAACGTTTTTGTCAACAAAAAAATTCAAGTTCAGTCACCTTATCGTACTAGTATGTAATTTTCAATTAGTAGAAATATTAAATATATTATAAAATAGAGACTCACATACCGTATCTGCTCATCAGAATCTTTTTTATACAACGAGTTTTCATTGAATTCAAATTCAGCACATCCAATTACAGTGACCTACTCATTGACGTCAAACATTCAAAACCTACTAAACAGCAGAATGAGTTCCCTGGTTCACTACACTGCACTGCCGAGCGCTGAGTTACATACAAAATGTATTTATTTAACGATTCACTAAAATGTAATGTACCAAACTACTACCAATCATGAGCCGAGACCATTAGCTCACTATTGATTCATTAAATGTTTAGTGATTGCAACTTATTCAGCATGATGGGTTTCTATATAGAAATATTTATATTTGGATGTTCCTACTTCCTATCCGTAGTTTATTTTTATTTTATCGAGTACCGTTGTATAAAACTCAATTTACATGGTTGAAATGGTGCATAAATGTGTTTTGTTCGATCTTGAAGCTAGGTACTGATACAGAATATATCTCTAGAGTCCTTAATATCGTCTTGGGACTGGTCCCAAGGGTCCTTGTTATCAAGACTTGACTGTTTGACATATCCGTGACACAGTCCATAGACTATCAAAGCTTCAACGCTCTCTATTGCAGAGTATCTCTATTCTTTACTTTAAAATATTAACAGAGGTAGGTCGTCTTTTATTTTATTTAAAAAAAGTGTTATTTTATTTTATTTTTACATTATAAATATATAATCTCTAAACTAATTTTACAATAAGTGCTGTAAAAAAAAATATTAGAACTTAACATGAATTACTTGGAAAAAGGAGTAACCCGGCGGCAACACTTTATATATTTTAATATTGACCGTAAATATTTGAATTCGAAGATATATGAATAACCTATATACTATCTATATATATAAGGTAAATTATTATTCTTATACTATATTTGTTTAAACTATGTTAACAACATAATAGGGAAGGTTTGAATACAAACTGTACTTAAATTAATAAAAAAGGTGATTCATTAAGCATGTTCACCTCTATTTTTCATTTAATGATTAATTTCTTCAAATTTTGATTTTTAGAATTTTTAAATAAACTTACATAAAGACATATTAAAAAATTCTTGAGATACTTTGCACTATTTAAGGAGTTGCCTGTGGCGATACAAACTTCTGTTTTTCAAATGAGAACCATTTTTTCACTGAGATTGTTTAGTCGATAATTATTTTAAACATTTTAATGTACTTAATTCAAAATTCTAACGCGTAATTTCTTAGTTCTTTTTAAATGTCATTAAGAATAATAGGTTCTAAAAATGATTTTACAAAAATATAAAATAGATAAAAACTTCTCGTTCGAACATTATTAGACAAATTATTCACTAAATAATGTACTGTAGAAAAGGGGGGGGGGGTTCTAATTTTAAAAACATAAGTTTATATCTCCATAAGACACTCCTCAAATAGTAAAAGAAATTTCAAAATATGATCTTTAAGTATATTTGGAAATATTGAAAATCAGATTTTGAATAATTGCATTATTGATAAAAAAGGGGGCGAGCATGCTCGGTGAATCACTCTGTACAATATTATCAAAGTATTGTTATTATTTCTCTTAATCTTTTATTTATTAATATTATTATTATTACATAAAATATTTAGTGTTGGTTTATTATGATGTGTGTCCTTCAATAGTCTAGGTAACTCAAATCACTTGTCTAGTAATTTTGTTTTTATAATCACAACAATTCTAAGAAGTTTAACTAAATACGACCTTTTATCAACGGTTATCATTTGATTTAAAACACCGAAACATATCATTTGAATATGTGCAATGTTTAGTTATAGATTTATAACCATACAATTATTTTGGTAGAAAAATAATTGTTCCATTTGTTTAAAAAGTATTTTTATTTTTTACATAATTATTTCATTCAATAACCAAGTCTTGAAGTAATATATTATATTAACCGTCCAATATTTTAATATTACGCAATACGTAGGTATTATAATATTTTATCTTTTTATTTTGATTCATCTATTTATATTGATTTTACAAATTGAATCGTGATACATTAAAAAAGTAAACTGAACCAATGATTCAGTTTAATTGATAGGCCGTTTATTGAGAGAGGGTAGTTGGTATCATCAACAGAAATAGTGTTATGTATAGTAATTAGTGGAGTTATTACTAAAGTACATATATTAACCACACAGTTGATTAGGGTGTGGGGGGGGGGTATTGTAAAACATACACCAGGTCTTCTGAACGTTCATAATGCAATTATTTTGTGTTCACATTAATCATTATATATATACTCGTATTTACTGGTATTAACAAATTATTTATCATCTAACAAAAATGAAGTGTGATATATTTTTATTTTCAGATTAAACTGTACAGATGCAGTTGGAAACTTATGTTTTCAAGATTTTTAAATGAATATAAAGTATAGAAATACTAATTTTATAATGAAGCACAATCGAAACTTATTTATATTTTAAAATACTATGGATATACACTATCTCAAAAATCGATAAATTTGGAATTTTATATTTTTATCACAGTTGATAAATATTTATACATTTTTATCTAGTTATAGTATTACTTATTTTATTTTTGTTACCTATATACAAATAAAGAAGTTACCTCATTTTATAACTATGTATAATATTATCTTTTTGAGGAAATCGTATCGCCTGTATAAAATGGCAAAACAGAATGTGTTACGGATACCATTAGTTGAAAATAAATATAATGCAATAAAAACATGCCTTCAACGTGTAGGCAACATAAAACGATTTGTATGAGAAATATTTTCAATTGATTAATTTTTTTATGGTTATAAATATATTATAAAATACAATAGTATAACTAATTTCCATGGTAGATAATTAGTAATTATTTGTTGTCCAAAAGCAAAAATTGTTTTTTTTTAGTTATCTACTAACATAGTGGTTTTGAATATTTTAGATTCATATAGATTCATTGTTAAGAGTGAAACATATTTCCAAAATTACAACCTGGATTTAATGACGGCAAACCATATTATTTAATTTTTTGTTTGTTGCAATAAGTTGTACAGATTGTCTGTCATAGGTTAAGTTTTAATATTCCTCACAACTTCTTTATATAATTTGTATGATAGTCTTTAAAATTTTAAGTGTTTTTAATTATACTATTAATTATTTTAATAGGCCCAAGTTAAATTGTATATAATTGTAATATCAATGTTGTATACTGTTTTAGGCAAGAAATACATAACAGGGTAATCTTCTAAGTGTCATACTTATTGCTTACAAAATTGTGAGCTGGCACATTTTTTGAATGTATACAGAGTGATTCACCAAACACGTTCGCCTTATTTTTTCCTTTTATAATAAATTTATTAAAATGATGATTTTTCGTATATTGAAATATTAAGATTATATTTAAAATTCTTCAGATTTTTTTACCACTAAAGAAGTGTTTTGTGGCCATATAAAACTTCTATTTTTAAATGAAACCCCCTTTTTTACTGTAAATGAAATATTGGATATTTTTTTGAACATTTTATGGTTCTAATTCAAAATTTGAAATGATTAGTTTCTCAGCTATAAAAAAAGTTTTAATAAGGTAAATTTAATAATAATAATAATAGTCCTCAAAAATGGCTTAAAAATATAAAATATTATGAACTAGATTGGATCTAGGATTTATTATACTTGGACCATTTTTAAAAATTATTAATTTTAATCAGTAAAATGTTCAAATCCCCATAACCCCATATATTACAAATCCATGGATATATTATCCTTAGTACACAAAGTTAAATAATTCAAAAACTAATCGTACAAATTTTGATTCTGATATGTCAACATTTTTATAAATAATATTCGCTAAGTAATTTACAGTAGTAAAAGTGGAATCTTATTTGAAAGACAGTAGTTTGTATCTCCATAAGACAATCCTTTAAGAGAACAAACAAAAAAAAAATAATTCAAAAATATTGTAATATATTTAAGTATATTATATTATAATATATCTTAAAGTATATTTAAAAATTCCAAAAATCAGATTTGTTTTTTAAATGACTTATTTTAAGAGTCTCCAAAGTACGAACATAGTAACTTTTATTTTTATAAAAATGTACAGTTAAATCGTAATTGCTGGAACGTAACAATAATTTATTAACGTATACTTGTATTGTTTAGCTTCTATTAATCACGTATAAATTAATATATTTTAAAAGAATATCAGTAAGCACCTATACCTATAGAACTTATAAATTATTCGGTATTAAGCGTTGATGTTTTACTGACTTTTATTGCAGTTAAATACACCTACGATTGTAGATAATAATTTACGCAATGTGTACTCGTGTATTGTGTGGGTTGGTTTAAAGCATTAAATAAATAATGCGAAAAGAAAACAGACGACGATACCGCGAACGATTTAACGCGTCGGGCGACGGATAATTTATTGCAGTACCCGAAGGAAAATTCAAAATATAATATAATATTATAAAAAATATTCAATAGAATAACTGATAAAAAAAAAAATTAACCACCAAATATATATATATATATAGGTAATATCATTTTATAATGACGTCGCGGACAGACGTACGGGTGCATATATATTGTATTCGTCGAGCGAGTGCGGTTCGCGGCAAACGCATGTGCGAGGTGTAAACGGCCGCCGCCGCTGCCGCCGCCGCCGCCGCCGATGGTGTGCTGCCTCTCTCTATTGGCAGCTTGATAACAGAACCGCCGGGGTACTTTAATGGAAACGGCGTCTCGAGCGAATCGTCATCGTTCCGTTCCGCGCTCGAGTCCGTCGCCCACTCGCTCGAATTGATCGCCAGAAGATCGACCTGTCGTATACGATTGTCAATACTATAACATTATTACATCGTTTTAACTGTCGTATCTAATTTATTGTTAATAATAATATGATATAATGTATACAAAAATTTAAATAATTCCACGGCACTCGAAGAACCGCAGCCGGACGACTATACGCTCGGCAAAAATAATCGTACAGTATTATATGCCGTCGTTTTCCCGAAAGGTAGGTGTCTCAGCGCTAATAGTATACTATTGTTGTACCCCGTCTGTGTCTAACCTCCGTTGGCGAAACTGCCGTAGAGACGAAATGTGCTAAAATCATACTATGTAGCCATATCGGAGCCGAAACCGTTTTTTTAGCCACTAAAAATTTGCCATGTTAACCGGTCCCAGAGGTTTTAAACGTTTTCGATATTCTTGTAAGCTGGCGGCCGAGTACAAATTGTTTTTATTTTAACAACCGTATAACATTATACAATGAGGATTTATGTAGCCACGAGAAGTTCGATTACCCTATCACCTTCCAAAAATATTCTGCTTGTACCATTTCATTAAATAATTTATAAAAATACTTTGTTAGGAGGTATACAAACCTAACCTATGTGTTTGTTTTCTATTTCAAAATAATAATGATGTAGTTATAAAATTATGTTTTTTTTTTTTAGTTGCAGGCAATGTTTATTTTACGGAGATATTAAAATATCATAATATGATACTCAGGAATTCATATTTTGCAACGTCCTAGATCTTTTTAGGATTAAATTGGTCCGTATCTATTATAATTGTATTACTAATTGACCTTTTTATTACCTGCTATAATTAATAATTTTTTTTTACTTTGGACATATATGCCACTCCAAAAAATAAGAAAAAAGTCAACAATCATATTTACCAATGATTTACTCGTTACCTATTTATATTAAAAGATTATAATATAGCTAGGTAATAAAAACATCGTATTATTTCCTGATTATGAAATAAAATATTATACCGTTTATTATTATATATATATAGACTCGTAAAATCCATAACTTTTTATTAATATAATTTTTAATTAGTACTATCATTTATTTTAAAATTAATAGTTTTATAGATTTCTATTGCATGAGATTTCTATACCATTTCAATTATAACCAATAAAATAGCGATGATAATTAATAAAAAATAACAATTGTCTTAATGTCTAACATTTTGAAACTAGCCAGGTAAGTGCCCTAAAATTATAATACACCTCTTAAGTAGTAACAATGTGTACATTGGATTTTTCTATATTATATATAATACACAATATTTATTACCTATACAATCTGATTTTTTTATTAAGTTTTCTTTCGTAGTCATCTCAATATAGTGCTAGTACTACCTAACCCTTTACAAAAGAAAAAATACATTTATTATTATCATAGAACAGTAATTATCAATTTTTTTTTTAGTTTTAAATAATATAATTTATAAATATGTATGTCGAACTATGATTTGATATTTTAAAGTACTTATTAAAAATCAGTTGGAAAATGTAGGTACGATCTAACAGTTCTTCAAAGTTCAAATAAGGCGTAAATATATATTATATATTATTAGGTATATAATACTATATAATTTAAAAATTATAACTTTTACTATAGTATTTTTAGTGTGATATAATAAATACTAATATAATTTAATATTTGAGTATTAAGTAATGAGTTTTAGGTTTTTGATTTTGACTTAAATTGATACAAGAATAAATTGTATTCACGTTGAGCACAATTATATCTTTTCTGTATAATCCTGTACAATCTAGTCACTATCTTTTCAATTAATATTATTTTCTCTCTAACCAAAATAAAAACGAATAAACATGAGCTTCAGTCGTGTGTCTATAATATCATGGAAGCAATAATAGTTCTTACTTCGTTCCGTTTATGATTCTGAGTAATACTCAATATTGTCAACATTATTCTAGGTGTATCTAACTTCTATCTACCGTGCTATTTAATGTTTTAATATTATCTGATCGTCCTATCATCAAGTTGTCAATAACCTCGTATTTAAAATTGTAATGTAGTTTAATAATCTATTTTATTTTAACATTCAAACTCAGTTGCATTCAACTTTTATTATTATTGTTGTATCATTTATTACAATATTTATTTTCAAAGTAAAACCAACATATAGTTGTTTTGTAAATTAAATTATTATTGTGTATTTTTGTAAATGTTTATTATAATGCTTATTTGGAAAATAAAAAACACGATTTTTATAATGATATATTTTTTAAGATTAAAACTAATAGTCATCTATATCTATAATTAGCATATAATATGTTATTTACTAGGTAATTAAACATTTAAAATAATATGAGTTTTTGTACTTATTCATTTTTATTTGCTATGTGATTTTAGTATTCTACAAGTTGTTATAGAATTTATATAGTAGTATCATGGTTTTGTCCAAACGCTTATATTAAACCAAATCACGTAATTCACATTCATTTCATTTTCTTAACAATATATATTTACTTAGGATGTTAATAATTTTGAAGTTCATATTATGTAGTTTTAGATTCTGAATGGAGCGAAAAATGTATTGATTTTACAATGACGTGTGTTTTTTTTCTGTCTGTCTTCACCTTTTGGGTCAGTAAAAATGCTCTGATTTTCTACTTCAGCATCTTTTTTGGAAACAATGTAAATCTAATAGGTAATTTGGGGGGTCTAAAGTGAGAAATTCTCAGTAGCTTTCAAAAGCGTCTGGAAAAACAAAAACAAAAAAAGCACGGTAAGTGGGTACCACTTTGCTGTACATTAGGTGTCTAGAGAGTGTCACTGTAAAGAATGTGTTCAATTTGAATTCAATGATATGAAAAACGATTCTGAACGAAGAAGGTCTGTCAGTTTATATTACTAAGTATATTTTATGATACTATTGCTATATATTAAAGTAATTTATTTTACTATTAGTAATACAGTAAGATAAGTTAACTTTTACCGAAAACATTGCATTTGAAAATGTCATTGTGTGTATAATATATAATAATATACTTTAAAAGTACAAGTTTCAAAAACTCACAAGTAGTATTTTTAAATTACAACGAAATAACTGAAAAATATTAACTATTAACTTTATAAAAAACCTTGTTTTTAAATTTCAATCCTTAACTATAAAAATTTAACATTTTATGAATTTCCAACTCAAAATAGTTCGCAAATTTTCACGATCTTGACGAATTTTGTCAAAATTCTAATTTTAAATGCATATAAAAACTATTGTGATTTTACTCTCATTTTTTAAAATTACTCTAATAACAACTTATGAGGAACCTTTTATCAAATTTTTAAGGTTCTTAAGCGAGAATATATTATTTTATCGATAATAATTTAAAAAAAACTAATGAAAATTGAAAATGTCTTATGATTACAAATAGCTCAAAAAGGAAAAAAATATTTTGAAAATTGTATCATGTATGAAAAATGGTTTTAAAATTATTTGGTAAAAATTTAAGTATCCACAAGTATTCATTTTCACGAGTTGCACCAAAAAATTTAACAAATAATGGGTTTTCCTGAAAATTCCAGTATTTCCTTAATTTTTCTCGATGCTTTTGAAAACTACTGTGTATTTTCCAAGTTGATCTCTCGTTTGCACCAACTAGATTCACTTTCCCTCCAGAGAAGTTACTTAAGTTGGAAATCGAAGTATTATTTCGATCAATTATCATGTACACATATACACAAAAAAGAAAACACGCATTGTAAAATCGATACATTTATTGCTCAACTCAGAATCTCAAATTAAGAAAAATGGGCATTTTTACTTAAAACTATTTTTTGACAAAATCATTTTTTTTTTTTTGGTATAACTCAAAAAGTAATTACCTTACATTTTTACCAAATGTTTATGCACCATTTTCCACGGATGAAAGAGTTTTTAAAATATTTTCACTCTTTTTGAACTATTTACAGAAATTTTTAATTTTTAATTTGTTTTAGTTTTTTTCTATTAATATTGATATCATAAGCTGTTATAATAACAGTTCAAAAACATTAAAGATACAATATAGGCATGACTTATTTTATAAGCATTTAAATTTCCAAATTTGACAAAATTTATCAAAACCATGAAAATTTTCAAATTATTATTTTTCGTAGTTAAAAATGTATAACATTTACAATATTATTAGGTTTGAAAGTTTTATACAAGGTTACTCGTAAGTAGTCCACAATAAAACAAAAAAATCTTAAAAAAGATGCAATTTTTTTTTAGATATTCTAATTTCAAATTTGGATGAAATTAGACATTTAAACAAAGAATAATATTTTTATTTATTTTGTTGTAATTTAAAAATATTATTTGTGGGTACTTGAAACTTTTAAAGTTTATTATTATAATTAATACACACAATAACATTTTTAAATGCAATGTTTTCGATAAACGTTAATATTTAACCTACTGCAGTATTACTAATAGTAAAATAAATTACTTTAATAGCAATAATATCATAAAATACACTTAGTAATATAAACTGATAGACCGTCTTTGTTCAGAATCGTTTTTGTATGCAACGATTTATCATTGAATTCAAATTTAACACATCCATTACAGTGACCCATCTAGATACTAACTGTACAGCAGAGCGGTTTTCACTGCCCCACCTTCTAATAAGTTGACTTTTTGGTAATTAATAAGTTATACTTTAAATTTTCTAATTTTTGTTTTGATTACCTACGCTTTCTTTACTTCAGAGTGCCAGGATATTTTCAAATATGATTTTGGTTCATGTTATTTGAAACCAGGTACTTTTCAGACTAACACGAAGTAAATAAATGAAATCATACATTTTTAATTTTTATTCAATTATTGTTTAAATAACTAATTGTTGTATATTATGATAATATCCTATTATGATAATATTCTAATATCATAATATCATAATTCAAATCTTAATATTTTTAATGAACATTTTTTTTATTTGGAGCAACAATGAATTCAATGTTTGTTTTTATTTTATTAAACTTATCATTAAAATTAAATAATAGTAATAATTTTGAAAAATTATATATTTAAAATAAATAATACATAAAAATATTATTTTCTAATAATTTTTAATTTATTTCAAGCTGGCGTAAAAAATTATTTTGTTTAAAATTTTAAAGAGTATTTATGTGTGTTTGAATAAAATTAATGTTTTTTTCAATGTGTTGGTTTTATTGTTGTAATAAAAATGTTATAATAATATACAGCTGAATAAATTACCAATTAAGTTTGAAATGAAAATAACAATAATTGCATGTCAAGTTAATACTTCAAAATTTGAAGCCAGTGAATTATTTAACGGATCAGTCTAAAAAGGACCTGACTATAGACCTTTGTAATGAGAATAATGTTCAGCCAGTTGAAAACTCAATGTATGAAAATTTGATTAAACTGATTGACAAGGCTAAAAACAAATTGAAGGGCTTGCTATAACAATAATGTAATGTATGTCATGGTATTGATAGTTCAATATTTTGACAAAATGAAGTCATTTACCGAAAAAAAAAAAAATTTTTATGTAATTCACAAGTGCAACAAGCAGATATCTTTGATTTTTTTTTTATTAAACTCAATTTGTTCTTAAACAACATTTTGGGTTCATAATATAAACATTTTAATTAATGAAATCTGTGATCCAACTTCAATTTGATAAAACGGGATGTATTGAATAATTCTAAACGACATCGGTATCGAAATTATTTATTGACGTTGTTGGCCATCACTAAAACCTTAAAGATACGCGTTTCTACACTTTTCGAATAATATACAGTTATGCCGCATATTACATTATTATATTTATGAGTAAAATTGAAAATATGTTTGACAACACAACATGTTTTGTTACTTAAAATAATTGTAGGTACTTACTATTTTTTGAAAAAAAAAATGTGATATATTTAGGTACTATATAATTTTCAGTTGGAGAAACTTATGTTTAGAATTTATATTAATTTAATTTACTTACCTATATTTTACAAGGGTTTAATATAACCTATAGGGACTATTCAAAAACTTTTAAATTATAAAATATGATGTTTGTACACTCCGTGGAAGTGTCTATTGTTATAATTTAGTTTTTTAGTTAAAATGTCGAAACAGACCATGTAGGTAACTATAAATAGAGTACACAAAATATACAACTATATAATAGTTTGTTACATACAAAATAGCCAATATCATTTTTGTAGATGATAAACTTTGTCGACTTTTATAACTATAAAATCTACCATGTGCTGTTATTTAAATTTATTTAATGTATACAAAAAAATTATTAGATTGAATGTATTATTTTGAATTTTTTAAAAACAAAATTATGGAAGCCAATTGCGACGGCTGCCGTAAAAAGTTATATTTCTTATAATTTGATTTATATTTGCTAGACGTTATAAAATAATATTTTCTCTTACAAACTGCACTCCAACAGAATAAGAAAATTTGATGTTAATTTTGGAAGTATATAACAAAGAGGACTTTCAGAGTCATACAAAATGGCTTCATATTTTATAAATATAATTTTTTGTTTATTAATAACATAAAAAAAGCCATAAATATTAATAAATAGGTACTTGGTTTTTGTATTTTCAAATAAAATATATTGATTTGTATAAACAGTTTTAATTGGTTGTAATATTAGCTAAAGCCAAAGCTTAAAAACCGAGTATGTATAGATATACCTATATTATTAAGTTATACTATGTTCATCAAAATTCAGAATATATTGATGTATTATTAGTTGTATTTTAAATTTGAACCCGATAATATTATTCATTTAAAAAAAAGTTTCCGAGTGGAGTTTGGCTTATTAAAAATTTCAAAACTTCCCAGAACTCTAAGCTGTTACCAATTGTATAGAAAATGAATAAAAAACCATTTAAGAGTACTTACTAGTTACTACCGAAGATGTGGAATATTATATTATAGTCTATCATGAGACCATATGAAATGCTTGGATTTTAAACATATTAAAAGTAATTGTTTTAAAACTAAAAATAAATATGTATACTAATATAACGAGGGATATTGTGTTTTTTCGTTTCAGCATAAAACTATAACGAATAAATACGAATTTCCGGAAAGTCCAACTAATTTTTTATGAGCGTTTGAAATCATTAATAACACAATATATAAATATAATATAAAATACCTATCCGAGGCTGACAGACCGTCTCCGCTCAGAATCGTTTCTCATATACAATGATATTATATCATTGAATACAAATTTAACACCATTCATAACAGTGACCCACTTGTAAGTTACTGTACAGCAGAGCGACATCCACTTGCCACCTTTTTTTATTTTTATTTTTTGTGTATTATATGTTTATGTGTTTAATTACAATACAGTATATTAATCTAACTGTAACCAAGGTATAGTCATGTCTTGTACATTAATACCAATAAAACAAGAATATGACTTACAATGTCAAATAGAACCGTAAGCATAACAAGCCCCATTTCAAAATTAAACACCTTTTTTTTGTTTATTATATTAATATAATAAAGCTCGAGAGCTTTAATCCCTACTTACTCCTATAGATAATCCTCGTTGCAATATAACTCATAACTGTCATTTGTATGAATTTTAAATCATTTTTTTTTCAACAAAAATAATAATATATTTACCGATAAATAAAAATTCTAAAACTGCCTAATATAATAGAGAGATATAAGTACATAACCTATGAATATAATGCTTATAATAAAATGAATATTATTAGTTTATATTATTTTGTATTGAAGTTTAAGATAAATTTTTATACAGAAGCTGGTTTATTTTCAATAAATAAAATGACGCCACAAAGGCTGGATATGACAAGTGGTTATTAAATTAACCGCAGACTTACAATTTGGTGCGTATTAAGTCAAATCGTATGTTGAATTATGTTATCCTTGATGTAGGCAATGGGTATATATTATTTTGATTTGCAAATAAATGTTAGCATGCATATAGTTTCGATTTCATAAATATTGAAAATCGGGTTTATTAATGATAGTTAAGTTTTTAATTTTGGGATACACACATTGTATGTTAAACTTTATATCCGTGTATACAAGTAAGGAAATTATTATTGACATTATTATTTTGTATAGATTTTGTACAATAAACAGAAAATACGTCTGATTTATACCTAAATATTAATTATTATCTATATAAATGTATAGTTTAAAATGTAATGTAAATATAGGTTTATATAGATAAGTTAAAAAGTATTGTATTTAGAATTTAGACGTGAACTAGTTAACAATTTAGAAATGGTTAAAAGTAAATGGTTTTTAATATTTTTGAATTGAAATTTATTAAACTTTGTGTGGTTACAAAATTTTAATAATTTAATTTATATAGTTTTAACTTTTTAAGTGAGATGGTAAATAGGTTTGTATTTAAGAAAGAAGTTTTATATTAGTTTCACTACATTTTCGAATACATACTAATGCTACATCACTAATATGATTGTATAAACAGATTTTTGTAAAATTAATTACCTCTATAGAATTGTATAATATAATGATATTATTGACGTATTGTTTCACAAATAAAATATATGTATGTGTCTGTCTCAGTCTTAACTAATCTAGTAAAATTAGATTAAAATATTAAAATATTCAACAATTGTTATGTGACAGTTATATTTGATTATTCAATTCGTCGCCAGTTTCAATGGTTTCTTTAAGAAATTAACAGCGTCGCAACTATGGCTTAATTAATCAAGTTCACATGGCATTTTCTTTCTCCGTGTCCATTTCCCTCTTTCTCTCTCGGGTTTTCCACTTGATTGGATTCACGAGTTAGAACCAGAGATTACTCTTTATTCTTTGTTTCTAGATTGAAACCTTAGGTGTTTTGTAGAAGTCTCTAAGGAGCAAATGGTATTATGTGTTACCAGTGTAGTTGATGATGATAATTTAGCCTACCCTCGTGAAAATAAAATACCTAGTATTAATATTTATTTCTTAGTTAATTGGAACATAGTAGCTACCTACGACTATGAATTGCTTAATTAATGCGGGCCGAGGGGTATAAATGTGTGACATGATATATCTGAAGTACCTACTGATATGATTTAAAACAGTCTTGTGATTTACGAGAGGTTCGTTTTGGTTTTTCAACTATTAAAAAATCTTTTGACGCGGTAAAAGTAAACCCATCTGGACTCGAAATAGAAATGAAATCATTCTTAAGCACATCGATGTTGGTAACACTTTTAATGTATAATGGCGGTGGCTTCTTAACAGGATCACTGTTCTCAATTGAAATTCTGTTCATGTCGTTTTTGACTACATATTGCATTTAACACGGTACTGTAACGGGGAGGTCTGAACTCTCCCGGTAAAGAGACTCTGTTTTCTGAGAGAGAAAAGATAATATGCTTCGGAGAAACAAACAATTCAATTTATTTTTGTCCGGTTTAGAGGACGTTAATAAATTTCGTTTTGGTATGTTATTTTAAGATATGATCCGATTTTAAATATAACGTTATATTGTATTATATAACACTGTAGCATTATTATTTCGTCTGAAATATTACACGACACCATATTGACTTACGATAGAGGTAACGAGCGCGATACGTGTGTACGATACGACGGTCGACAAAGAACTGAGTGATTACTTATATTAATTATATGGCACAGAATAATATAATGTTAAACATACTGTCATAATGTATACAAATTGTTCATGAGTCATATTATAAACTTTATCATTTATTTATCTGAAATAATTCCTGAATATTCATATATCTGTCGTCAAGGTTATAAACTTTATACTTTATAGAATATATAGGTATATGCTATACCTACGTTGTCGCTAAGACCAATAATAATATAAATTTGATTGCAATTTTTGTTGTTTGATTTTTGTTTTAATGTTGTTGTTGTAACGTGTTTCGTATTATTTTTAGACATTTATATTAATGCCAAGACATAAGTTTCTGTTACTTGTTGGAGTACTGGACCGAGGGACTGCTGTTGAACTACCATTATATGAAAACAAATATAATAAATATTAAACTCAGCACAAACTGTTTTTGATTGATTTAACTATAATTATTATAAGACACACAAACAATGAAATGTGTAAAATTTTAAGGCGGGTATTACAATATTATGTCATTCAAAGATATTATTACCACACCGGATAATTTTGATTTATGTTTAATTATCTACAATAAACTTTCTGTATATAAGTGCATTGGAAACCACGAATCATTTATGATTGCTATTGTATCACTGAAAATTGTTTTTAAATAATCAGCATTGGCCATTGGGAGTGATGTACATTTTATATGTATTTATATTACATGAATTACATACAATTGGAATTATGGTTAACAAACACACGGATGACAGTCTATAAACGACTGAATAAACAGTTATGAAATATTAAAGTTAATTGAGAAAATTGGCGACAACGATGGATTTTATGCTAGTGGAGTCAGAGTTGGGGTCCTAACTGAGTGATTTATCCAGTGATTCCGGAATCCGGGAGTTATGAATTTTCTCTTTCTCATTACTGACTTTTAATAATGTATGAATATATGATTGTAGAATAACATCTACTTAGTACCAGTACTGATATTAAAACAACTTGAATATTATATTGTAACACAAACATTTCCAATATTATTGAAAACGATAATATATATGGTGCCAACATTTTATCCATACATCTAATGCTCTTTGAGTGAAACAAAAAAAATGCCATACGTTTGATAAAACAATTATTATTGCTTAAAAAGTGCTGCATGCCTGCATTATCTTAAATATAATATATCATGACTGATCTCCAAAAATATGACCTTTGTCTATTATATTCAAACGTTGTCTATATGGAACTATTAGTGAAGGTATTTCAGTATTTGATCATTGTAACGGATTGGAGCGAATGTTACAGACAACGACAGATGGAAATGAACAATTAGAACAGTGAAATGCATAAAAACTAAATATTATCGTATTGTAACTTGCTCGATCAATGGCATAAATTACAACAAATTAAGCAGTTATTTTAAAGGAAAAGTCGTTAGTACCCGTTTATCAAGCCAACTTATTTTGATTAGACATGCAACTTGAACGAATGAAAATGTGTTTTCTTGACGATTTATCGTATTTCCATTACAGACGGCGGATCATTAATTTTACAAGAATTGTGAAACATGCCGTTGGATTAGCAAAAAAATACGAGAGTAAATATATTTTTTGTAATTGAAGTTGACGAATTTCGATTTTGTTCGAATATAAAAAAAATGCAGACTTTTATTTTTGTGTTTATATTGACAGAGCTCTGTAGGTCATAATTATAGAAATACTGTAGCAAAATGGAGATGATAAAGAAAATTAGTTTTTTGATAAACTATTACAATATATCATGAAATTGATAGAAAAACGTCCAATGTCCTGCAAACAGTAGATAAAGGGCTTTTTAACTCTGCTTTCAAATGTAGTAAAAAGATTTAAATTTTAAATTGTAAAAAAGGGGTTGGTCACCGCCCTGCTGTACAATAGATCGTCGGGAGTACCTCGTTTGATAAATCATTGCATACGAAAAACGATTCTGAGCGGAGACGGTCTGTCAGTCCATTATCAAATAAATACATATATTGCTATTAAATATAATAGTAATTTATATTACTATTTATAGTGATATGGTATAAACTATACATACCATAAAATTTATCTAATATTTTGAAAATGGCATAACATGTATAAAATAAAATAATATACGAAATGTATTTTTGAATTACAACAAAATAACTAGAATTGATATACTTTGTTTGAATATCAATTTTCGTCCAAATTTGAACTTTAAATATCTATAAAATAAATAAAGCTTATATATTTTTTGGTTACAGTATGAACCATTTATGATGAATCTTTTATCAGTTTTTAAATTTTAGTTATGAATATTAAAAATGTTGGGAATTTTTACTATAAAATAATTTGCAATTTTTCGTGATTTTGACAAATTCTGTTAAAATGTTAACTTAAAATACTTATAACAAATACTTTAATTAGGTATGTAATTTTTAACTGGTATACTAAAAACGTGTCAGAAACCTGGTATAAATGTCTAAGGTTTTTGACCAAGCAAAACAATTTTTCGACATGTATAGAAAAACAATGTTAGATCATTTTTGATTATATAATATTATACTATTAATTTTCAAATAATGTATATTAGTTTATTTTTTAACAAATATTAATTGTAGTTTAAGCATAAACTGTGCACTACTTGTATTGTGCATTACTATACAATGATTAGTATTAAATAAAAAGTAAAGATTACCAATTTAAAATTTTCAAATTAAATAGATATTTCGATCCTTTACAGTTATTTATACTACGTTAGTATTTGTAATTCCGAATCTTAGTAATAACCAATATTTTACAACATACTCTAAGAGTGTAAGCTTTGAAAATGTCGATACCATTAGAATTAATGTTTGTGGCATAATAGCAAAGTTTATGTCTTACTCGTTAAATCATATAGCTTCTTTGTAAACATTTAAATATGTAATAATGCATTTTACTGATTTTTTTGTGATACATTTTTTTAAACACTTAGCTTGATAAAATGCCATCATTTTCAACTTCGCGGTCGTCTAATATCACGTAGATTTACGGATATTTCGGAATATATTATATTATTTAGAACAATAAGTGTATAATAATATGTTATATTGTATTATTCAAGTATAATTAATGAGAAACCTTAATCTATATTTTACAGATAATGAATTGGATGCGGTGAACTAATCGTTTGTGGAACATCTGATGACGACAGTCGTTGAGGAGTGTTAGTGTGTACGCGTGCACGCACGCATGTGTGTGTGTCGTCTGTCTGTGTCACGTGTGTAGAAACAGTTTGATCGACACGACACTCGGAAGCAATTATTGTACCTACCACCTCGTCTGTCGCTGCTACTGCAGTCACCGCCACCTGAACTGCCGCCATGGAGGTGATGGACTCTGACGCCAACACCGTGTTGCACTCGGTCACCAAGGGCGTGAACGTCGGTCCGCCACCCGTGGTCACCTGGCCTGGCATGGACAATGTCACGAACGCGTCCATGTTCGACGAGTCGAACCTCCCGTATGACATGAAATTCAACGAGGGTCACGTGGTCGCCATAGTCACGTACAGCATACTCATGGTGGTCTCGGCCATAGGAAACATCACGGTGCTGACGATCATCCTGAAGCGCAGGCGCAAAGCCGGCACTAGGATACACGCGATGCTCATGCACCTGGCCATCGCTGATCTGTTGGTAAGAGACCACTCGCAATATTCGTCGGTTATCCGAGGTTTTTCGTTGTATATCTCACGAAGAGTCAAATCTTTTCACATCTCCCCCCCCCCCCTCGGCATCGCTAAAAAGTACATTTACTTTCTAATTCAGTTAGGTTAAACGTTAAATTAATTCATAGGTTTATGATCAAATAAGAAATACTTAGATAATATTAATAAGTATAAAATAAATCAAATACATTTTTAATTGTCTTTTGAATTATTTTAAATTTAACCAACAAATTATGAGATGATGGTCAAAACCAAATAAATAGCAAATAACTCAATATAAACGTTGAAAATAAAAATGTATTAACTATTAAAATGTACACCAAAATATTGGTTTTATTTGTTGAGAATACCCTAAATATATATTTGTTCAGTATTTTTCAATGTAATTTGCTTTATTTGATTGTACATAATATTATGGTGAAATTATAAATGAATTAAAAATTATTGAAATAGTTTTTATGTATTTTTAAACAAAAATACTATCCTGTATACTTTTTTAATATACTGTTCGTCTTCGCAATGTATAATGTGTTTAAGAAAGTGTAATTTAAATTAAATTGTACGCATGTTTTTTTTTTATATTATAGGTAACGTTTTTGATGATGCCGTTGGAAATAACGTGGGCATGGACTGTGCAATGGGTGCTTGGTGATCCACTATGCCGTATCATGTCATTTTTCCGAATATTTGGATTGTATCTTTCCAGTTTCATATTGATTTGTATCAGCGTTGATAGGTGTGTAGCTTTTTATTAGTTTCAACACTTTTATACTTAGTCGTAGTTAGACTTAGACATTATATACTCGCCGTAAAATATTGCTTTATTTATTATGCTCCACGTTCTTGATTTTTTAACTATACGTTTTATTTACACTGCGTACACAGTCGGCGAAATCATAAAGCTAACTGCGAAGTAAATGACGGCATGTTTATGTATTAAAAAATTGATATAGTTAAACTTTTATTTTTTTTATAATAAAATATTGTTCAATTGTTGACAAATAATATTATATGCATCGGTATATGTGGACTATGTGGCTAGAGGGATAAGCTCAGCCTCAGTCCAGCACTTAAAAGCTATTTTTGAAAATTGAAGTAAGGTAGTACATATTATATGGATATTATGCATTTTTATACTTATTATAAACTCGTTTTAAAACTCATAATATGGGTAATAATTACTTACAGCATAATTATGATTAATCTAAATTATGTTTTCTGGTCTAATCACATTTTTCAGTTCTTCATTTATTTTTTGATATAAATTAGGTAAATAATAAACATAAATATCGTAATTTATGAGAGTGGAAATATTTTTTAGCATAATTCTATTGGTTAGGTTGATAAAAATGGTATATTCGGATATTCAATTTGAGTTTTCTAAATATTTACAAATGCTATATTATTATTAATGCCATTTGAATTAAGGGGATCTGCGTTCACCATCAATAACAGTAATCTGATTTAATACCATTGCCAATTTCTTTGAAGTTTAAAAAAAAACAGGAACCTATTATAATGTCTTTCCTGATTTCATTTTTCAAATTTAAGTGGCCACTGTTTTTATCAGAAATTTCAAATATTTTTGTTCGTTTGATTTCATAAATTATGTCATAAAAATGACGATACAATGAATAAATATTTATCTTGTAGTATTTTCTAAAAGCCAATCAACAACATTTTATAAACTAATAATAAACATCTCATTATGTTTATTTTGTTTTTACATAAATATTCGTTAATTTGTCACTAGCTGTTTATAGTTACATATAACATTTACTTATAAGAGCTGAAATAGTACAGAAAATGTGTGTCTATTAAATATTAAATATATTATGTATAAATCCAATAGTATCATTAATAACTCTTTGTTTGACGTTTTTATCTAACTTTTATTATATATTATAGTGATGTTAAATTTTGAATATCGCAAACTGTCTCGTTCACTTCTGAGTTAATATTTATGAGTTTTATTTTTTTCTAATTTTAAATGTCAGTATAATGTTAATTGGATATTTTTATATTTAACGTTAATATGGTATAAAATGAATAACGCAAAATATTTTTGATATTTTCTTCTTGATAATATTGGAATTACACTTATGAAAACTTCATTCTAGTTATGATGTTGCTCATGTTTTTATTTTTATTTTTTTACTATTATGCCTTTAGATAAGAGATATAAGTTATTACTTATTAACATTGGAATAGTTGCATAAATTATTAAATAATGTCTTGGATTGTCCTGGACTAATTGAGCGATAAAAATTAATCTTTATTTTACTTACCTAATATTTCAAGTCATATATGACTATATCCCCGTCTCATATTTTAATGTTTTCTGTTAATACAATAAATAATTATGATTTTTTTTCATTTGTGGCTTATTGAACTAACTAAGCTATTCTAAGTTTATGTAGGTATTTAATAATTTATTATTTATTTTATTTTTTGTTTTTATTTATTTGTTACAACATCCCCTTCTTATATTTAATTATTATTAACTGTACTTTCTATGTATGGTCAATAATATGGTTTGTAACTTATATTTTTGTTTTATTTAATTGTGTAAATTGGGATTTATTTTTCATAATAAAGATTATTATTATTAACTTATATTATAGTAATACACTGATACCGAATCTATTTTATACTGTAAAAGTATTCTAACATTTTTAAATTATCACAAGATGTACTTGTGCCATCTTGTGGGTATATTTAGAAAGAGTTTTAACTATATTTTTTTGTACATATCTGTTGAAAGACTATTTTATTAATTATGTAATTATTTTTTGAATATGACATTCAATCAATAATTACAAATGATGACTTTTTAGTTTTCATTAAATTACGACTCTCAGAGTTGGTTTAAAATATAAATTATGAGCTTATTCACCAAGGTAGACGGTAGTTTTGGATCTTCTATCGAAGTATGTATGTATTAATAATGGAGTGAATAGATCTGCGAAATTAGACACGTAACACATATCTTTAACTGTCATTAAAGTGGCATCTAAAATATTGCATACTATTAGTCTTAAGATTATATTTTATAGGTTTATTATGAACATTATAGAGTAAACATTTTTTCGTTTATGTCCTATTATAATTTAAGGTTTATATCTAGGCTATAAATTTTATACGTTGTAGTTAATAACATTCAAAGGCGCCAACATAAGAGTATGATATATATTTTTATAACCGGCCTAAACCCCCAGTATAATATTTTTGTTTATAATAACTATTCAATTAGTTATTAAAGTTTAATCCAAAATATATCTATTTATTTTTATTTTTAATAAAAATCACTGAAATATAGAAAAAAAATCATACAATAGATATAAGAATATTATCATAAGTATGTTTTCAGATAACAAAATAAAAAATAAAAGAAATTGTAAAGACAATGCATAAATATAATAGGTACTATAATAAAATAATATTATATGACTATTAGAATAACCATGTCTTATTAATTAATATAATATTCATTAATTGAAAAAAAACATATATACTTTTGAGAACATAAACAAAATCTTGATATTATAATTATGAATTTTGAAATTAATCGAACGTAATATTAATGAGTCATTGAATCGACTATTAAATAATTTATTAAAAAAAAGAACATATTATGAGTCCCTTATTCTGTTTGACAAAGATTTAAGATTTAAAAATTAAAAATAATAGTTTAAAATGAGAAAGTCTAACAATACTGCATTTAATACAAATACAATGGAATACTATATTTTGAACAGTTTCAATCATATTATATTGATATAAATGTTATTAGTATCCGTGTTGTAATCGTCGCATACTCTTATCGAGACCTGATGATTGAAACGAAATAGGATTACAATGTGAAAGGATCATTAAAATTAGAGCGAAAATGCAATCATGAATAACTAGTGAACATGCACGGAGTTTTCTTTTTAATAGAATTAATAAGATGAACAAAAAAGTTCAAAGAATCAAAAAGTACCCAAACATTTTTAACCAAAAAACCGTGAAATGATAGTGTGTTAAACATTTAAAACACGATAACTATAAATAAGATTTAACTAAAAAAAAAAAAGAAAAATACTGACATTTATCTGTATTTAATGGTACATACTATTGAAATTTCACTACATATTATTAAAAATAGTAATACCAGTGTGTACCTGTTCAGCATCAGTTTATGACCTTATAGCTTTAAAAATGTTAACATCACCAGAACATAATAAGATATTAGAGTAACTGTATAAAATGTATCATTTATGAATAAATTAGTTAAAAGAGGATAAAAGTGATTATTTTGATGAAAACCGGAAACAACATCTATAGCTTCGACGATATTGTTCTTTACAAATATTAATAAAACACTTGATTTCAAATCAAATACAAAAGTTAAATTTCTGATCTAAATTTATAAAAAAAATAAATTATCAGGGAAATAACCACATGAGGAACTTTAGAGTGCAGAATGACATTTTTAATTTTAAACAGCGAAGACCGAAAATAATTAATTCATATGGGTTAAATAATGTATTATTTTTTGTCTACTTAAAAATCATTATTTTGTTTTTTATATTCTGATCCGTATACCTATATTGTATTTTTAATAAAATGTTTAGATACTTGGCTGTTTTGCAGCCAATGCGTTTATATCAGATGGATCGCAGAGGAAAGTTAATGATTGCAGTGGCTTGGATTGTATCATTGTTCTGTAGCTTACCACAGGTAACTCTTGTTTAATAAGGTTATCGTTAGCGCCCATGTTTGTTTATACTATTACAGTTTACTTCAAATTTCCATACATTTGTAAATACGCTATATATTACAGTTATTTGTTTTGTTATTTAAATAGTCTTGAACAAAATCTATATTTAATAATTATTAGCAAAGACTATTTAAAATGTAAATATTTCAAACTTTTTTAGTTATATTCTTCGATAATCGAACTGACGGTTTTGAATGTTGTAGATTTTATTTTATATATGAGTTAAGATTACACAATATTATCACGGAAAAATATTCTTTTGCATTTACAAGAAAACCACCCATTGAACTATGAACAAACGTTGAACATTTAACTTATTAACAAGATAAAAATGTTTGCTTTATTTACACCGTAGACTTACATATTTCACGTGGAACGACACCCTAATGCCACATGGTACGAACAGTGCGTCACTTATAACGCTTTTCCGTCCAGATTGCACGAGCTGGCTTACTTATATTTCGGCATGTTCATGATGTACTGGTTGCCTCTAATCGTTATACTATTCTGCTACGCTTCCATCATCATTGAAATATATAGAAGGTCCAGGGAATCGATTTGTGGTCAAGGTAAGTTATAGGATTAGTTATAAGACTAGTTTCGAGCATGGGAGCTACTGATTTTGTAATTTAGGTTGGTAAAAAATGGGTATTCATTTTTATTCGACACTATTTTAGGGATTCGAAAAATAATAATTTTATGCAAATCTTCTTTAATTTATTTTTTATATGAAAAATTGAACACATATGGGGTTTACTATAGAAGTGTTTTTTGAAAACAAAGTTAGTCGTTTCCAAAATAATTTGAGAAATGCAAGCAATCGATTTTAAATACATACTGGCAATCTTTAGAACCATTGATATTCTTATTCCTTTGTTTTTATTCAAATTTAAAGACACCAATCAGATTCAGACATTCAGTTAGTAATTTTTAATATTTATTATTATTATTTCCTCAAAACATGTTATTCGTAAGGCTTCCAATGTGTCAGTAAAACATTATTTTTTTAATACAATCAAAGAACTAAACATCTTTTTTATTTATTATTAGTTATTTAAATACGAGCTTTGGTCCAAATTAGACGTATAATTCACAAATACAGAAGCAGTTTATTTATTCATATATTAACTAAGGTATGCAACGGTTAGCTAAAATTAAAGGATGTGACTTAGTTGGACATTTTCATCATTATTTTGATAGGCTGATTGCGTGCATTGTTCATGATGGATCTAGGCACATGAAAAGGAATTATTTGAATTATTTGTTTCCTAAGTATTTTTATTTCGGTAAGCTTTACACATTCAATTTGCAATTTATATTTAGAAATATACAGCAAAGTCCTAATAGTCTTGATGTAAATATTTATCTCAAACTAATAAATACCTAGTAATATATAAGAGTTATTTCTCTTAAACTATTTGAAAAATTCCTTATAAACTCGTAAGGGTAGATTCTAAATTGAACAGTAGACTATGCAAATACGGAAACTTAAGCGCAACATTTAGTTTGTATCCTAAATAATCAAATGTAAAAAAAGAAGTATTTTGTTCAACAAAAGAATACTATATATTGTAGATTATTTTCTTTTTAGTTGTATTACATATTAGAATTTAGATGAAGATAGTACACAACGTATATTTATACATCGTATTGGACGTAGTTAACATATATATTTGAATATTGAAGTTTTGTAGTTTAACGTAGTTGAACAGAAGATTGCCATATTAAAAAATGAGATACAAAAGAATCACCAAAACCAATTTAATTTCTGCCATACGACATTTTATTCTGTATGTATGGTCCACGTGAACATATAATATTATCTTGCCGGATGAGGAACCTAGTTAAAATGTGTAAAAAGAAACATTATTCAGTTGAATTTGATCAGTTGATAAATAAATGTTAACATACTCTCATCGAGCTAAAAAAAAATTATTTATATAATCAATGATAGCATACGTAAATATTTCTAATTTTTAATACCATTACTTTTGTAGGTACAGATAATGTGCGTCGTCTGGGATTTTTAGGACGGGCCAAAAGTAGAACATTAAAGATGACAATCATTATCGTCATAGCGTTTGTTGTGTGTTGGACTCCCTACTACATTATGGCTATTTGGTGAGTATTTTTTCAAAATTTAATTTGGAGATCGTATTGTGTATTTTTTTTTATAAAAATAATAACTGTGATATCGTTTTAAAAACCAATGCCCATTAAACATTTGACGAATTTAATTTGTTTATTGAAAAATGTACCAAAATACTATTACGATTTGCGCTTTTATTTATTTATATTTTCATAAAGTGCAAGTTCCAACGTCATGTATGATTAACTATCACTACACATTAAATAAAAATAAAATCGTATTCGTGTATGATAGTGGTTTTGATAAAATTGTCCATCAATACGAGTTAATAGCCTTATGTTTAAATTCAAATGAACTGAATACATTACTGTATATTTGCATTAGTTTATAATCATAATTTACATAGAATCGTCATAACTGTTTTATGATAAAAGAACATTTAATTGATTGGATTATTTAGAATAATTATGTATACAGAACTATTTAACCACATAGAATACAAATATATACATTTTAATTAACACCTTTTCCATTCTTATTTACATGTAGTGATTAGTGGGTGTATTATTCATTTCCACGATACCGAGTGACGACTGACGAGTGTAATTCTGGGTTTAAATAAAAATTAGCTATCAATAATTTATTTTAGTACAACATTTAATTGTATTTATTTTACTAAATAGGTAAAACACATTTAAAACAATATTAGTTGAAATGAGTAAACTATGTGTTTTCTTTACATACAAAATATATATTGTATAAAAAACCTTATATTAAATTTGAGAAAATTAACAAACTACCTTAAAAAGGGAAATAAAAAATTAAAACTAAATAATTTATGTTTAAATACAAAAGAAAAAAAACATCTTAATAATCTTAATATCAGTTTTCAATTTACTTAAAAATAAAATAAAATAAAAAATATTTGCATTGTTTTTAATCACATTATTTTATCAATTGAATAAACTAACATTTAAAATAATTATTCATATGATAAATAAAAAAATGTATTAAAAAAAAATTATAAACGTGCTATTATTATTATTATTTTAGTTTTTTTCCAAAAAATGTTTATGGTTTTTATTTTTCTCATTGATTTTTGGCTGTGAATTATTATTCAACCACGGTTAAATGATAATGCTATTTTTTTAAATAAGCGTTTGAAGTTGAAATGTTGAAAATTATTTAATTGTTAAAACAATTTTATTATGAAAGCTAAAGCTTAAAAATGTAATATATTGCTCATACTTTATAAGTAGGTAATTACTGAAACTCATAAATCTAAAAAAAAATATACTATCACCAAAAATTTAGATTAATGTTATACTATTGCCTTTAATAAATGCATTATTTTTGTTAAAAATTAATTCAACATACTGTATTACAGGTACTTATTACAGATTACTAATTTATTGTCATATAATAAAATATATTTAATCATTAAAGCTGAGAGATTGTTTTCGCTTAAAATCATTTTTCGTAAGCAATGAATTCAAATTTAACACACCCCAATAACCCAATACTCCTGACGGGTTACACTTTTTACACCTACTTTTTTTTGAAACTAATTTTAATTAATTTTAATACAACAAACTTATTTAAACCAAATACAATGTTTTAAAATGTAAAATGTTTTTAAAAGAATTACAATAGTTCCTAGCAGTGGAAACTAATTTAAATTAGTTTTAATAGAATAAACTTATTTATACGAAGCATATTGTTTTTAAAATGGAAAATGTTTTTAAAAGAATTACAATAGTTCCTAGCAGTGGTATTTTATTAGACTTTATAGTTCGATAAACGAAATACAATACCATGATTTTCCACTTTAACATTTAAGCGAAGTGAAATGTTCAGTTAATGTAAATCCTATTTAATTTAATATAAACTACTAAGTGAAGATTCAAAGACAGTTTATTTAGCGGTAAACTATTACTGTATTGCTAACATTTTTAAGCTTAGTCATTTATAACTGCACGAACCTAATAAAATCTATTATGTTTATTTTAGTTTCAAAATTCAATTTCCAATTAATTTTATAATAGCAGAATTACTGTGGAGACAGACATCAGTATTCAAAGAACTGTTCTCCGGTTTAATTATTGTTTGTGTTATCACGCGTGTAGTCATTTTGCATACACAATGCGCCGTCTTACAGTATACGGTGCTATGAAATACTAAAATATTAATTTGATAATATTAGATAATAATGTACTATAATAGTATAATGTATTCTTAGTGATTCGTATATAATATTCTACTTCTAGACAGGCTAAAACGTATGAAATTTTAATCGGTGATTACGCCTGTCTATTTATATTGATTAAACTTAATGTATACGACCATCGATAAAAACAATACGCTTATTTTACAGTGCATACTAATTTTATTAAAAAAATAAGAAAATACGATATAAACTATAGATACTATATTTTTATTCAAATAACTATTATTAGTACAATATTTTTCCACGGTAATCAATAACATTATTTATGAATCACTGAACTGAACACTTGGTACCCAATATAAGCGTATGGTGGTATTTTATAGTTCACAAAATATTATGAAAACTATGCCCCCGTAGCTACCATTTTGTTTCAAAAGCAAATAAACAACAATATGTTACAATCGAATCAGTAAATCGCGCTTTAAAATAAAAATAAAAATGTTTTACCCATCTATATTATTTTTATTTATTTAATATTGTGATCATTGTGCGGAATCAACACTGCATACATCTTTATTCTTATAGGAATTCCAAATATTTGGTTACATTTTATAAATATTATGGAAATAAATAAGTAGATAAAATAGTAGTAAATAAGTAAATCGACCATTTAAATTAAACTCGATATTTAAATACACATTACGGTATAAAATGAAAGCTAAATTATTTGTAATGTGCATATTTTTTCATTTTGTCGTAAAGTGAACGGGATAATTTTGATACCATTAGGATAGATGATCTGCAGCTTCATAAATATTCTGACCAATCGTTAAAAAGAAGTAAAAGAAAAATAACAAGTTGTGCATCGATACATATTCAATACGATTATATTATATTTGATCTTTATAAATGGCAGTATGGCACGCTAACTTAACCTACTTTTTATCTATTCTATTGCTTTCATACTAAAGATAACAAATAGAGCGATTACTTATAAAAAATACCAACAGTTAACTGCTGTGACCGTAAAAGGGTGTTTAACACATTGTGTTGCTATGGAATTTGGCCAACTATTGTACTTTTAATTTAGATTTATCTTTCATTTATTTCTGATAATAATAATGTACACAGTAAGTTATAAGAACAAATAATTTATGCTTAACTTTTAACCACAGACTTTTTATTTTTTATTTTTTAAAAAATAAACATTATAACTAAACATTTAAATGAAATGTATACGCCTATTAATTTATATATAAAAAATATTTTTTTTAAATAAGTAGGTATGTTATGTAAGGCGTTAAGATGTTAAACGAGTAATGATTTTTATTAAAATTATTCGGTGATCATGAAAAATAATTAGTACCTACCAAGACTTGTAGTATGGAAATTTATGTCCTGGCGAGTGAACATAATTTACTGTTAATATCAAATGACTGATAAAACTAAATTATTGTACCTATAAGTTATTGCGCAAAATTATTTAATACATACTATTAGCATATCAGCATCACTTATTGTGTTTAAGATAGTTTAAAATAATATTAATTTTTATCATTGGTCAAACCCACTGTTTGTAAATCCGTGAATAATTAGGAATAATACAGCGTAATATAACATGTACCCATCCATTGCTAATGAGTACAATATATCATAAATGAAATAAATATGTTTATTTGTTTTATGCTATGAAGTATCTCATACTTAATCATTTGTACGTTATGCAATTAAACATTAAGTATAAAAAAATATAATTTCAGTTTTTAATTATTTATTATTTGATAATATCATTAGAGAAAAGTCGTAGCTCATGCATAATACTAAAAGTACTCTAATGGTTACGGTTACATTATTGTCGACAAAACAAAAGATTTTTTTATTTACTTCCGCCCATTATTTTAGAATATTTTTTTATTCTCTTTCATAAAATAATAATAAAAAAAAACGTAGCATGCTACTTGATATCTTTCCTTTTTATATTTTTCCTCTACGAGGAAAATCTATGAATCATAAATATGTTTTTATAATGTCAAATATCAATAATATACATCTACTTTAATACAAATAATAAAATGTTTATAAGTAACCATGGTAATGAAAATCTTACAAAATCGTATTTAGCCCAAAAACATGCTTAATATTTATGTTAAAAAAATTACAATAATTTATTTTATTTTATTTTTGTTTAATGTTGGTGAGTATTCCGTATTCCCCTTTTTTCTCTAAGTGTCAACTAAGGCAAATTTATTCTTCTGCATCCTACCAAGTATACGAATTTTGGGGGAATTCAAATGACAACATGCGTACTTATAAATCAAATAATATGATATAGGAATGTTCATGTGGCTGACTGCGCAAACAATAATAAATACAAAATAATTCCAATAAAAACTTCTCTTAAACGTGTGACTCGCTAGTGAATGCAACCAGTAAGTTCGATAAACGTACGATTGACGAATGACGATCAAAAAACATTTAATGATACAAACATGATTATAATACAATTTAGGTTTACACCCACGAGAACAATTTTACATGAATAAACAATATTTTGCAATTGTTTATCGATTGCAAGAATTGATAATATAGGTAATCGATTTAGTTCATCGGAATCGTGATTAAAGAGTAAAGACGCGTATATACTAAAAATATTTCAAATTTTCAAAACGTACATGTTTATTTAACCTGACTGTTTCATACGATATTTTAAAGAAAATAAATAACTTCTAATCCCGAAAAAAGATTTAAAAATATTCAAAGACTGATATGTTTGACAGTTACGAATATCGAATGCAATTTAATATTACAATATAATATCCTATTTGAATCATATTAGTCGTCTAAAGATAAAGTCTATATTAAAACCATACATTTTTACTATATAATATTATAACTGTTGACATTTTTGTGTACTAAAAATGAAATCTCGTTTTTAGATTCCAGGGAGTTATTTGCGTTCTTTTTTTATTAAAATAATAAAATAACTCAAGAACTTTTTTGTCATACCTCTGTGGTTTTGAAATTTAGTTTAGAATGAATAAAGTTATTTTTTTGAATTTCTCGTAGCTATCCTTGGTATTGTGAAACTCAAAAAAATAACAGTGAACATGATATACATGTACTCATATTACTTTAGTATGTACAATTTACCTATAGTATAGCTATATTTATACAAAATGTATAATTATGCAACTATTTTAAACATAATTTTCACTATTTATAGGCTAACTGAGTTTCGTCTAGAATTGTCACTTCATGACGTTTATAGAAAAATAATGTATAATGCTACATAACATTTGCGAGTTAAAATAAAATAACGGATTTACCTAATTTAGTTCCCATAAAACAATTAGACATTGAAGATTTACTTTACGAGTTTTAATCATAAATGTGTCTAACTAAATATTTGACTTTAAAAATGACTTAAATGGTTAAAAATGTAATTTTAATAAGCATATTAAATTTGATAATAAGATACATTAATAACTTACCTAACAGTAACACGACTTTAAGAAAATTATAGTTTATTATATAAGCTTATGGGATATGAAATGCATAGGTCATAGTTCTTTTAAACATATTTAAAAAGTTCGTTAATTTTCATCCGTCTTGTTTTTAAACATTTAATGTATGAATCATTTTACACATACCTAAGATTCTTGTTTATTGAAAATTCACAATCGAAATTATGTATCTAGTGATGTGTCTTATATTTTCGCAAGATATTTTAGTTAAGGAAATCTGCAGAAATCTAAATATTTAAATATTACCTACCTTATGTTACGTGGGCGTAACTATAAAATGGTGTCTATCTCTGATACTGTATATCAGTGACCAATAAATACCAATTTGGGGGGAGTACAAAAGGATTTGAATGTTAAATTATATAAGTCTCTTAGTTATACCGAGTTTAGATTATTTATCGAGTATTAAAATAAAAATATAAATATAATAGGTATATTTTTTTATCGACGACTTGGTATTTCGATAGCAGTAAAGGGGCAAACGATGAAATGAGATGCTTTGACACGCACTTTTGTTTAGAAGACCAAAATATTATTATAAATTTACTAAATTATTCAAAAATAATTAGGTGTGGCGGACTTCGTGATAATACAAAACTAATGTAAAATGCGTCTTCGATTTGTTTTATGTATGTACATAATATTATGCTATAGTAAAAGATAAATGTCGTAATAATGGTTTACCCCATTACACTAACTCACAAATTATACTTAAATTAAATTAAAATTATTGTTAACTAAGTCTAACTAGGAGTTTCATATTTCATAAAGCTCTTATTTTAATGTCTTGTACTGTCGTCACGTACTACAAACAGCGGTAAACGGCGTATACAGTATATATTATAGCCTTATCGTTTGTGTATTGGAGCCATTGTGTTATCTACAATCTGTCGGATTTATACAAACAACATTGATCAATCATAAAGCGAGATTTTTAAGTAACTGTATGGATTTTTCCAGTGCATACTCGATGTCACGTTAATGTTGCGGTCTGACGAAAATATAATAATTTGAATAAGCACGGTACAAACATACGATTTCAAAATAATTATATGTTTAGACTTTCCTTCTGTCGAACTGCCTACAAATCATGGGTTCCGTGTGTCAGTGAATAATTTCATTTCACCAGTGCGGACTCGGCTCGGCCCACCGGGAAACGTCTCCATGTCCCCGTGGGTATTAAGTACTGGGTACTTCTCCGATTACGAGAAAAAAAAAACTCGTATACGTTTTAACACGATATCATATTATAATTTATAATGGTATTTTGTTGCTCTCTTCGTGCTTCTATATTATAACGTACAGAGCATAATACGGCGTGAAGTCGTTTCACACACCCTTCGTTATCTACGCGGTATATTTTGTTATGAAAATCCACGCGAAGCGACAGCCACGACGTGATTTGTATAATATATAATTTAATTGTTTTAATCTCACTCGCCTGGCCTCGCACGTATTGTGAACAAATCTACGAAACAATGTTATCATTCCTACTTGTATAATATGTATATTATTATATCAGCGGTGTCAATATTTCGCATGTATAATTATGGACCGTATTACGTGATCGTCGAAGATTATCGGATGTGGCCTTGGCCCACAATACATTTTACAAGTTTTAACATAATGTAAATATGTTTTTGAAATAGATATACACCTATATAATATTTAAATATGATGTAGCTGTATAAGGATATTAAAAAAATACCTTTAATAATTTTAAAATAGGGGAAGCCATACAGTTATTGAAATTATAAAGTATTTGTAAACTGTTTTTAAAATAAAATAAAAAAAACATTTTTTTTTTTTTTTTATTAACAAGGTATATCATTGTATATAAAAGTATGTTTAGTAGATAGGAGTTCAATTATTATCTGTTTGAACATATAACCATATAAAATCAAAGATATTAATGTATGGTACCCTGAAATCCGAGATTTTTTTGAAACTACCACGGGCAAAAAAAGGTTGATAGCCACTATAGTCCCTACGACGATATAGCACACATCGCATATTTTTTGTACATGTAATATAAAATAGCAGTATGACCATTTTGTTTAGCATGGTTTATTACATATATGTATATATATATTTATAAAAAAAATTTTTTTTCTAACGCGTGACCCATAAGCGACTCGAGGGGGTAAGTGACGGGGGTCACTGGAATCATAATGTACCTATTATGAAAGTGGATGATATTATTATGTGATCAGATAAGTGAAATAATAAGGAGCTAGCCGGGCATACAGGCATGCACAGTTCGTCGATTACTGCACGCGCGATGCAATATTAAATACTGTAAATGTGAATTACCCGGTAGGCATGTGCTCGGGTGACGGGTATAATTTTCCGAGAGCGTTTATCCGCGATCATATTATATTATATTCGTCGCGTTACAAAGAATACATCGTATCGTATCACATTATTGTTGTCACTTGCCGTTATCATAATATTATTTTAACGCAGCGCTAAACGGATTTTACGATATCCGTGCCCCTTTCGTCCGACACGAAACGTGGACGAATTAACCCTGGCAGTCATCAATTTCCTGAATGTGTCCTCTTCCCCGCCCACCGCCGATCGATCTTTGCTCCGAAGATACAATAGTCGTCCACCTTTGGCGAAAGACGGTTTAGTTCATCACACAATAGTCGTTTTGTCTCAACGATCGCGTATTATAGAGCACGTACAAGTATAATATATTGTATTTTTTCTTTATGACGTGACGTGACGTGCAGTAGGGAAGGTACACGTTTTACGGGTGGATTTTATACATTATAAAGATCACTTTTTGCAAGTTTTTTCTTCATGATTAAAATGATTTTTTCTTTGAAAACGAGGTACGTTCGTCACAGTATAATAGAAACAAAAAACTTAGTATAAAATAACCGTATTATACGTATGTCGTTAAATTTGATGCGTACAATTCTTTTTTAGGGCTAAGTTATGACTCACTAAAAAAATTGCTTATAGGTACTGTGAATTAGCTCAATTTTACCACAGATTGTAAAACATCACGAACAAGAAATTTGTTCATTTTACCAAACAGTGAATTTGTTACGTTACCGATTTTTTAACAAGTATATTAATTCTCTATTTAGTTTACCATTTAAAAATTTCATTATTGTGTGTATAAAATATGATAATATAATTTAAAAGTTTCAAGTACCCACGAATAATGATTTTTAAATGACAATAAAAATAACGAAAATCGTTATTCTTCGTTTTGAATTAATTAATCTTACGTATTGTTTCATTCGTAAGCTCTAAAAGTCCAGGAGATATTTAGTATACGTTTCATTTACTCAATTTTAATTGTATTATTATATACTGTGTATGCTATGAGAGTTTAAAACTTTTCAGTATTTATTTTTATTTTTCCACGCACGTTTTGTTAACAAACAAGATCGTTCCTTTAAGGATGAAAACTGTTCCTGTCGGACATTCGAAATAATACTCGGTTTTCGTTCTTAACGAGAGATAATAATAGTAACCGTCAGATTCAATACTGACGTACTCCGTCTTATAAGTGTGCAATTTCTGAAAGGTACAGATGACAAATTCCGATGTGGCTATTTTCCGGTTGTCTAATGTTGTTGTTGTCGAGGGTTTTTTACGACTGCATGAAAATATGTACTTCTAAAATAACATTAATAAATATAGTTTACACTTTTGACAAGAATCGCGTGTTCAATAAATTGCTACCCCGTGGAGAGCGGCGATCTTGATAAGTAGGATAATGCCCAGTGGGGGCACCTTTTTTTGACTCAATCCTCTAATCAATTTGTTTTTGTTTTTATTTTTATTGACACGGCCTTGTTAACGAAGTATTTTTTACGGTTTCAGTGTTCACCTCGTTTATAATATAAAAATTGACTTTAAAAAACAAACGTATCTAGTTCAGGAGTCGACTTTAATGTGTATGATTTATAACAGTTTTACTCTAATTTTAATCAATGAAATTATGTGGCTTATTGCACATTTATTAAACTTAAAATTAATTAATGTAAATATAGTCCCTAATAACATTCAAACAATTAAAATTAAAATTATGTTAAATATCAACTAATATCAACTAATAATTGTGTCTTTTAATTTCGATGTTAAGTTAATATAAAACGCTGCAGTCTAGAATCAAATAACTAATATTTGAAAGGGTAAGACATTTTGCTCCATAATTGTTTAAGACTACAATTTTAGTCAGAAATGTTTTTGTTTTGCAAAAATATTTTATGTACACTGTAAATCAACTATTTAATTACCAGCGGCTATTTATAACAGTTAAATTACAAATTAAAATTAATAATTAGTAATCTTTATTGTAATAAAACACTATACTTAAATTGAATCAATTTCTAAAGACGATCACTTAAAAAAAAAAACGAAAAATCAATAAACATTATAATTTGTTTATTATTACAGCAGCACAGCAATACAAATTTGTCTACATAAAAATGAAAATGCCATTTAGTTTGATAATCATTGAAAAAAAATATTATTTACATTTTACAAATTTAACCAACGAAATGAACAGTCTTACACGATATTCATTAAATAATCAAATATATTAATACCTACCTATAAATATAAGAGATTAATTCTAATTTACTGATTACCAAGGCTGTGAATTTAATCGCATATTGATGAATTTCATTCTGAACTAAAAAATAGTGTGATTTGATTCATGACATAACGTCATAAACTCATAACCATTTTAAATATGGGATTTTATTTTTTCATTTTACTGTTTTTTTCCTATGTTGTTATTGTATATTATATTTTGTGAACGATGAAGTACACGAGGTGTCGAGTGTATCTCGTCATTGGGTCTGTTGAAATTCACAGTAATGGATGTGTTCAATTTGATTTTAATGATAAATCATTGTATAGGTACGAACAATTATTCTGAATGAAGACTTCGGCGGTTTTTATTTGTCAGTCTATATTTTCTTTACTAAGTTTATTTTATGATAAAATTGCTATTTATTAATTTATTTTACTATTAGTAATATAGGAGATTAAATTAATTTTGGCCAAAAACATTGCATTTAAAAAAGTCAAATTATTAAAAGGTGGGGCAGTGAGAACTGCTCTGCTGATACATTAGGTATCTTGAGAAGTCCATTACAGTGATGTGTTAAATTTGAATTCAATGATAAATCATTGCATACAAAAATAATTTTGAGCGAAGATAGTCTGTCAGTCTATATTTTACTATTATTAACATAGTACCTATGGTCAAGGCCGTAACTGAAAACAAATTTCAGGGTTGTCCATTTTTTTCTTAATAACTTTATTCTTAATACAATATTATAGTCAATAAACTAAACTCACTACTAAAATGTATCTACTTTTAAACATTTCGGAGGGGGAGGGATTCCTGGATCTTCCTCCCAGTTACGGCTGCCTTGCCTATAATAATTAATTATGGTTTACCGAAAACATTACATTTAAAAATGTCATTGCGTGTATCAAGTAATAATATCTCTTAAAAGTTTCAAGTAGCTACCCACGAATAAAATTTTTTAAATTACATCAAACTAATTATACTTTCTTCCTTTGATATCTAATTTCGTCAAAATTTGAAACAAAAATGTCTAAAAAAAAACTGTGTTTACCTTTATATTTTTTTAGATATTTTGTTTAAATTATGAACTACTTCTGTGAAACATGTTATCCCGACGCTTTTGAAAAGTACTAAGAATTTTCAATCAGTGATATTGAATTGAGTCCCACCACCACTTTTGGGTTATCGGAGTTGAGTCTGACAGTATTTTTGTTAGGTTGTTCGAGTTAAGTCCCGTTATCCAGGAGAGACTACGTAGAGGTTAGCTGAGTAGTCTCCTAAAAAATATGTGTGCCTGTTTACACGGTTTTTTTTTTTTTTATAATATCAATAATAAGAATAAAAAAGTTAATTAATTTTAAAAAAATGTTTAAATAATGATATATGTAATATAATAATTTTAACATTTAGAAATTTATTATGTGTAGTATAATAGGTAATGTAAACATTTAAATAGTTGCTGGTAAAAATTTAAATGACCAAGCGCAATTGCGGTATATGAAAAGGTCATTTTATCGAAATTAGTAAACTTATCTATAAGGACTGAATTCAAAGATATTCAGATAATAAACTGGACTCAATTCAAACACATAGATTTAGCATGGACTCAATTCAATGTTATCCTTCTCAATGTTGACCTTTTAAAAGTACCAACTAGATCTAATTTACTATCAGAAGCCACCCTTAAAGTTGAAAACCATAGTATTATTTCGGCTATTTATTGTTTATACATACACAAAAAAAAAACCACATATTGTCGTAAAATCAATACATTTATCGCTCCTCTCAGAATCTAAAATGCGATTTTCAATGTATGTGTGGTTTATATAACTTTATTTTACATTTTTTTTTCACATGTGTATTCATAAAAATATGAAATTATCCTTTATTGATTTATAAAGGAGACTTACCTACTTCAAACGTAAATATATAAGAAAAATAATATACAAAGTATATTAAATTCATTTTTATGATTATACTTTGAATATAAAAAACTCTTGATAAACTTTTATTTAAATTTCTCTTCTGATGTTTACATAAATCTCACACATCTTTCGTAATCTTTGAACTCTTATATCCCAAACGGCCAAACAGATGCACATAAGTACAATGTACTTACAATTTTACAAGACATTTTTTTTTACTTCACCTCTAATATTGGACATTTAAGGTTCACAGTCAAACCACTACCGAAAATTGTATAGGTATATCATAATAATAACATGATGTTTCGACAAAAATGAGAAGTAAATATACCACAGTTTATTTTGGTTATTTTAATTTTATCGTTATAATAATAAAATAATTATAGCTTATATTTATAAATAAAATAAATAGGTATTAATATTTTTTCGCCTGTAGTATGTGACGATTTGAGTTTGATCTGTATATCGACTATTGAGTTGCAGTGTTACACTGAGTTAAAAACGCATTTAGAAATTTTTAAGGATGTGCCTATAATAGGAATGTTTAAGCCTTTAGTCGAAGAAAAAAAAAAACAGATTTCAAATCGGACCGCAAATGGTATTACTAATCAATGTGTACTCTTTTACAATTACACATACATACATTAAATAATAATAATTATTAATTTGTAAATGTTTTTAAAACTCGGTCGCACGGCGGTTTTTGTCGCACAGGTACTGGACGGACCACAAGTCGGCGCAGATGGTCGACCAGAAGGTACAGCACGCGCTGTTCATGTTCGCGTGCACCAATTCGTGTATGAACCCGATCGTGTACGGAGCGTTCAACATACGCACCAGGAGGACGCTGGTGACCCAGGTGAGACCCAGTGCCAGTTTGGCGTCCACCGCATGCACCACCGAAATACGGCTGCCTACGCTTTCCATATCGGTTCGCCGGGTCGAATGACAATAATAATAATAATAATAATAATAACAACAACAATAAGTAATAATAACCTAACCCCCCCCCCCCCGCGGCCGTCCATTCGATCGTCGGTCATCGTTGGCACAATATATAGTATAACGCATAAAAACGCTAATAAAAATATATTGCACACACACACACACACACACGCGCACGCACGCACGCACAGAGCACACCCTGCAGCTATATCCGTGTTTTCTTGTCCTTATACGTCTTGTACGAGTCTTCGCATGCGTCGTTAGAAATCGAAATTAATATTACAATTTTCTTTTTCCATTTTTACACATTCGTAAAACTATCCGGCGTGCCATATGATATATAAATATAAGTATAAGTCTGAAAACCAGTCATCACTTTTAGTTAAGTCGCATAAATACGCACTATACGATAAAAAGTTTAGTAGAATCGCACTTATTTATTTTATTTTTTAAGACTCGTGGTAAGAAATTAATTATACACTCCTTCCTCCTGCACGTAAAAATTCAATAATTTATTATAAGACACACGATTTTACGTTTTTTATGGTCAACTCGCACTCGTATCTAGTGTACTATAGCTATAATACTTAATAATACATTTGAGATTAGATTTATAACAATAACTTTTTTAACAATGTGGGAGGCATCAAGCAACATTGAACACTAACAAATATTTCACTGAAATTCTTCGATCAAACTTAATGGTTAGGAATAATCTCTAAAAAAAACATACATTCGTATAATACAATTATTATTGGACTTTTTAAACTGTTTGCTTTAACTTTTTTTCGGGAGAAGAATACGTTATGGTTCGGTTTCAAACCTCTCTCTCTCTCTCTCTCTATCTCTCTGCTATCAGTCCATTTATTTATAGACTACGGTATAAACATTATAATAGTATTTATTTATAATTATTGGCAGTAGGACATTTTTTATTTATTATGTCAATATAAATATATTTATAAGTCAACATATTGTACGTATTTGTTTTAGTTTAAACTTTTTAGATTTAATGAAAATTACATTTATTTTATTTATGATTTATTTTCCTTTAAATTAAATCAAAGACATTGATAATGATATTTTAAATCTAAAAATATATTTAGGTGTATAATAATTTATAAATTAAGATTTTTTTTATGTAAAATTAAATACAATTCTTTTGAGCTTCTTTTCTTAACAGATATGTTAAGATGTTTACGTAGGAACTAAAATAGTTAATGTTTACGTAGTTATTGGCACCTTCACCACTTTATATTTTTTAGAAACAACTAATAAAATATGGTACCTATTCAAGCTATGATTTCCTTATTGAAAATAATATTTAACTAATCAATCACATTGACTTTAAAAACTTTACGTTATGCAGTTTAGCCTTATTTAATTAACATAGTATGTGTTGTTTCGTTCTGTTAACCAATAAAAAAAGTTAATATCAAAAAATTATAGTATTATACATACTTGAACTAACGATTGATTAATATTTAAGTCACGCTAATAAAATGCAATTTTTTTTATTTATTCATAAATTACAAATACCTACCTACCTACGTATTTATCTATTTACTAACTTATTTGTTTATTTATTAATTTTAAAAATTATACTTTGGACATCGAGAAAGAAATCGTTGGTTCAAGTTTTTTTAAACCATATATTATAATAATATGTTACTGTTATTATATATTATACTAGGCCACGATTTCTAAAACTTCTACTGAAACCAGATTGTTGGATTTTTGAAGCCCGCCAGATGGACGGTGATGATATATATATACATATATATATACACATTTAAACGTTCAATTTTTAATTTTAACTTTATTTTAATAAATTATTTAGTTGTAAAACTATTTCGGTCATAATTATTATTAATATTAATTAATTTAAACAAAAAACATGTGAAACCAACAATATGCGCTAAAATTACTGATATTAATTTTGTTATATCCCATGACGCGTGCATTAGCCATTTACTATTTACATGCACAAGTTTATACTATAATATCAAACTCGATATTTGCGATATTTTTCAACAGTAGTTACCTACATAGACATATAAAATAATATATAGTTATATGTACAATTATTTAAATATTTTAAATTTTAAAACCGATACTAGTCACATAGGTAAATATCAAATGTGTTCGATATACTCCACACATCTAAAATGTATCTATCACAATTGAAAATATAGTTAAAAAAATAAAATATAGTTCTTCAACAATTTTATTTTGTACAAACACATTAATTTACAAAGTGAGGAATGAGGATGGTTTAACTTAAAATGGTTACCACTTTTTTATACCACTCTTAATAATTATGATTTATTATTGAATTCATTAAATTATTATCAGAACTAATGACTGAACGCCTAAGGGCATATTGGAATGTAACGAGCATGCTCCAGACAAATAGCTGTTCAGATAGCAAAAAAATTAAATTTGGATGTTCGAAACACAAAAGTGAAATTGTTTAATGATAATCAAAAAACTGAAAAATACAATTTCACACGTTTTTTCATTGATAAATACAGCTCATAGCCCATTGTATAGATTTGTTTAATTTCATACTTTTTCAGAATATTTTGAAGTACCTACATTCAGGTAAATAATATGGTCTTAAATCAAAACTTATATATTTTTAGTTGTGGTAGTTTTGTTCTAGATGTGTAATAATAATATATATTTTTTAATTCCGTCAGCACAATGGTGTTTGACGATATCCTAATGATTCAATGTTTCTATACTAAGTAGATAACATAATATTATATTTTATCCCAATCTCTTTATTCTATTAATTCATCTCGTTTGCTTATCACCATCAAGTCTCGCGGGCAGTCGTCTCAATAACATGTGAATAATTCTTATTAGATATTTTTTTATTACAATATAGTCCAGTGATGATGGCAAGTAGGACAGAAATAAATGCTGTTGTAGTTTAGCGCTTGCTTCTAGAATCAAACTTAGTTTATTTTATTTGATTGCATTGGCTTGATAGATTAATGCAGTTTTTTTGTTATTATTGAATTTAAAATGAAGCATTGCATGTTTTTTTTAAGCCTTAGTTGTACAGATTATGTTAATAATGTAAGTTAATTATTCAAAGTATGGTATATGATTTTTATTAAAAAAATATTTATTGATTTATAATTTGTGTTTACTAATTCAATATAATGAACATAATATATTTATATATTATATATATATTGGACATAATTTATGTTTATATAAGAGTTAAGTTATACATTTTATAATTATTAGTGTTTCTATTGTTAATACACAATACAGATAAACTTATCACAAATTATTAGAACATGATTAATATTTATTATATTTGCAATTATTATAAATATTATTAAATGGCTTATTTTATTGAAATCAATGGCATTTAAATATGAAATATTTATTTTTTATCCTAAATGCTTAGAATTGAAAGAATTCTAATCAGTGTTAATGTCTTAGTGTCTGGCAGTTTTAAGATTATCTAAAAATCCAAAATGTGGTTCTTAGAATAACTATAGGTTTTTGATCTATGTTTTTACAAAATTAACTTAAACGTATTAAGCTTCCAAACAAAACTATTCTAGTGGTCATGGTGGTTTATATTTTTAAAGTATAGGATTAAATAAAAAATTGTCCTATTATATGACTAACTACAATATTATATATTAAACAGATTAAAATAAAAATGATAAACAATTATAAATATATTGGGACCAACAACAGAGGACTTAATCGAAAGAAATCATCTGAATTATATTATAATGTAACATAACATAATATAAATCATAATTCATGAAAAGCTTGTTTGCTTTGTATTAAATAATCGTCGTATCTACTCATAGTTAGGTAACATCAGAATTATATAATACAACTAAAAATATTTATATTTTGATTTTTAATTTATGTTTGAAACTTCAATAATAATGGAAGTTTGAAGTGTAGGTACAAAATATGAATTATATTTTAGCAAAGTTTTATATTCTATGGAATATTATTTTGTTGTTATCATCTAGCAGTATGAATTCCATAAAATAAAACCAAGAGTTTTCTCAAATTAGTTTTGTTTTAGTTTGAGTTACTCTAAACCGATAACTAAACTTAAATTAATGAGTGAAAAAACAATTTTTCTTGTTTTTAATATCGGGCTGATTTTTATTTCAGTATTATACTTCATGTTACACTGTGACAATCTTGTCATCGTATAAAGTTCGTAAACATCCGTTTTCTTAGATCATCAATTTAAATTTCTAATAACTTTAAAAAAGGTTTTTTTGATATTATAGCTATAGGCATACGATATCTGATTATCAAAGTTAAAATAAAAATGAAATATAAAATATACTATAACAATAAATTGTGTTTATATATTTAAAAAAAATAAAGAGAGTTAAAGACTAAAAGTGGCATGTTGTGACAGTAAAAGTTTGACTAGGTTTCAACTTACAAAATACAAAATCAGATAAGTTGCGCTGCTATTTAGAGTAAAGGTAGTAGGTTTTTATTGGAGGTACCTCATCATTAAGTACTTAATAGGTTATTGTAATGGATGTATTCAACTTGAAATCATAGATAAATCATTGCAAACGAAAATCAATTCAGCTTCTATTTCTTAGGATATATTATAATTTATTATATTACAATAGTAGTTTAATTTTATATTAGTTGTACGCATTTTGAACAAATTTTTGCCAAAAACATAGCAATTTATATTATTATTATTATTTTACTGTATCATATATTACTGTTATAAACTTAAATGTAAATACTAACATAAACATTCAATAGAACTATGTAAATAGGCCTGTGTTATGAATATACGATAACATTAGTCTAAATGTCTTGGAAATTTCATTAATAATAAAAATATATGCAAATGTGAAAAGTCTATGATTGATATTTTTTGAATTAGAACCAAAATAAGTATTAAAATATCGCTATATTACGTTTTAATATCTAATTTCACAAAATTCTAAACTTTAAATATTGTCTACATTTTTTAAATATATTTTCAAAATACTGTAAGAACAACTAATTAAGAATACCTATATTATGAAACTCTTATATAGGTAGTTAAATTACTTATTTGCTGTTATTTACCTCATTTCATAAATTGTAGCTCACCTCATTGACTCCTTGCCCAGAAACTGTGAGTTACTGAAAGATAAACTGAATTTAAACCTTAGACTTATACCATTACTATACAAAATTGCTACGAAAATAAAATAATGTACAATACTAGGATAGGGACTATGATGAAATAAAGGAAGACTTTCTTAAAAATCATAATAAAAAACCATACGCACTCGATGTGTTTTCGTTTTACAGACATTGCATTTTTTGTTGAACACAAAAATCAGGCTGAGTGTCGAATTTCCGAGTTCTTAATTATTACAACACCCATCTCAAATCCATGGGTATCTTTAACTATAAAAAATAATATTCAATCATCGGCGATCGATAGCTGTTGCGCTGCACGGTATTACTTACATCTTATCCCTGTGACGGTGTGGGTTATCAAATATGTTATAACTTATGACTATAGTATATATAAGACAGGTCTTCTACGAATATTGGCGATATTCAAAATTAAAAGTCAGTAAAAATAATTATGTATCAACATTTCATATTACTACCAGCTATTCATATAAAAGTGAAAATGTTTGTTTACTTTATTTCTTTTCATACCGGACAGTTTCCGTGTTATCGTTTCAGTCCAATAATGCACATACGAAGCCGCTGGGGCTGACATGAAGTCGGGATCGTGTTCGAGGTAATTGAAAGCGATCGCGTCAGCGTTCGTGGAAAAGAAATAAATTAGACCAAAATTGTTGTGTCAAGTGTAGGTCATAGATAAAAAAATAAAACGTTTACGGATGGGTCATCGTCCGATCTTATCACGAGAGAATTAACTGCGATTATTACGTTGGGGTACGATTTCATTTTATCTATACGGATGAACAGTAATGCCATATAAATAAAATAATCTGCGCTTATTTCACGCTTAGCCCGTAATACCGAAAATACCGAAAATAACGAATTCTGAATAGGGATTTAGGTAGTAGGTACCTATTTAAAGGCTGAATTTATTCTCAACGGTATGCAATGTTATGACATTGCTATAATTTTAAAACCGCAATAAAAATATTAGAATAGTATAAAATATGTAGAATACATAACATTATGCGAATACCCCAAAAAGTGCCGTTTCTTTAGCTACACCGAATAACATAATATCATACACACTATATTGTAATATTATGTAATATAATATATGCATGCATGCTGTACAATAATCCAAGACCACAATCTTTAAGTTCTGTCAAGTTGTGTTCCCTGAAAAATGCTATACACCTGCAAAGGACTAATGCTATATATTTTATAGTCTATTTACTTGTCCCTCCAATTACCATGGGGAAAATAAAAGTCATATATTATATTATTATATATCTTTTTGTAGCTTTTGAATCGCTATACCGTTACGGACCGCCAACCACATTATATTATTATCATTGATTACATTTAATAATAATAATATATTACTAGTCATTTACTAGGTAATGTTCGGGTTATCGCGAATTTGTCTGTATTGAACAGCATCAAGTTATATTATTTATCTTCTTCTTATTATTATTTATAGCTCGATGGACGTTAATTCCGAGTAACCACTTACCTCTCGCGAACTCGATCGCCGGTTGCAAACATGTAATGAACTAATAAATAATAATAATCACGATTCCATCCCCATATCCAATCAAATAATTTCTACTAAAACTCCCCTCTTAAACTTGGCCAATATCACAAAAAACGGGAGTAATAGTCAATATCGATGCGTCGATTCGCGTAGTAATAATAGTCTTATAATGGGTACACGTTATAATTATTATAACTTGTCAATTTTGCCAAACTTCATAATTGCCGGACTGGCGTTAATTAATTAAATAAATAAATAATAATTATTGGTAGGTATACTGTCGTGCATGTTTATGTCACGACTTTTATCTAATACTTATAGTGTGTACTAATCATGCAGTTCAATTTTAAATTCAATCCCGTACAACGGATATTATGAATTAAATTATATAATTTAATTGGGACATATACTATACAACGGGCCAATGTTATATTATGGATGTGGTTCCAACTCAGAACGGGTTAAGAGATCAAATGTGAATGATAATATTCGTGAACTATTACATGATCATTATTCTATGCATTTAATATCAATGTATTATTCAAAGACCTAACCTAACACAAACTATATACAACTATCAAATAATGAATTACATATTATGTAAATTTATTAAAATACGAGTATCTATAAATTATGATATAGCGGTATCTATTTAAATTTTAAGCATACGAGTGGACGTGTATTCGTGTATAATATTATGTATGTGTTTGGTACTTATTTACAGAAAAATAATCATGTTTAAAGCTAATTTGTTTTATTTAAAATCATTTTAACTACTTATTAAAATATTCTTATCGTTTTTGACTCACTCTTTTGATCCTTAAGAATAACGATTAAATTAAACTAAGCTATCCAACTACATTAATGGATGTCGAGATGAATTTTACACATTGCATGTAGGTATGTATCTATTTAATAATAATTTTTAATTTTCTTGAAAACTATTATTTTATATAATTAAAATGTTTGGTTCACGCTTAGAAGATTACTGTATTTTCGGTAAATTACTTAAAAGTGTTCACATTGAAAAATAATAATTAATTAAATAAATATTTGAAAATTATGAATATATTTATACATCACTTATTTCGTTAGTAGTTTGAAATATTTAAATGGAAACCATTATTATGCTGGTAAGTGTAATATTTAAACTTTATTTTTTCATCATTCAAGTTAATCATTTTACAGTGAAACCTCTATGTACGGGACACTCTCTGTCACTGAAATTGTATTCGTCACTCGGAGGTGTCTGTTTGGGGAGGTATCATTGACAATGTAATAATGATGGATAAACATTAAAAAACATTAAATATTATACAATATGTAGTATACTTGTTTTTAGGTACAGGATTTTCTTATTTTTTTCCGTGTCATCTATTAATAGATAAATTAGTTTAAAATATGTTCTATAAGCTAATGAATTGATATTTGGTATTTTAATTTTGTATATTTTGGTAATTTTATATTATGCATATTGTGCAAATGTATATTTAATAATACTATATAGTATGACTTTCAAAAAAATTTTACTTACAAAACAATAGATAAACACAAAATCTGAATTAAATGTTTTAAATTATTTTTGTAGGCATTTTTAATAGTTTGTAGTCAAAAGTTAACATAATAAAAATGCAGATGACGAAGTTACAAGTATATAAAAGTAAATATTTATCAAACACCATTGGGAATAGTATCTTATCTGATCGTGTATAATATATATAATATCTAACTATATACCTGTCTAACCTTATATAGTTGTATACTGTATAGTGTCAAAAATAACAATAATTAATAATATAAATTAAATAATAATGTTTCATTGAATGTTACTTTGTACCTATATTACTTAATTTCAGTCAGTCTAGCAAAAACCACTGGTATTGTTGTGTGTTCGTTCTGCTTAGTGACATAGTAATTAATTTAAAGCACCGAAAGTGAATTTATTCGTTTTAAAGAAACACATTACAGCAGAGGTTTCCAAACTTTTTATGTTACGACCCATTTTGAAAACATTTTAAATTTTAGCGACTCTCAATAAGCAATGACATTTTTTTACTGTTGATCGTTGATCACGGCAGATAAAAAAGATACATATTAAAGAACAGTACATTTTATTTTTAAATATTGTTATCAATGAATTTTCATAATTATTTATTTAGTTAATAAAAAAAATGTACACGTATATACGAAAATCCTCGTGAGATTCATTCATCCATATTGTGTAACGTAGTTACAACAATCAGCTGAGATAAAACCTTAAATATCTATGAGAGCCATTGGTGCAATGAGAACCATTTACACAAATTAACTCTTTCGATCAGTTTATCGTCAACCCACTGAGAAATGTTATCGATTCTACGTGAAACTTTGTTATTTGAATGCGATAACTTTTTAACTTCTTTTAAACTTTTTTCATCAAATTTAACTATGACTGCTATTCTTTTATTGCAGGTAAAATTAAAGATTCACCAACTGTGTGAGGTTTACCAGTCTAAGCAATTCATAAAATTATTTTATATGAGGCGTACGTGGCTTTTTGGTTAACTGATGGAAAATTAAATATATTATTTTTTGATGTTTTTAGAGATTCTAGTTTTCTTTTTTAAAAATCGAGTGGTTAATTCTTAATTTCTGGATGATTTGTATCTATATGTCGATGTGGTTTGTTCGGTCACATACTCTCTTTTGCAAGTTTACATCCACAAATAACACATTGTGGTCGTGGATGTTCTTCGTCTCCGTTCAACGATAATCCAATTTGCAAATACTCAAAACAATACTTTCTGAAAGTTCCTTTTTATTTCGACTGCAAAAACCTTGTTAAAAGCTCATCATAAATTAATTTTCTTTTGTTAACCGTTGACACGGATATTGTATCTGTTTCTTCAGCAAGCTTCTTATTTCAGAACTTTGAGTCATTGACTTTTTATCTAACCATTTGTTCATAGCAATTGTACAAAAGCACAAAAAAACGAATTTATTAGTTATTTGAGAAAAAGTAATATTAAAACTGGGTGCGTGTTTTGTTTTCAATGTACCGTGTGTTACTAAAAATAATCAAAAGTTTTGGATGTCATGCAGGTACTAATTTGTTTCAAACAAATCTCTATCTTTTCAAAAACTATTAATCTGGTTGCGTCGTGTTGATGACACTGTAGCAGTAAACTCGTAATCGCCACACTCACAGATAACGATTTATTATGACAGTTTATTGTTTAAAAATGTAACGCGAACCATTAAAAAATATAATCTCGACCCACTTTTGGGTCGTGACTTACAGTTTGAAAACCTCTGCATTACAGAATTCGGTGAACATGTTTTTTCTACAGATGGCGATATTTTATTTTGTAAAATTCGCTCGGTTAAAATTAATTCTGATAAAAGGTTAACCGTTACGCAGCATTTAAAGACTTTCAAACACGAGCGCAGTTGATGAACAGTGTATGAAATTTTAAAAATAAACAGCTAATTGCGCCGATTAAAATCAAGTTATTTTAAAAAGTCAGATTTTTCAAAAGATTTATGTAGATCCGCCAAGCCGGTCACACACGACTCGTGCACCTACTCGTGGGCGATAATCATAATCGCCGGTGCTTGCGTGAATTTGGACTTGACGATTATTATGTCGTTTCTACACGACTCGTATATTTACCGATTTCCCTTTGATTCGTGTCGCTCTTACCGACAACCGACGGGTAACCACCACGAGACTCGTCGAGTTATAATAATCCCCACGCTTTACGAATAAAATATACCTAACCCATACGACTCGGGTAAGCACGACGGTTGACGGTTAATCACCGACTACGCACGAATCACGTGCGACCGGCTTTAGGGCTTAAGCTATGATATTATGACGACGTGCGCTAATATGCGTTTACATTAACTCACCAATACTGAACTTCGATCGTTATTAAAAAAGATGATATCCCTTGATGATATTCCGAGTAAATCTGCCTTATTAAAAACGTATGCAAACGACTGTTCCGATGAAACAATACGTCATAATGTTATTAGAAAACATATCTTTGAGAAAAAAAACCTATGTCTCTATTAGTTTTATTATCTAAAAGTTTACCACAATAGATTACGTTTCACGAAATTTTGAAGAAATTTACAATCATTTTATTTTAAATATTTTAAATACTTCCATATGAAAGACGTGTTTCTTACAAAAATGTACTTTTTTGGATTTTTTTTTTTATCACTTAAAATAAATCCAACAACTACGGAAAATTACAAAAACCAACATTTTTAAATTTACAAAGTTTCTAATTTTATTGGTTTTTACAAGATAAAAATTACAGTGATTACGAATAGCGAAATGCTATTGGTTTAAATCACTTGTTTTAGTATAAATGGCACTAAAAACTTACATGTAAGATTATTTATTTATAAATAAACAATATTATACAGTGATATTTATACTTAACTCATATTACACAGAATATATCATTTTTACCAATTTTCAAATTAAATAGGTATTTGTCAATTTTAATAAATAATATAATGTTTTAACGATTTGAATAAAATGATTTTAAACTTTCAAACTAAATAAATTTACAAATCTTTGGTTTGCACATTTTTTTGACAGCCTGTTTAAATTCAAAGTTAGTTGATTGTGTGTTGTCACGCATTTGATGACTGATTTATGTGGAGCATTGTAGTAAAATAAGTTCAGTATATAGTTAGGCGAATTTATTATTATACAATAGTTAGCAGTCAATGGACCAAGTCAATTCGTAAAATATATTATTCCCCATAAATTACCTAATTAGAATTTTTTGTTTACATATATTATTTATAGTGTTAGATGTTTTCTTCCTAAAAAATAAAAATGCAATTATTACAAATTACACCGATAAAACACAAAGCAGAAATGATTGCTTTCTTTTTTTTTTATTTAAATTTTATTCGACATATAGGTATGTATAAAATATGCAAATAAGGCGTGCACTCGAGTATAACAAATCCGTGTAAATGAAAAAAAATGACAAACCTATCGGTTAAAAATTGACACGTCATTCTTGTCGCTTATTATTTGCAGCATAAATTATGGTATTAATATTTGGAAAGTTTTTGAACAATAAAGTTAACAGTTTCTAGCCACCCTACGTGAAATATCGGGTTTCTAGTGCAATCGATTTACAGGGGCAACGGTTTTAAATTGTTGTATGCCATAAAATACTTTTTCTTAACCAGGTAAAGTTTAATACTTATTGAAAAAAGGGCAATTGGGTGTCTTTTGAAACTATAATTTGTATGTGCTGATCATTGTACCACGTGTATCATTTAATAAAACTATAATTTTTTCCAACCTTTTAAGAAAAGAAAAATATCAAATTATGTTATTTTTAATACCATTCAGTTTCAACATAGGCATAGATAGATTTTCATTAAAATATCTGAAATTTAAAAATAAATTATAAATATTGTATTGAGTGTTTGAAAAAAAATGGGAACCCCTTAAAATGTGTCTCAAAGTATGTTTCAAAAAAGTATGACCTGCGTACTTTTCCTCAACATCTGTCATTTGATAAATACATTATTTTTATTCTCAATTATTGAGGTTCATATTTTTTGACAGTGACAATTAATAACGTCAGTGTTCTAACAAAGTATTTTTCACAATGTATGAGATAGTATCACGTTTGATGTTTTTTTCTAAGAAAAGGTAAAAAGAAAACTTATTAACTTTACAAGTAGTGTTCTTTGAGCTGGATCAAAATTTGGAACATTAAGATAAGTACTCTACTGATAGAGGATTTTGTTTTGTTTGGGTTTAATGTTTCTGAATCAATTATTTTCCGTATTAGGGTAGGATAGGTTTAAATATTTTGCCATGGACATCATTGAACTACTATTTACTGGTGGATATACCGAACATAACCTAACTAGGAAATATAACGATACAAACTAAGATTTGTTTCTTCTAGGATTTTCACACTTTACATTATTAAATAGATAGAAAAATTATATAAGCTAAAAGTTTAAATATCATAACTCCGGCTTCAATGATATTATATACTAACAGTAATGTGTGCAATGAATACATATTTATAAGGTAAGCCAATGGATATCGTGAAACCATGCATCGAAAAATTATTCAATTTATATAAAAAAAAAATGTAATAATTATCATAATGATTAATGATAGTTAAAAATATTTATTATATTGATATTTCTAAGACGATATAGATACAATCTTTCGTCTGAGATTAATGATTACAGAATACAAATAAGATTTTATATTTTAGTTGTTATAATTATATATTGGAAATTATGTTTATATTTTATTATTGTAATTATTTATAAATCATATCCCAAAATGTAAGATTGAAGAACATTTTTTCGGAGAACTTATTTTGTGTCAGCAGTTTAACGTCAGCCAAAGAAATATCAATAATATTTTTTATATTTCAGAAGAATAATGATATTTTTTGTAAGTGGCATAATTGGATAAACAATATAATTCCTAAATCAATCAGAGTTAAAACAAATGCGCATTTAATTAAATACATTATAGTAAATGGATCTTTCACCTAAGGGTTGCAACTTAATGTTTAAGGGGCTTGCATTAAACATACTAAGACAATCCCAACGGATGTTTGTGCAAACATAAATACAAATGAATAGTATGTCAGACTGATACAATTTAATTATTGTACATTTATTCACGATCACCAGAAATCCTTTGAAGTTGGCTGTATGATTTAATTGCGGGAATGCACATTTCTTGGTACAGCATTTTCAGAGCACTCCCGCTGATGAGTGATGGGTGTCGGTTTTAACTTTATTGGACCCTTTTGTTAATTGTATAATGATATATTGATATCAATATCAGTTACACATTAAGAAAAAATAATAATGATCGGGTCTGCTTATTGGCAATAATTTTCATTGACATTTAATCGAAAAAATTATCATAGTATACAAAATATAAGCTTAATTATGGCATAATATTATATATTGATTGATGATAAGAATTATTAAGTATTTAAAATTAATTCTTGACAAACTTTTGCAGTAACATTTATATTTAAAGGATTTCAATAAAAAGTTGAACTTATTTTAACGTACATACCGAAAATAATGTAACGTAGCCTATGACCCTCCATAAAAAAAATAATGAATAAATAAATACTATTTAAATAGTTTCAACATCAAACTACAAAAGGTCGGCAAGTGGGTACCGCTTTTCTGTACAGTAGGTATCTAGATGGGTGACCCACTTCACTGCAATGGATGTGTTAAAGTTGAATCCAATGATATAAAATCATTGTACACGAAAAACGATTCTAAACGAAGACAGACCGTCTATATTACTAAATATATTTTATGATATTATTGCTATTAATGTAATTCATTTTACTATTAATATTATAGTAAATCGAATTAATTTTTGCCAAAACCAATGAATTTGAAAATATAATTGAGTGTATAAAATATAATAATATACTTTACAGGTTTAAAGCACCCACAAAAATATTTTTGAATCACACCGAAACAACTAACATATCGTTATTCTTTGTTTAAATATCTAATTTCCGTCCGAAATTGTAATAATATCAATAAAAAACAACCAAGTTCATAATTTATTTTTATTTTTTTGGTTACACTATTAATTACTTATGAGAAATCCTGTTTAACTGCTTATATAACAACCTATCAGGAACATTGTATTACATTTTCAAGCTTTTCGACCCAAAATAAATATTTTTATCAATATTTATAGAGAACAATATTTGAAAAAATGGAAAATTTCTTATGCCTACAATTAGTTTAAAAAGTGTCAAAATATATTCAAAATTGTATGGTATATAGAAAATGATAATTTCAACATTCGGTTAAAATATCAAGTGTCTATTGTTATTAATATTTGAATTACAACAAAATAAGATAATCGTTCGCCGAGAAATCGGTGGTTTACGTGTGAATGTCCAATATCTAAATTCGAAGACTCATAAAAAATTAGTTTGGCTTTCCGGTACACTCACTTTTTTTGTGAAAGGTAGAAAAGCTTATGGGAAATGCTTGTGTTAAGTTTTTGAATTTAAGATTCAAGTAGACAATTTTTTATGAATTTCTAAATAAAAAATAACTGCAAATTTAAGTGTTTTTGACGTATTTTGTCGAAATTCCAACTTAAAAGACGATTGTAAGAACTATTGTAAATTTATGCTCAATTTTTTTTTCAATTTTTTTCACTCACAACAAGTTATGAGAAACTTTGTATTAAAATTTTAAATATTTTTAACTGACAAAAAATTTCTTATCAACAATAATAAAAAATAAAAAAATTTATCAAAAATGTCTTATGCCTATAAATAGGTCAAAAAGAGTCGATATTTAAAATTTCATAGTGTATAGAAAATTTTAATTTAAACATTTGTTGAACATTTTCATGTATCTATAGTTATTATTTTTTGTGTTGCACTAAAAAATAAAATAAATTTTTTTTAAAAATTGGATTTGAGTAATTATTATCGTTTTTCCTTAATTTTCTTTTTGGGTTTTCCAACGCGTTTAAAATTTTTTTTCTTTTGATCCCCTAAAGTGCTAACTAGATTCACTTTTATACCAGAAAAGATGCTGATGAAAAAATCGGAGATCTTTTACTGCCCTAAAACATGATGACATGGACAAAAAAAACATAACGTTATAAAATCAACACAGCCTTTGCTCGACTCAAAATCTGAAATGTCAACAGAATTAATATTATTATTACTACTTACTTAGTTACTAGGTACATAACTTTAGTGACTTACCGTTAATAACAATTAACATTTTTAATTAAAAAATATTCAAATAAGTAAACATTTAAATTTATATACTCTTGAATTGTGTCTCAAATAATTCAAATACATTAATACCTTATACCTATGTAAATGTATTAAATGAGTGTCTGTGTTTATAAAGTTACACAGTTTTAATAAAAGTAATAGACTGATATTATATAGTTACACCCACTCGATATTACATTTTCAATAGCCCCAGTTATCAATAAAAATCAATTATTACTACTTCATCCTATCAATCCATAAAACCATTTGGGATACGTGAACGACATTAATGGGCGGCTCGTTCTTTCTTCCGGTTAGTATAAACTATGTCTTCTGATATAACACACATGTTCCTTAGTTTCTTAAATCGTATACATATGTATAGGTATTTTGAAATAGTATCTTTTAGCTGCAGGCTTAGATTTGGACATAACCGATTACCAGCTCATTGCTCTTATTTGGGGCTTAACTCTTCTTACTATATATCGTCCCCGGTTGATGGTTTTGCTTGTGATGTCTAACATAATATACGTTTATAAATTCCCAGCTTTGTCTCGATCTAGAGACACATTATTTTTTACTACTCTACATGAGCGTAGATTTGAATAGAAGTCTTAACTGAATCTCCCTATAATCTTATTAATAAAACAAAACAGTGTTTCAATATATTATCTTGTCTCATTTTTTTTTTAAATTTGAATAAAGATTTAAAAACTGGGCGAGCATTGTAACTTGTAAAGGACATATTTAAACAAAGAAAGCGAAACAATAACATATTATTCAAAGAGTATTTTCATTATAAAAAAGATTATATTATGTTCGTTAAATACAAACATTTTTTTTTTAAATAAAGGGGTTGAATTATAATTATTTATGTTTATAATGAGCTTTTAAATACAATATTTTAAAATATTTTTTGAATGCTTGCATTTATATAAGGTTCTGCTGTTAATAGCGTTGTTGAAGCTTTTATTTTCAGTAGAACTTTATTATTTTAAAAAACTGATGAATTCATAATGTTCAAATTTAAAAATAACCTTCAATACTTTTCAAATGCCAATTGTTTGTATATTTAAATACTTTTATTATTTTATTATTTTTTTCTACCTATTTGATTATTTAATAACTACGTAATATTTCTTTTTTTTTCATAAAAATAAATATGATGATACTAGTGTAATTTAATAATGAAACATGCAATTAAATTGTTTTAAGTTTAATAATAACAATTATATGACTTAAGAGTTATGACTTAAATACTTTATGAGTGTTTTAATTTATTAACTCAGAACTGAAAAATATGTTGAATTTTTTTAGTTTTTGAATTTATATTTAAAAGAAATATTATGATGACTGTGTTGTATATGTATTAAATATTAACACAACAAAATATGCGTCGTAAAATAATGTAAAAATATAAAAATAAAACCATGAACTAAATGTAATAGTAAGTTATTAAATTGTCAAGTATACCTACTTTTTATTTACCACATTTACTTTTGTTCATATGAAATGTAATGTTTACCAGACAAAACAATCATTTGATTTTTCGTAATTTATCATAAACCACTAAAATTTATATCGTTCAATTAATCTATACCTAACTTTTGAATAACGAATATCAAAAGGTTTTTATTGTTGTAATCCGTATGCGGTAGATATATAATCTACCAAATTCGAAACTGTTGAGCCAAGAACACAATGCTCAATGCTCAATATATTACTTTATAAATAATTAATAATATGTTACTTTACAATGCTTAAATACATAGTACATACTGACTATAATTAGTCACCGGCTACTTTTATTTATAAATATTTTTTGTAAATATTAAACCATATTAATTACTCTTTTAACTTCTATATTTTGGGACTCTTAGACTATATAACAGAAAATCGCACATAATTTTGGGAAATCGTGTTTGGTCAAAAATCAGCATACTGCATACTAAATGCAAATTTGGTTATTGGAATGACCAGTTAATTTATTATATATTTATAATAGTTATTAGTTTGCACTATAACAGTATATACTATCATTTTTCTCTGTGTATCCGCAGTTCATTGTTTATTTATATAGATAGATAACTAAAAACACTATGTTTTCTACATTTATACTTAATATTGATCATAGTTGCCATGTGGCCAACTGATGTGTGAACAATTTGCTCAAAATTGCGTGTATAAATCATGGTATTAAAATCTTTATAACAAAATAATTCAATATTAAATTGGAATACATTACAACACAAATATTTATCTATTTTAAAGTGTATTTATTGGGTAGTTGATTTAACGAAGAAATTCTTTGTACGCATAATATATTATAATATGCATAGATGTTTTTGAAGTATAAGGAAATAATATAAGTATTATGTTCCGAATACTTACAAAACATTGAACATTTTGGAAAATGTACCATAAAATGTATAACCCTACTTTATTTAAAGTATAAACTTTCCAATACATCAACACCAAATGCAGGATGTAGATATGCACCGAGAAATGTAATGGATGTTTTTAATGGGTTTCCGTTTTTAAATATTTTTTTTCTCAGAATTGAGAATTCAAATTAAAATATCGTTTTATTTATATACAAAAAAAAAACAATATACTAAATTGCACGGAAAATATTCTGAATAATATTTTATGAAGATTTCAATATGATTTCGATTAATTTAGTTATTACAGAATAATAAGAGCATGCTTTTATTTTAATATAATTTTACTTAAATGAGGATAGGTACTCCTTATTTTTATTTCCTTTGATTCAATATGCGGGTTTCCTTATGTTTTTAGCTATTATAAGTATTCGTAATATCTTCACGATAATACTTATTATTTACAGTTAACAAAACGAGATAAAAGCTTAATTAAGTTTAGCGAACGCCGAAACGTGTATTTATTAAATAATAGGTATATGCGTATTTTAAGTCTAAAATCAATTTATCTTATAGTTCAAACTCTTTTAAAAAATTTGATTATTTTAAAACTATTTAAATACTAAAAATAAGTGATGTCCTTAATTTACAATTAAAATTGTATAACCTTTATACAATTTACTTTCGATTTACTATTTTTTTAATTAAATCTGAATAATAATTGGACAATTATAATTTATTTTTCATTATTTTAGAAAATCAAACGCCAGTTCTACGTAAATTTGATGGTGGGAATTTATCTCATTTAGACTAAGTAGGGCTTTTGTAAAAATGTATAACATAGGTATTATATAGAGTTTTAGCCTTTTACTTCATTTCTTGTATCATTTTTTAAAATTTAACAGACATTTTATGCATATATTTTAACATTCAATTTCAAAACCTTAGTATACCTACCCTTAATTATTAAACTCATCTAAATAAATTAGCAATTATATTATGTAAAAGACCGGATGGACCAAAATTAAATTGACCATATATACGAGTATAGATAAAGATATAGTTAGGTTATGATGTGGCTAACCTCTTAAGTTTTTCACAGGAAACCGATAAGTCTCAACTACGAAAAAGAGGTTTTTTAACGGTCAATGTAATATAAACCTATCGTTTTTTAAAATGTAAGAATAATAATTGATTTCATAATAACATTTATTTTCATGAACGAATCGTAATTTTATTGAAAATTGTATAGTTTTTTAAATCATATTATAATTCACTTCATTGTGTTTTGATTAAAACGCATATTCTTATACATTTACATACAAGTATCACTAAATCATAAATGTCTGATGTTATGATTACAAGATTAATTAAGTAATTATTATTGTAATAGAAAATTACTACTTTATCAAATTTAGGTGAATTGTAAAGTTAAAACTAACAAACAACTTTTATTTGTACTGCGCATTTGTTTGGGAATAAATTGGGACTATTGAGTTTAAATTTAAGTTTAACTACAAAAAAAAAACCGTTGAAGTTCCTCCACTTGAAGGTTTCTGCGAATCATGTTCATTTTTCTTTTCTTTTTCTCCCTCCAAACATCACATTCACTCTTTGTTATACTTTTATTTGAACAGATTGTGCAATAAAAAATATTTAAATTATTCAATTTTAGTATTGGCGAATAGTATGGGATTTATTCAGGAATAGACATCAAAAGTATAACAAAGTCTCAACATGGGTTTATTTCTTATTTAACTGCAGAGAAGGATGTGACCATGTGGGCACCGGTGGTAGTCTTTTGTTTCGATACAAAACACGTGTATTTTTTAAAGAAGTATTTTGTTTATATTTTATTAAAAATATAGGCAATCACGCGGAAGATCTTTGATGTCAGTCGTGTTATTTTTGGCGTGGATCGCGGATATTAGGCGGACCACTTGTGCACTCGACTGTTGGGTGGAGTGGTTTTTGCTTTTCCGCACAACGCGCTTTTGTTAATTATACGCAACGGTGGGACCTTGTCATCCATAAATATATCTGCAGTGTACCTATACACTCGCCGCGTTTATTATTATTGACACGCAATCGAACAACAAGTGTGAAGACGAACAGTTACTAAACAGTATCCGATGAGTACCTATAGGGACGATGCGTGTACGGTTTTAATGCCGACCGTATCGCGATCATGATTACTGAATAGTTCTGTTTATTGATATTCGAGTTCAACACAAAATCGTCTAACTGAATTTTGTCACGTCATTCATACTAGAAAAATAATGTTTTTAGAAAACGTCATACATTTTTCGAGAAAAAACTTCAACACAACCTGGTTTATTATTATATTGTGTCATTGGACACTAACATTCTCTTAGGTAGTGAAAGTGAACAGATTAAACTATGCTTGTTATACGATAAATTTTAATTAATTTGATTATTTGTACAATGTAATATTGTTTTAGATTTGGAGTTGAGTGATCAATTATATTGATTTTACAATGATTTGTATTTGTTTTTTGTTTATGTGCACACTTTTCATAGTAGGAAAAATACTTCGATTTTGAACTTCATTATCTTTTCTGATAGAAAAATTAATCTAGCTGGGACAAAAGTACCAAAGGTAAAAAATTACCTTTTATATCGATACATTTATTCATCGTAGCTCTCATATCTACATCATTATTTATCTTCCTGAACCATTATTGATAAGATATAACTAAAATTATTTTAAGTGTATAAAAGTATAAAATAATAAGTGTGAGTGTTTTGCAATGTCTTGCTATTGATTTAAATTGACTATTAATATTGTACATTAAACTGTAATTTACTTTCTTTAATATATAACATTTTATTAGCCATTAGATAATTGCATGTCATTTCTTTAATTATGTTTAAAAATATACAATATTACTTCCATGGTGTACCATTTAAGTAAACAAATTATCGTAATAACATGCGAAACAGTTTATAATAGATTTGTATCAGTTTGTATTACCTAGTAATTTGCACACTACATTTTGAGTGGTAATCTACGGTATATTTTAAAACTTCTTGTCAATTGAATGGGAACTAAGGTACAAAAGAAAAACTTTTTGTTTGGTAAATGGTTTTGTGTCTTCACTTTTCTTATAATTTTAATTATATAAAAGTCGAAGTACGGAAATTAATTTTTTTCGGTCTTGACAGCAGACAGGAGTCACACTCTTAATAAATTTGAATTATGTATACTTATAATATAATTAAATTAATTAACGTAGACGGGTGGTTAAACAATGATTATTATATTATATACTTGTATTATATTATGTGATTCATAAATAAACATGTGATATATTTTTGAATTTTTATATTTAATATCTGTTTATTAAATTTGAAAAAATGGTAGGTACAAGTGAATAGGAATTATAGGAATTTTTTTTCAGAATGTGAAAAATCAATATATAAAGACTATATATAGTTTATAATTTATTTAATTTCATAAAAATAAAACTATTATATATAATATATACATCATATAATTTAATAATATGATTTATTATAAATTCTGAGAGGAGCAACGAATGTATTGATTTTTACAATAATGTGTATTTTTCCTGTCTGTCATCGAAGTTTGGGAAAGTACAAAATTAAGGAACAATACTAATTTTTATGCAAAACCATTTTTTGACAAAATCGATATTGTTTATTTGGTGTAACTTGACAATTACTGTACAGTAGAGCGGTATCTACTTGCCCACCTTTTTAAATTTGTTTAAATTAAAAATCAAGGTAATCGTCTTAAAATCCAATAAAATATATAGTTTAAATTAAATTACATTGCTTGAGTAATTTTTAATTCAACGTTTATTGTACTATATATTGACAAATTGAAAAGAAAATGTACCTCTTGGCTCTTATTCAGTATTCTTATACAATTATTTAATATTTAATAAAATCATCTCTTTATCACTATACCTTATTAGTTTAATTTTAATATATTTTTTATTTTCTAATTAAACTATTGTATGTATTTTTAATTCAAGTTACGGGAGAGTTACAAAAGAATAATTCATTAGTACATACAAAATACAATTACATGTAGCACAGAATAAATTCCTATGCAGAGAAAAGTTGTGAACAAAATAATCTTCAAGTTTATAAAAAACAACTTTTTAATTAGTTTTAAATTATTAACGAATACATCGATCACAAGTACACTTACAGGTTTTACTTTGAATTTATAGTACTTAACTGACAGAAAAATTCAAACTGGAGAGATTGTAAAGTTAAATACAATTTAAATCCAATCACGGCAAAGGAAAAACGTACAATGAACAGTAATTAAAATTAATATTGGTCTGTGCAAAAAAAAAATTAAACCTAGCTAAATGCATTATTACAATTTACTCGATCCGTGATATAAATTATTAATTTAATAGGGATGTCTCAAATTATGTATAAATATACCTAATTAAAATACATAATGAAATAAAACAAACAGTTCGTAGAACCGCAGTAGGTATTTAAATATTACTTGAAAATTGTTGTAAACTTTTGTATGGTATAAGAGTTGTTGTACAAAGTTGTACAATTGATTTGAATAATTATTATATTTCCAAATTTTAATAATAAACTTTTTGATTAGTTTTACAGTTACCTGGCTAAAGTTTAAGATTAAGGAAACAATTGTCATGTGCCTGTTTCTGTGTGTGTATGACTCAAATAACATGATACCAACAATTATTACTAATTATCGCGGTTATTGAAGTATCTTTTACTTTCTATCACATTTTTAAATCCTTAACAATTTAACAAAATATACCATCAATCATTTAACAACATCCAATATGAATAGTTATAATACCATACCCGTTAAAAATAATTAATTAATTAATATTCATAGAATGTAATGTAAACTTGTATTACCTACCTATATGGTTTTACTTTATTACAAATTAAAATTCTCAAGTGAAAATAAAATATGACTGTATTTTTACAGTTTACAGTTTACATTTAAAAATGTAATTATTTAGTTAATGAATTATAATTTTAGTTTTATGATGTACATTATTAAAGAAAGTGTATCCATTGGTAATAATTCAATAGATTAATAATTAACAGTTTTTGAATTACGGCAAACAAACTATTGTTAACAAGTGACAGATATTTAGATGTTTCATAAATTTCACATTTTTTTAGGAAGTGCTTGAGTTTGTTTTTAAGTGCATATAAATTAATATTAAATTCTATGAAAAACACAGTTTTTGCTAGCCTACTGAATGATAATAAAGGATAATATAAAACTGACTTGAGTGCTCTTTATCAAAATTAAAAAAATATATTATTGTAAATTAGTGAACATTGTACATTTTAGTGAATCATTGAATGCATACATTTTTATGAAACTTGTCGTAATAAGTGGTAAAACATCAAATCTTTACTGCCAAAGAGGAAGAGATAGTCAGAAACCAAACACGCTTAAAAAGTTAAAAGTAAGAAATGTGTTAACTATATACACATAATATGATTGCAATAACTTTGATAATTATTAATTAAGAATTCATGTCCGTGTTGTTTACATGATGTAACACTTTATTTCATAATATACATTGTACAACTGTCGTGTCTTCTAAACAAATAAATATAATAACATGACCTTAATATAAATTTATTTTTATTAACAATCTCAAGAAGAATTGTTCATATTTCGGTAGAAGCAGACTAGCTATTAAAATCTTTGAATTGCACCAACTAAAACATAGCAGCTGGTATTGTCGATAAAATATCTGACGATCTAGGGATTAAGACAAATGGATGTGGCCATTTGGGCATGTAAAAATTTTACTATATTAAAATAATAATAATACAATTCATACGACGGCAATATAAAACATATAAAAATATAATTGTTTCTGGATAAGAATTAATTGACGTTATAAAAATTGATTAACACCACCTGCATACCAGTAAACTTCTATAACGATAATTTTAGATAACCGAAAACAGTGGCTTGATTTATTATTATACAGTTGTACATATACCAATTTATTAAAATAAAATAAAATACGTAATATTAATTTATTTCAGCATATTATTGTATAATATTATAACAGTGGCCTGTGGCATAAGTAACATTTTTCTGTTTTAACATATCAAATGTTTATGATCAATAGCTTTTTACTGAAAACAGTTATACATAATATATTTGATATGCTAAGTTCTGACTCACTTAGAGTATAAAGCACGTGTTTATACAAGAATTCACAGTTTAGAAGTACTAAAAAATAAATGAATTAATGAACACACACATAATTCAGAGTCTTCAAAAGTCGAGGCAGAGGTTACTGCATAAATCGTTTGAAAAATAGAGCGGATGAAACCCTTGAACCAACATTGACTGTATTCAACAAATGTATTTCTGGATTATCAGAAGCGGCTAAGGTAATACTATCATAATATATAATTAATTACAACATAAGAATATAAAATACTATTATTTATGCAAGTGCATGCATAAAAAGTTGACCGGTTGAAACATATCGGGTGGCGTTCCAGTCACCTCCCTTCTGTCAAAGGAGGATGCGAGGGATTCTGGTAATTGACAAAGTCATATTTATATACGAAAACTAAAACTAAATTCAAGCAACACCGAATGCACCACAGGAAACACCACTTAATAAATACCTAACAGACTTTTTTAAAGTGTACTCACCATCAACAGGTATTACTGAACCATTTTTATTAGACGATATTATTGGACCAAGCGAGAAAAGTATTTTAATATTTGGAAGAAACCGTGGTTTAAAAATTGTGTACAATTCAAAAGTTCTGTATTGTGATGGAACGCTTAAAACCACTCCAGCTATTTTGTTTCAAATTTTTGAGATAAACTTTCCGAAGCTTTGGAATATATACACACACTTATATACGCTCTTTAAACAAGAAAAGATATACTCTTACATACTTAAAATGTTACACCAATTAAAGCCTGAATTACACATGACTTCAATATTCTGTGGTTTTGATCAAGCAATAAAAAAATCTATAAGAATTGAATATCCTAACGTTGAAATGTATATTATTTTTATCATTTAAACAAAAATGTTTAAAAAAAATATGGTTTTAAGGATTTGGGTATTATATCAAATTATTAGAATAATGCTGATTTTTCAATTTTAGTGAAAATTTTTGAACCATTAATTCCAATTAATAATATTGATTTGGTTATTGAATCGTTGTCCAAATATTTACCAGACGATCTATAACTCTCAATAGATTGGTTTGAAGATAATTTAGTGGAGCGAATTAATATAATTCAAAGAAGGTTTCGATAACCTTTATTTTCACGTTCCACTAAATTTTGTAACGTGTATTATAAAGTTTAAATGTAAAAAAACAGACATTTTACCGTCAGAGCTGCCAAAAGAAAATTGAACATGGAGATAAACGTTAATAATCTAAGTTATTCGACATTTATAACTCGCCTTCAAAAAATATAAGTCGGTAAAGATTTTTATTATAATCAATCAGAGGAATCCTCCTAAGAATTAAAAATATATTATATTGGTGTTAATAATAAGTGGATTTTAAAAATCGTTAAAAATTATGAAAATAGAGGAACTTTGTCATTTATGAGAGGGATAGGTCAAAATATTTCTGCAAAGTAATTTGAAACTTTAATTTTGAAACTTTATACAGACAAAGTTCTGAATTTTAGAATTTACGCTTATTTTAATAACATGGGATAACTCTAATAAAATAACTGTATTATTATTATTATTTTTTATATATATTTTGCGCCCAAGCGGCCTTGCTAATTGTTTTTAATGGTATATCTGATATCTTTAAGAAGCAAATTAAGGCTCTGAGCAGTATATGGAACAAAAAAAAGCTCTGTAAGATTTTCTAAATCTATTACTGTAACCAATGGCGAGACGAATAGTTATGAACTATTCAATAATTGAATATTATTTATAAAAACACATAGGTATCTCGTATCTGGAATGTGAAGATTCATTTGGTTTGATAAAATATGTCCATGTTGATACTTAATAGATATATACATCACACTCTACTCTACATTCAAACATTTCAATTATTTGCATTCATTGTTCACTTTTGTAAGTATGCAGCTTGTCAGTACAAATTTTGTTTCAGCTAAACAAGTCGACAAACAAAAATAATAAACTTTACGTAAACTATTCAAGTTACGTCAGGAGATTCCCAAGTTGCTTGTGTAAAAGTGTATGCCAATTTAAACGATGTGCTTGTTTTAAATATATAGCACGAAATTTAGCAGCTGTTGTCATAACTCACTATTCAGCTTAAAAAAACATAAATAAATACAAATTAAACAAATTACTGTATACGTATATTATAACCGTCTTATTTTTTATTTTTTAATGTATATTTTATGTAACTTAAATATTCAAAAATTAAATAGGCATTAAATATATAGAAATTTAATGGGTATAAAATTTTGATAAATATTGAAATATTGAATGGGTATTAAAACTATATTTTTATATCCAAATTGACATATTTATAAATAATTAATACAACTTATATATATATGTATAAAACTGGGTATGGTATCAAAACAAATAAAGAAATAATTCAAGTAAATACAAATAATAATGTGTGTGGTAAATGTTTTATTTTATATAATGAATAACCTCATTGTGAAAAAGTCGTTTCAAACTCACCCCAAAAATGGCTACGACACATATTTACTTTTATCAAATTTGCTTATTGTGCAATGACATACATTTTAAATATTCAGTTAAAAAATAAATAGGTTTAACTGATTTTTAATTCAGTTGAGTTTTTCTTAGATTCTGAATGAAGCGATGAATGTATTGATTTAAAAATGATGTGTGTTTTTTATGTATTTGTACACGATTTCTAGTAGAAAAAACGACATAGTTTTTAACTTCATTAACTTTTCTGCTCGGAAAGTGAATCTAGTTGGTACTTTTGGGAGGTCAAATTTAATTATTACCAGTACCTAATTTTCTCAGTAATTGGGAAAAACAAAAAAAAATACAATTACGGAAAAACAGAAAAGTTTCACGCAAAAACAGTTTTTGACAAATTTGAATTACTTATTTTGTTTTAATTAAAAAATAATTAACTGTAGCTTCAACATTTGATATTTTCTATAAATATCGAAAACAATTTTTTGAATGGGGAAAAACCTTGACATTGAATACAGGTTCCTCATAAGTTGGTCTTAAAGCTATTCACAAATATTTATGATGCATAGGCACGATTTTTTGTTAATAATCATTTTAAGATTAACTATTGACAAAATTTGTCAAAATTACCAAAACTTGCAAATTATTATATACCTAGGTGTTAATTTATAAAATAATCAATTTTCTTAACTAATGTTTGAAAGTGTAATACAAGGTCACTTATACTGTAACCTAAAATAAGTACCTAGTTTTTGGTACCATATTATTTGATTGTACTTAAATATTGTAACATAAAATACCTTTATTTTTTTTCTTAAACACAAAATAACTTTATCATTAGTTATGTTCAAGTAGTGGGTATTATTTTTTTATTTGTTTCTCCATACATTAACGAATTTGAAATATATTTTTTACTTTTAGTTGTATTTAACTGTAGATCATAAATTAATTATTAATTAATTTAAACCGATGAATTAGAAATTTAATTACTAAACATTTTAATTTTGTTAAATTTGCATAAAGAAAATGTTGTTCGAACTGCAAAATATAATATATTATGCTTTAAGCTGTCAAAGAGCAAAAATTAACATTTAAAAAATAAATATAAAATAATAATATTCAAATATTCAAAATGATGGGAAAATAATAAAAATAATATTTTCAATCTCCAGAAAGTGTAACGCATTTTTATCTTTAGATACTATATTCTACTCTGTAGAAAATATGCAAAATACTATTTAATATTATACTAATTACTAATTATTAGTGATTATGACTATTGTGTTAATATTTTTTTTTTGTAGTCATCAAAATCATACATTTCGTGTTTCATAATCCACTTACAAAAAAGTCATAATATCAATCATTTATAAACACATCTATATTAAATATGCAGTACCTAGCCATTATGGGTATTAAAATATACTTTAATCCACATAATCTATATGAATAATAACTATGATTAATTATCATAGAATATAGGTATGTACTCATATAGCATATAGTTAAAATGTTGTTCGTTTTTTTATTTGCGATAGTGGTTATTTCTTATTTGTTATAATATCTGATTTTATCTGTAAAACAATAGTTCTTCAAATACACAGTACAGATAGATATCTAGACAGTACAACGCATAACAACAATATTGTCACATGGTTACGTTATAAATAAAATAAATATGGGTTTTTCACGTGTGTTTATTTAATAAAATATTTGCTATTTAATTTAACGACACGTTTAACGTGATATCGGTACTACAAATCCATATAATAAAATGAATATAAAGTATAAACCCATACGGCCATATACTGTGAATTTGAAACATGGTACCTATGCCCGGAATTATTAAATGTGTTGGAAGCCTTGGAACTTTTATTCGATTATTTTTTTCGTTTTAGGAAACTTTATGAGAATGCATTACTTTATAATATGATGGCAATTCAGTTTTCGGCAATTCTGCTAGGACTCGACTAGTGAAATATTTTTAAATTGTCCATACATTGTACGTATTATTATAATGCATACACTATTATGCCATATAATATGATGATTAAGAGGCAACGTTATAAATACTAATTTTTTTAGCCAAATAACAATGCTGTGTAAACGTGTAGATACAAACTACGGGTTATGTTAGTCTGCAAAATATGGTACATACAATATAGATACACGGATATTATTATTTTTTAAATTGTCATCTCTCTTATAGTAGGTTTTGAGAGCATTGGTTTGTGAACCTCTCATCACGTAATCATCCATTGCGTAAGTAGGTAATAATTAAATACAGTATTGAAAATACATGCATAATACATGCATTGAAAATCCCTCAAATTGCCAAAATTGTAAATAAAAGTATGGTGCAGTCGACAGTACAAATTTGATTAAATTCAGTAATCTTGGGTAAAACAGAAATGAAATAATAAAAATGTAACTATGATTTTATAGATAAACATTAATAATTAAGAACTAAACTATCCTAATGAATAACAAATACTACAAGTTTAATTTAACCCGTTCCACCAATAACTGGCTAAGTACCTATCCATTCGTAATCACACATTTTTTAAAACTATTTTAAATCTGAGAGTATTATAAAAACTTTCAATTATTTGTGTATTGACATCAGTTATTGGGTTCACAAAATTCTTCGAGTGATTCACTATTGCGTGAACTTTTTGGATATGCTTCCAAACGAGGGGTCAGAATGAACTGTTGTACCTGGTAATACCTTAAAAATAAATAAAACAGTACACATTTCTCCATACCTTATTTTAAATTATTTGATGGCGTGTTTCTTTGTCTCTTTATTGAATAATAAAAAATCTTACAACTGTCTTACCATTCTTCAAAACATGGCATAATCCAACTACCAAAGGTTCACCAAATATCCGACTATAATAGTTTTGATCAGTGTCTTATTGACTTGATATGAATACAGCTTAAAACTTTGTAAGTTGAAAGCCTTCTTTTTTATTTTTCCGTTCAGTATGCAACAAACATTCATCAATTCAAACAATCTTAACAGAACCCCCAAAAGGTTGCCTTTTTTACGTTCAAGGATACCTCAACAGGATACCTTAAAACAATATTAAATACATATGTATTTATAAAAAAACACTATTGGTAGTATTACTATTAGTACAAAGAAAATTAATATTATTAATAAATAATTTTAATGTATAAAAAGTGTACGCATTTATAAGTTTAACAGTTTAAAATTATTAGTATAATTTTTATGCTACAACTATTAAGCATATAAAGCATATTATGCTAATAAGCCATGTGGGCACGGGCCCTTAAATCCACCATTACACCCACATAACTACATAAGTAAAAATACCTATTTTTCTTTACATACGGACTGGGTAGATTGGCAGCCTTTTTTTATACCCATTATATTCTCGTACTTTTCCATGGCCATTTATTTGATACGGTTTTACTTCACTACCACATTTGTGGCGTTTTGTTGCACAAGGTATCAGGTCATATACTTGCAAGTAGGTAGGTATTTAACTGTGGATCTTACAGTTAAAAATAAGCTATACAATTATTTTAAGAGCATTTTGAAAAGTTGACTTGCTATACCTGCAGTAGGGGTAACTCGCTACAATATGTATATACTACAAACGACACTAAACCAACTAAACTTTTGTTATCTCTAATAACATTGTTGTTATAACAATAACACTAAGAAATATAAAGATAAAATGTGTATTACTTGGAGAGATAAAGATAACACGTATAACATTGTCTAAAATAATAAATAATTCGTAATTATGTGGATATCCCAGCAGTTGCCTATATAGTAAAACACAAATCATTTTTTTACAGCACACTATACTCATATTTAGATATGTAGTACTCATAGTTAAGTAGGTAGTATACTAATCGCATATTGGGAGAATAAGTGAGTTCGTTGTTAAAGTAAGGGAAGTTGACACTACATAATTTAAGCTTTAATTTATTAACTTACGCTTTACAGCTAATATAATATGCACTTTGCTATACATCCACTGTTCTATAGTAATAATGATATTATATAATATGTACGTATAATAATATGTGCTCCGCGGAAAAGTTACTATTCATTGCCCTTCCGTTTGGTTATGATTTTGCGAAAACATAAATTACGCGCAACAGCGATTTAAAATAGATAACAAAAATTGAACGTTTGTGTTATTGTTTGCGTTTACAGGGTGCCGGGGAATCTGTAGCTTCGGTGAGAGTGGTCACCTGGCACAAATTGACAGTGCGATCAAAAGCGAATCGAAAATCTACTATTGGCAACAAAGCGGCATTGTTCAAATCTGCTCAGAACGGTAATACGAACGACGGCGTTCTGGTCAACGAGAACGCCACGGTCACCACGACGATGTGCATTGACAGCGAAATGAACGGCAAGAATGCTTAAAGGCAGAACCATGACAAGACACGCGAGTTGTAATTATTATTCTTTTCGAAAGTTCAGTTTGTATTTGTGTGTACCTACGTCGTGCACACGATAATCCTTTAAAACCTGTGAACTAACTAAACAATCAACGACGTTTGATCACTGCAGATATCATATTATTCCGTCAAAAAGCAGCATAAAAAATATATAAATAAACTGTTTGTGTGAATGTCTGGTCGTAAATTGTGTTTACGGTTACCTATAATTATATTTTGAATCATCATATTATACGATAATATTTATTAATTTTGACTTTTGAGTCTATATATATATATATATAAACACACTATATACCTATTAATTATATACATTTTTTCTCATAATATAGTTGGTAAAAATGTAGGTTATGCGACTCGAAGATTCCTATTTATACTTTTTTTGGATTAATTATAATACGAGTAATAGGCTATAAATGTTCTTGACAAAATATTGATTTTGTGTTTGGATATTTCGTTACAAAACCATTGAAGTTGCAAAAACGATTCTTTTTATTTTAATTTTTTTTTATGATTGTAAAATAAGTAAATATATTATGTTAATGTGTTAAACGAGTAATTTATATTTAATCTTCATGAGATAGTTTAAATTTAAATAATATTGATATTATGTTTTACGATCAATGATCATCATACACATAAAAACAGTTGTATTACACGATAAATGTAGCAATATATTTTATTGATAAATACCGTGAAAATTAAAATGGTTTAGCAAACGTAAAAATTGAAGATGATTTAGCATATTAAAAACAGTTAGTATTATAATTAATAACAGTGATGATGTGTTTTATATAGACTCCCATTCATATAATATTGTTTAGTACTTATTCCTTAGTAGATAAACGCAAATAGGTAGGTTTTACAGCTATGGAGATACCAATACGATATATTATATGATATGTGTATTGTTTGTTAGCTAAATACCATTAAATGTTATTATCTTAGGTTTGTTTAGTTGTTAAATTGAAGATTATTATGTTTAGCTTGAAAATTATGGAAAATAAATTCAAAAATGATTGGTATGAAATATTTTAGTTGTATGTATTTATTTATTTATATTTATGTAATAACGTTGCATAACTGTTAAAACGTAATGATATCGTTATAATAGAAACCTCTTGTAGTCTTGTAAACAAACTTTTAAAATAGTATTTAAATACAGATACAAATACATCCATTTAGAAAGTATTTAAATACGTTTCAAATTCTTATTTAATTTTACTTTTTTGGTTCTAGAAGTACGTAAAAAAAATGAGTTTAAAGTTGGAATGTTGCTTTTAACTATCCATTTAAACTTTGTGCTGCCTTCCCCTTCCATTTTATACTGAACAATTTAAATAAATAAGAACATATTATATTTTAATTCTAAAATACTTGAGTATTACATAATTAAATAATAAATGGTTATTAACAAAATATAAAATAAGTAATTAATATTCAAATAAAGGTGTTAATAATTTGATTTTAATTATAAATAAAATAATATATTGATTATCAAAAGAATAATCTGAAATGTGATGAATAATTCTTTTGAATTGTGAAAAGTATTTATATAAAAGTAGTTGATTTTCAAATACAAAAAGTCCAACTCAGTATTTAAGTACATTTGCTCAAAAACTTAACAAGACTGACCACGCGAGTCATTTGAGAACCAAAAAATAATGATGACATTTAATGCTTTCGTTGTACCTTCTCGTATGATTATTACATTTGTTTTCGGTACTATACAAAACTTGGAAAGTAAACATTTCACCGTTAGTGAAAAAAAGTTTTCGATAGTTTTTATTTGTTCAAATTAATAATTTACGTACCTATAATATTATGTCCTTGAGTCATTGACACAAGTCGTGTCGCATGTTTATATGGGTCTTATTATTTACGGTAGGTGTAAGAATACAGTTTGAGAAACATCAAATATTCGACCCAAACGATTTCCTACGTAATAATTTACAGGATGTGCACGTGCTACAATACAAACGACAAACCTAAGACAAACAGCTAAGACAAATAAAATTCGCTGGTATATAACATTATAATAATACCTAAGCGAAAAATGTTTATGAATGACCATAGTCGACATAGTATAACACGAAGTATGATTATATATAGGTAATATAACACACAGAACACATTTTATTCGTCGTCACGGAACACCGTGAGTGTTCAGACAAACGTTTACACGGTAGACTAACTATGGGTCTGCAATAGTTTCGTCGGCAGTGCAATTCGCAAAAGGAGGGTATTTGCATACTTGTAAAGTAAGTATATTCATAAATATTTTTTTTGTGATTAAAAATACATTTTGGAAGTGTTTAAATTGTACTCTAAAAACTTGTTTTATTATTTCATAATTAAAAATAAGAAAATGTAAAACAAAAGGCCTAAGTCATTTTTAAAAGGCATAAGATAGTATGTCAAATGAGAAAAGAATTCAAATAAAAGCTTGAACATACGTGGTTGTGGAACTACATCTCATTTTTTACATTTGAAACTAAATATAATAGGTATACAAATTGGTTGGGTTCAAAATCTTAAGACTTTCACAGTATAAAATAAAAATAGAAAATAAAATCAAAACTATAGGTACATAAAAAAAAATGAATATCGATTTTGTTATTTCGTGCAAATAGACATACGGCCTTTGCAACTGATGGTCGACTCAAATAAACTTGTATGCTAAATCCTTTGGGGAATGTCTTTTGATACTTGATACTATGTCTCAATTCATTTAAAAAAAATATATTTACTAACCAAAAAAAAAACTTTCTTTATCAAATTCTGGTTTTGAAGAGCTCTTACAAGTAAGACAAGTATTAAAAATGTTGTTGAATTGTATTTGTACCTGATTGAAATACATATCAAAAGTATTTTTCTAAAATATTATGCATTATGATGTTTCTGCCATAGTAGTGTCAATAAACATCTCGATGCATTAAATTCGGCAGGAAATATTTGATATGAACATTGTATACACCCATACTATACTATATACATATTTATATAATATGTATATGGTACTTAAACATGACGGGTATACCCTATGTAAGTGTATATCGTATATTTGGTCTGATAGACGTGATGCAGCAGTCCGAGCGTTTCGTTCTGACGCCGTTCCAAAAGTTCTGCATCAAATGGAGCGTGTTTTTCGACTCGTCGTCGGACCGACTGTCCAGGACCGAAATGCTGATCAGGTCCGCTCAGTTTTCGGCGATCATGATCACGTCGGGGATGACCATGACTTCGGTATTGATCGCCGACAACAAAAAAGCGCTCGAGTCGTTCACGTACTTCATGATATGCGCGTTCATGTTAGCCGTCATCGGGTTCGCCATCCGGACGAAACGTTTCAACCGCACCATGTTGCTGATGGTCTCTGACGAGTTCCCCAGCTACAATAGGCCCATGCCGGATGCACTCAAGCGCAAGATGTCGGCAATACGAACGTCCTACGGCCACTTCACGATGATGGTGATCCTTTCATATATCGCACTGGTCTTGTTCGAGATACCAGCCACGGGGATGGTGCCGCTGACGGCGGCCATCCTCACCGACGTCAAGTTGGGTTCACAGAGCACGCAGATGGTGGTCCTGTGGTTCCCGGCCGACACATCTCAGGTGAACCTACAACAAACAAATTTGGTATTGTTTACACAAACAGTGTTAGTGGCACAACTAATTTTTGACATTTTGAAAATGTGACATATTTATTAATATCAAATACCTATACGTTAAGGGGATTGCATACTCAGTACATTTTTCATCAAAACGACATAAGCAACCGACACAAAAAAATTAATGCATCTACTTCTCTAGTGGTCTGATTTTAAAAAATGTAAAGATGTTTGAATATTGGGATACAAGCCTATACTTTGCATAGGTCGAAGCATTTTTTTGATATTTTTAATATTAATTTGATTAATCTGCTTAAATTGTAAAATTGTTCCAATCTCAAAGTAATCTTGTTTATGTATTTAAGCATCTTTACATTTTTAAAATCAAACTTCTGGAAGTACTTACATTTTATTTAGGCGTATAACTATTTCACGTTCTTAAATTGGTTTTGAATATTTTGATCTAATGACTAAATATTACCTGCATATGTTCACGTGCGTGCGCAATATGTGGTGGTTCTAGAAAGTCACTCTACTTATGATAGTTTACAAAGCACACGCTTGCATGCACTATTAAAATTGCCTATACTCAGCTCCTTAAAAACGCCGGTAAGACGGTATCCAATCCCCTTAAATGACTGTTAAACTCAGATAAATACAATTTTATTTAGGTTAAAATAAATCATTTTTATTTAGATAAAGATAAACCAATTATATTGTTGTCTAGATAAAAATAATTAAATTGTAGGTATTTGTATCAAGATACCTAAATGTAATTCAATCGCATTTTATTTTGATGTAGATAAAGCAATCTACTGACAATTTTATTTTCAATTAATTATTTAGTTTTTCTATGCTTGACAATCAACTTGCATAGTATCTGAAGTCGAAGTCTTATGAGTTATGACTTAACTTTTAGTTAAGAGGGTTATTTACAGAGTATATAAAAACAAGAACATTTTAACATTTACCGGATACGATACAAGACTGTTTGTTGGGTAGGTACTTCAGTACTTGGATATAATATTTTTATTTTCTTCACAGCAACCCAAATTATTGATAAATAATGAACATTAAATATTTTTTCACGCATAATCCTAAAACTTTAATGAACTTTCAGTAATTGCAATTGTAAATTTTAATACTGTCCTTCGTCCACGGCCATTAGTGTACCAATATATTATTAGTGTTACAATGATGTGTAGTTTTATTGTTTGTATCCAACATAACGTTTTGGAGCAGTAAAAATGCTTCATTCTTCGAATTTTAGGGTTGTTTCTGGTAGAAGATTAGATTTAGTTAGTAGTTTGGGGGAGGTGGGATTAAGTAAAAGTTAAAATAGACACAATACTGGTGTAAAAAAAAAGTATAACACTTATAACTGTAGACTCAGTAGCGTGATGTGGGTCGTGGGTGCTATAATGTACCTATAACAGTATTTTTCTATAAGTACCTACCTTTCATTATATATTACATTTTTGCAGATCGGCTGGTATACGCTTTCGTATGTGATACAGTTCTCGGTCGTCGTGACCGTAAAGTACATCATAACCGGCATCATGTGTTCGTTTTCGTTCTTCGTCAGCCAAATGATATGTGAGTTCCAGATACTGTCCGCCTACATCGAGCATGCGGTCGAGATCGTCGAGTACGACCAGTCTGCCGGCAAGACCACCGAGCAGAAGCTGCTGGACCACGTGAAGAGCTGCGTGATGCTTCACGACCGGCTGATTTACTTCAAGGACCAACTGAACGAGAGCTACGGGTACATTATACTGCTGGAGCTCTTGTTCAGCACACTGTACTTCTGCATGTCGGCGTTCAACATGATATTCGTGGGCAACCGGTTCATCATAGTCAAAGGTCTGATGACGCTGTCCAACTACTTGGCCGAGCTGTTCATATTCTGCATGTACGGCAGCATGGTCGAGGAAGCGCACATTGGCCTGCTGAGGTCCTCGTACTCGGCGGCGTGGTACGCGCAGCCCGTTCGCTTCCGCCAGTCGCTGATGATGGTCATGTCCAGGACGCAAACTCCGTTACAGTTGACTGTCGGCAAGGTGTTCATAGCCAACTTGCCTCTGTTCTTGTCCGTGCTCAAGGTCTCCTACTCGGGCGTCAACGCACTCAGGGCGGCAAACGCCAAGTAGAGCCGATGGTTAGGTATATACTATTATGTGTAGGGTTACCCCCCCCCCCCCCACACACACACACACGGCTTTTGACTAAAATCAATTTTTAAATATAATTCTTCCTTCACATAATACGCCATATTTTACACATAAAACACACTGTACTCATAAGATTGAATACCTAATCTTACTTTCGTTTTCTCAACTAGTACGTATATCGAAGACAGCTGGTGTTTTAAATAAGGAAAATTAGTGTTAAAATCTTTATTTGCTGTCAAAAATCACATAAAATGGAACAACATATCCACATCATATTATATGCAACGCTCCATGCAATTAAAAATATACAATACTATACCGCAGCACGTGTGCCTATAACTTTTTTGGAATATCTTTATAAAATGACAACAAACATTAAATATTTAACAACTACTAAGAATATGTGTGTAAACGAGCGATTTGAAAAAAAATATTTAGTGAGGCAAGAAGTTAAATATTATTTAGCTTTTATATTATTTCAAATTTTGAGAAGGAAAATTCGTTAGCCTTCTCATTATGTTGAAAAATTAAATTTACCATAGATTTCTTAGTATTTTACGTACGGGTATTGTTTTTAATAAGAACTTTTTGGTTACCTACTATTTTATTTTATTTGTGTATTTGTCAAGGGTATATATTATTATGGTAAATATAATATTGAATACATCCGTAACCGGATGACATCGATATATTTTACATATAGTGTTAGCACACTACCACACTACAATGAATATAATATTTTATTTATGTGTGGGATGAAACGAACAAAATTATTGAGAATTACAATTTTATTTGTTATTTTTTTTTTTCAACTGTATAAAAATATATGACTTTACATTTATTGAACAATATACTAGTAACTTGATACTACATAGTAATTTATTTATACTTATACTCATACTACATTTTGAAAATAAAATAAATGCAATGAATTTCAATAACTCGGTTTAGGTGTGTAATATTGCTTTAATGACAATCAGCGATGAACGTTAGAGCAAAATCCATGTTATGAGTTTTGTGAAGTTAAAAATAAAATGTAAACAATTAAAAATAAAACCATAATATTCTAATCCCACACTATAAAAATTACACAACTCTTGCACATTTTTTATTTTTATTTCTGTGATACTTATACTAAATCAAAATTATACTAAATTTTAAATTATTTGCTATCTTAATTTATTCTCTTTAATAATTGTATTCAAAGAGGACGATAATCTATGGACCAAGTCTGACCAAACTTTTTATGATAAAGATCTACTGGGAATATATTTTTTCTTTGAGAAGCTATACAAATACATAGCTTTTATTGACAGCGGTCCCTGAGATTTATTAAAGGGGTTACTATAGATCTACTTTAAAATTGTTTGCAATCAATAGGCTGATCGCGATTAATTTTTTGGCCTTCCCTGCTATAAGCTATAGCCACATCTTACATATTATCAGGGGCAAAAGCAAGGGGGAGGGGTTTGGAGGTTGAAATTCCCCCTCCACAAATATCAGGAAAAATTGTAAAAATAAATAACTATAGATATCTACATACATTTTACATTTTATCAACACACCTCTCCCTCCCCCCTTTCACACATACATTTTTTCCTGCGTTCACTGCATATTGAACATTATTTACACTTCCTAAAGAAACAAGATAACATTGAATGCAAAATAATAAATCATGAATTCAGGGGTATTTTAATAAAAATGTAATGGGATTCAACGATAACAAATAGGATAATAATGTTATTAATGATTTTATTTTTTTAACATTCTATAGATTACTAGATAAATTATCTATAAATTTAATATTTACATTAAGTGTATGCGTTGAACGATTATGGGTTGATTGTAGGTTTACGAGAGACTTTCCACTGAATAGACGCTTTCAACTGATTTGTCTACAACTTATTTGCCAATATTTATGAATAAAAAATAAGAACATTATTGAATGTTAAAGACAAATACATATATAATGCCATCGGTCACAACGAGTGGACATAAAAACATCAATACATTATACAATCTTATTAGAAGTAAGAACCTGTTTGTAAAAATGTAAAATAAAACTTTATATTACCTATTAACTGTAAGACCTACCACGAACTTTTAAAAAGCACTTAGGACAATGCCATTTGACCATACAATGGCCCTAAATTCGCAATTCGTATAGTAGTAATAATAAATTAGGATAAGTTTTTTACTCGGTTATATTTTTAGTGAAAGTGTATCCAAACACAGAATTTCGGAGCCGTCGCCCATCAAATAGTACTTTTTTACAATAAAGAAGCCATCATAGGTAAATATCTATATGTAAAAATAACAAATGTGCAAAAACTTTACCATCAGTATTATTTATTTAAATAAATCTTTTTTGGTATTCTGTATAATACCTATTTTTTACATTGTTTTTATAAGGCTATACAATATATTATATTATATTACTTACATTATATTAGATAAAAAAATAAAATAATTTCGGCTTTACATAAATTGCATAAAAAATAATTATTTTTAATGTCAATATGTTAGTTATGACGTACACATTATTTAGATACAAGAATTAATCGTGATAGAACGATATTTAAAATTTTTGAAATAATAAATGCTAACCTAACAGATAATAATTGTTAACAAATATTTGTGCTGATAATAAGTTTAAAGAGATTACCTAAGCAGTTTATTTCAGTTCAGTGACTTCGATGCTGCCATTAATTTTGTAAGTCAACAAATATTAAATAAACTATAATAGATTTGTTTTACCTTTTAGTAAATCTTCACAATAATAAAATTAGGTTTTATAATAGTGACATTATATTTCTTGTTATAAAATTATTTTTATCTACAATATAATATATTGTAATACAATAAAGTACATTTGATTAGCTAGAGAAGAAAAAAAATGGTTCAAATGATAAAAATATCCGTTGATATTACTCTACAAATACATACATAAGTAATAATAACTTTATAGTATGTTATCTAGGTAATATAGAAGTTTAATAATTGTTTTTTTTTTAAATTAAAATTGAGTATGAATAATAAATAGGTAAAAAGGTATCTGGACCATTTTTATTTTAGTCGACGTGTCGTATCAGCTAGGTCTAGAGAGAATACATTTTATATGAGATGATTTGAATGATTATATTGCTTTTTATGGAATCGTTTGTAGAATTTTTTGGTTTATTAGGGATAGTTATTAAGTGGAGGTCATTATGATGGAAGCAGGTTCCATTACTAACATACCATGGAGCATTGGTTATTGTTCTGAAAGATTTTGACTAAAAAGATTATATGATTTTTATATTTGAGTTTTTGGATAGTCTTCAAATTTGGAATCGAAAAAAATCTTAAAGGAGAATGAGTAGTTTGATATTAACATCTTTTTTGCAGTGATAGGTAGGATTTTTACAGGGAACGTAATTGATGAAGTCCATGGTTTTATTTTATTTTAATATGAGTTGCCCACGTGAATCGTTTATCTAGATGCATCCTAAAATATTTTAAGGACTATATTCAGTTTGTATTTATGTGTTGTTAATATTGACCGGTGTGTAGCCACGAGGTCGGGAGTAATATAAAAGTTAAATAAAAGGATTTTGATTCATTCATTTTTTTTTCCAATTAAAGAACTAAGTTTGTAGTTGGTTAAAATAATTCTGGAGTTGAAAAGATACTATTACAGCCTTTGAGAATTTGGACCATACGCAACTACCTATACCAGTATGGCAGTACCATCAGTAAAAAAACCAAAAGTTGTGGCATCGTTTTATGGGATATCCATTACCACTTTGGGATATTCATTTACCTGAAGTGTAAATGTTATAGAGAGTGGGTCGTGGGTGCATGGGTACTTCTTTCAGAAACGCCAGCGTTAATATCATGATATTCAGTACATCCATCAGGTACATATTACCATAGAAGACCTTATAACATCAATTGTTAAGGAAAAGTTGAATGTTTAGGTAATAAAGGGTCGGGATAAATCTTAGAAAGTATAGTAAACCAAGGTGCCATACACGAATAAATGCCTGAGCCACTTCTAAGAATACTCCCGAACAGTAGTTTTTTTTCTACAGATGATGCAATAGCATCAAAACATCGGTGTACTTGGTGTATACTAGAGATATTTATTTGAAACTATATTGTGTATTGTGAATAAAATAATTTTGTATTAGAATAGAATAGATTCTTTTTTAAAAGAATTTTTCCTTTTGAAAATCGTTGTGAGGAGGATTATAGGGCGATATGATGAATCATATATAGAATGTTTGTTAGGTTTTAAAATTAGGATGATGATAGATTTAATTCAAAATGCTGGGAAATTAGAGAATTTCAGAAAAGTGTTGTAAATGTGTGTAAAAGATAGTATTCATTTTTTTGTTAGGTATTTTTAATTGTAAATATTATTTCTGGAGGTGTTGTCTGTTTAGCTGGGAAGGACATCAGGAGAGGTTAGTTTATTAAGTTTTAAAGTAAAATATCAAACAATTTAAATTTATTGACGCTGGAATTTAGAAAGATATACTTTTTTTATTTTAATGTGAGACAAATTGAATGTGTATTATCAGAAAATGTACAGTGCATTTTAATAACATATACTTTAATTACGAAATCTGAATTTGATATATTTTTAATGAGTGTGAATTGTTATTATAAAAACGAAGGTGCTATAATAATAAATTTTATAATATGTGTATAATATTACATTATTTTAATCAATAATAAAAGTTTTAAATAAAATAGCAATTAATGATGTATTAATATAGTAATTTTAACTAATTTTATCATGCTATGTTTAATTTCTGGATTAATATAAATTCTATTTAAGATATAGGTAGGATTATTATTATTATTATTGTTATAATTAGTGTTAACTCAATAATAAAAAAAAATTTAAGTAACAACGTGTCAACGTTATTATTTCCTAACATAATGTTGCATTAAAAAACAAAGCATTGGATAATACGAATAGAATATATTTATTTTTATACTACTCATACAATAAAATTGTTATATTTTACTTGTTAACTGAATACTTATTGTACATATCGCTTATATATGGTAAGTTATTTTTTTCATTTGCCATAGCTAAAAGGTAATTAGATGATTTTTTACTTTACGCGTGGTCATTTATTATAAATATTATAGATAGCTCACTGGCCAATTTTTGGGTGGTGCGCTAATTGAACAGTATCAATGACTGCGCTGCTGGCGAGTAGTTAGTTGTGCACAGCGTGTAGTATTTATAATCAATGTTTATTCAAAATTTACTAGTCTTAAAGTCAAAATATTGAGAAGTTATATTTTTTTTTAACTCTTTGATTTAGCTTCTGTTGAGTCTTTGATAAAAGTCTTAAACTATCTAGATCGATTTTTCGAACGGAAATTCATTAATATAAGTACATTAACGTTATGAATAGTTTTATATTTTTATATTTTATATTTAATCAACTATAAATATAAAATAATATATGCTATAGATACACAGTCCCAAAATTATTATCGTTTTACTTTTAGTATCATCAACAATATATTTTCACATTATTGTAATCAATAATTATTATTACATTAGTATTACATCATAAATTTACGAATTTTTACAAAAAAAAAATCATCATTTATAAAAATATACTTGAGTAATCATTATGTATCCTACATTAATATTCACCAACATTCATTAATTAATTACATAAATAATGTTTTGATGGAAAAGTCGCCCACTTATTTCAATTTGACATTACATGTCAGAATATTTCATTGAAATTGACCATAAAGTTTATAAAACAAAAATCATAGAAGAGATCATTAAAAATCTCTTTGATGTAATTTTCATGACAATTCTGTCAAAAATAACTATATAATAACACCCTAATAATATTCATACTATTATTATTATGTTACGCTTATAATACATCAAAGAAAAACCGTTTCACCAAAACTTTTCAGAACAGATATTATTCAAAATAGTGTTAGAACCATGGATTACAAGAACGTAGTATTACCGTTTTTAGTGACATGTTTAATATCTGTAAGTCAATCTGACAATAATTCTGATGCACAACATGAATTAATGGAACAATTTTTAACGATCAGAAATCTAGACACTGCTATTTTGTACACATGTTGGTCACTGTCAGGTAATGCATAGACATTGTTTAGTTATTAAATTATATCGTTGTTATAATAATTTTCACTGTTGAATTTATATCGTACATTAGATCGAGTAAAATATATGAAAAAATTCAATAAAAAAGAAATAGCGGTCACACACCGCAATAAAGAAGATTTTTATGGGGATTTTAATTTGGATGATTTGTTTACATTAACAATATATTCTCCTTTACTAGGAATAATCGTCGATTGGTCTTGTAATGATGATCCATTGTTCAAGGTACAATACTCGTGTATATTTATTTTTATAGCAAAATTATGTTTAATAAAATATATTTCTTTGAATGAAAAGTAATATTTATACACATTTAAAAACGCTATTAAAAATGATGCATTTCTTTTTTATCTAAATCATTATATAATAATAATAAATCTTTTGATTAGCATACCATATGCTTGTAAGTTAAAGTATTAAAGTAGTTTTTGAAAAATTGTTATAGAAATATGTAGTTATCAGTTAAATACTTTTTGTTTTAAACCTTTGTTTATATAAAATAAAATAATGATTCCTATTTATAGGTATTCCACAGTATTTACCGATAATATTAAAATATGATCTAAATCATTGATCATAATTAAAACTTAATAAATGAAAATAATCAATATAAAATGGTTGAGTACCATAATACGCATAAAATGTATTTTATACATATATTAACTGTCAAGCTTGAAGTTTAGTTGAGGTTTTTTTATATTTCAATAGATTTTATGTATATTTTTCTTGATTATTTTCAGTCGAACAGACTTACATAATATTATATTCTAATATTTTTTATTTCAAATTAATATTAATTAAACTCGGTTATTATTTAGTAATAAATTAATATAGATCTTACATTATAAAAGTGTTCCTTTGATTCTATTTTGAATATTTTCAGAATATTATGGTATGCTAAATATGAGTATTATAAAAATGTACATAATTATTTTAAATTACCATTTAAAAAAATGTTTATATTTTATTATAAAAATTTGAATTGTATATATTAAGTTTTCAGAAAGTTGGTTATGGAACGCTAGCTATCATTGGCTCATGATTATGGGCAAAAAATCAAATAATAATATCCAAAGTTTTTTAACATCAAAAAAAATTAACCTCACAATTAGCAGCGAAATTTTATTAGCATATCCTAATGTGATGGATGACATTATTACTGATTGGCATATTTTTGACATTTATCGTACAGCTTTCGAACCAAGAGGAAAACTAATGATTGATGTTGCAAATAAAACTTTTAAAAAATGGGGGAATCGATTATGGAAATTTGATAAAAGATCAAATTTAGGAAATTTAACGTTAAATGTTGTTACTATAGTAAGTATAATTTTAAATTTCCAAAAATAATTATTGTTTATTTAATGCAGTTATAACTTATACAATAAACGTATGTATGGAATAAGAATAAAAAATATATATAAGTGTGCCTAATAGTTCAGAGAGCCTATACGGATTTTCCGGGAGAGAATAATTTTAAATGTTTTATTTAAAAATATATATTTTATATTTTCCAATATATATGTGGAATATAGTAAAAAATAATAAATTATTCAAATTATTTTGTACAATTAAAATAAAAAATAAATTGAATTGGCTAGTTTTGGCGTGATTAAAGCAGATTTAAAATATATTAAAACTACAATAGAAACTAAACGCGGATGTAATAACTACACTTCTCCAGGCGGAACTGATCAATGTAGGACCCTATATCATCATAGTTTTAATTTTAAGAACTAAGAAATAGTTTTACTGTTTTTTATTTTTTTTCCATGCATATAAAATGTTAGAGAGTGGTACATTTTTAATTTTCATGATGATACAAATTATTTATATGGTTCCAATACTTATTAGTTATTAATAATCGAAAATACTATAATATAATATAGTAAAAGACTTCTCAAATTGATCCAATGTCCCAGACTAGACAATAATTAAATAACGAGTTATAGGACGGTAGAATAACATAATAATCAATTTTACAAAATTATACTAGTTAAGCATATACAATAATAATTAACAATTATTGTTATAATTAAAATTAATGTAATGATATTATTATGGCTATAAGAAAAGCGATTATGGTACGTAAGTGTAAAGTGCAAAGTGCCAAAGTGTTTTAATGATGTGAATTAATTTGTTAGACTATCGTGACTAGAATATATGTAAAAAAAGACAGAATGGTAAATGTTCCTTTAAAACTTTATTTTCCACCTCATTTACACATTTGACATTCAACGTTATGCATTCATGGAGCATGCAGAGCAAAAAACAATGTTCAGAGCTAAACACTAGGATCTCATAATATATTTAATATGTTACGATTTATCATCATTATTTTGTTCGGGTCGATGACAAATGTTAAAACAAGGCATTTTAATTGCATTAAATATGATTTGTATTAATGTGTCCCGTGTACAAAATTTGGATAAATTGAATGTAATATTAGTATTATAATAATTGTTTTATTAACTTCAAATGGCAATTTTACATATTACAACAGAATACAGATATGGTAAAAAAGTATACATTTGAGTAGTACAACAGGACTGATAAACATAAGAAAGTCATTATACAGAAAAACAGGGTCCTAAGTATACATATATTATTTGCAGCTGTGAGTATCTGATACAAAATATGGTTGTGTATATAAAAAATCTGATGTCTTGGTACATCGAATTGAGATTTATTTCTAAAAGAATGAGAAGAGACTTTAAAAGGTGTATCGATAAGAAGTTAGGCAACGTCCAGTGAACCATTTAGTACTGATGATGAGAAATCCAAGTGTGCTTTATCGCGGCTAGAGGCAAGTGTAGGAATATTTAGAGCCTGTCTTATGTTGGAATAACCGTGAGGTACATGATGAATGTTTATTTTAAAAGCAATAAAGTTTAAAAATGTACTTTGGACACGTTCAAGATGTAACTGGTCTTTGACTAAATACGGTTTCCAGACTACGGACCCTTACTCAAGTAGAGAACGAACAAAAACATAATATAAGGTTCAGAGGCATCTAACAGACTTAAATAGTTAAGTGTTACGTGTGTAAAATTCGAGAACTTTAAGTACTCCGTTTACAATTACCATAACCATTAACATTACACTTAGAAAGTTTCCAGAAACCCAGTCAGTAAAAATAAGCACCTCACGTATTACATGTTATTATTATAATTATTTAAATCAAATGTAAATGTGAAGGTACAATTTGATTTAATATACACTATTTAATTATAATGGTATTATAGTTATGATAATATTTTAGGGTAACCCTTACGGTTCTTTGACTAAGAAAAATGGTACGGATATTAAACCATCTAGTGAAGAATTAGTTCAATATTTAAAAACGTTTAATTTGGATCGCTTGAACTCTGTGCAAAAATTTAGTTATGCTATAATGTATCCATTGACGAGAATTTTACTAAACATCACGTAAAGTATTGTTGTAGATATTATTATGTACTGTTACCTACAATATTGAGTTCAATATTTAAAAAACTTTTTTCTTTCACGTAATATTATGTGTCTATACATAATATAATGTATTTATCATACTAGATTGAACATCGAGACGACAAATTCATGGGGTTACAAAACAAATAACAAATGGGACGGAATAGTTGGAAAGTTGATATCCGGAGAGGCCGATTTTTCTATTAGCTTAAATGCGCTGAGGTCTGAAAGATATGACGTCGTTGATTACTCTGCTATTTCCATTTGGAAACATTTGTATGTGAAATAACTATAAATAGATTAATTAGTTAAACTGTCAAAACATTCTGTATTTATACGTTTTAAACTGAATACCTACAATAATATTGGACTGTTTACGTTTTTCTTTGTTAAAAATAACTTTCATACTCAGACCGTGTTTCATCTTCCGTCATCCTCGATCGTCTACGGCGTCAACGAACATATTCTTGCGTCCATTCGAGACGGCCGTTTGGTTATCAATAATATGTGTAGTGATATTGTCTGGATTTGTTTATTGTACAATAATGCATTATGAATCGAATCAAATTTTCTCGTTGAGAGTGTTAAGTGATATTGTCCTGCTAAAAATTGGCACGTTATGTCAACAAGGTAATATCTATAATAATATAACAATATACCTACTATATTCTATTATCTATAATTAATGGTGTTACAGTGTGTTATTACTAGGGCTCGAAAATTGATGCATTTTGAATTTTTTTTAAATATGATTTCTTAGTTGAAAATGTATTTTAATAGCATGCAAATCTAAATAAAGAAATTTCGTTTTGCAATTTCTGACTTTTTTTACGCTAAAGGTCATTTTTCTCAATTTATTTTATCGTTTTTACTCATTTCACATTAGAAAATGACAAATTTATTAAAATCCCACTATTAAATCATATCTTAAATCATATCATTTGTTCAAAAAAGGAACCTACCTTATTATTGCACTCTCACTAATTTACAATCACCTCACTTTCTTATCGTTTCTTGTCGACCATTAGAATGATAACTTAAAACTTGGAAATGTAAAATAATGAAAAATTTAATTTAACTAACATTAACGCTTTAAGCTAACTTTGGAACTCCAGCCGATTCTACTATACCTCAGCTTTTATGACTCGATACCAATTATAAAATAAAATTATATTTATAGATGAATCAGCGGCAGTTAATAAAATTATATATTAAAATAAATAAATTATATGATAATATATTTAGTAACATAGGACTGACCGTCTTCACTCAGAATCGTGTTTCGTATATAATGAATAATGATATAATATCATTGAATTAAAATTTAACTCATCCATCACAGTGACCCACGCAATACCTACTTTACAGCAAAGCAGAACCCACTTGCCCACCTATTTGTTATGAAAATGTATTTTTGAAGCGTGTTGTTTAATACGTTTTGTTTTTAGGCACAGCCATGGAACCGACAAAACTCAGCAACAGGCTAATTGTCATTTTAATGTTCGTGTTCAGTTTGGTTATGTATCAGTTTTATTCATCGAGTATTGTCTCCGGATTATTGCGCCCGACCGTAATAAATATCGATTCAGTTCAAAAACTTGAAGAAAGCGGATTAGACGTCGGCGTTGAAGACTTCAACGTTGTTACTAAAGTGATTGAAGTACGTCCAATCATATTATATACACATTATCGTGATTAAAATGTACATTAGGTAATAGTATCATTTATATTGTGGACTGATGTAATATTATTATGTTTGAACATGATGTGTGCGTAAAGGTATACGGGGAAATCAATCCGTTCTTGAAAAAAATTATTGACAATAAAATTAAACCGAAATCAGAGTATTTATTGGCTAAAGATGGAGTAAAAAAAATTAAAAAAGGTTACTATGCATTTTTCACCGATCCGGCAACCAGTTATTGGCTAATAAACGACATATTCACCGAGAAAGAAAAATGTGATTTAACGGAATTGCCACTCCACAGACCGGAAACTACTGGCTATTTGGTTCAGAAAAAATCTCCGTATAGAAAATTAATCAACTATGCGTAATATTATATTGCGAAGAATTTTTTGACGGGATATGAAAAACAAATTTTCAACGTATGTTTTTATTGTTTTTCAGAAATTGTATTTTAAGGGAAACTGGTCTTATGGACAGGGAAATTCGTATATGGCATGCTGAAAAACCGAAATGCACCGCAGGGAAAACTACGACAGAAGAATCTTTGGTTAGCGTAGAAATTAAAGACGTAGCATCGCTCATAGCTTTTTTGTTCATCGGTTTTATCAGTTCATTCACAATTTTAATATTGGAAATAATTGTACACCGTCATAAAACAAATACACCTATTATAATAATAAATAACTGATTGAATTACGCAGAAAAGTATTCATCGAACATTTAAGAATCGTATTGAGTATCACTATTTTACATAATATATAGATACATAAATATTTACGTTTATAACAGACTATTATGTGACTCTTATTATTATGATTCAATCATTTGAAATCATTTTTTACTATATTATAGTATTATACATTTATACCTATATTGAATGTAAGTACCTAAATAACAGTTTATTATATTTTCTTGAATTTTTTTTTATATTTAATTACATAACATGAATACAGTTATTTTTACGAAATAATATGTTACTAGTTATAGTTGTGTTATTACTGGTATAATATGGTATGTCTATTTTTAAATGTACTCTATCTACAAGGTTCCGATGGTTCCAAGGGCAAGTGTACACATTCAGGGTCATTTTTAGAGCATGCACATCTCTTTTTCATACTTACATTATAAATAATTTACTTAAATATATATGGTTATACCATATACTCATGAAATCTACAACCGCATAACACAACTATAGGGTGTAACTTGCATTTTGCTCATAAATATTACACATCAATGAAGTACGCAATGAGATAAAACGAATTTGCGAGGTTATCCGGTTGAGATCGATGACATTTTTTGACGTTATCGCACAGTACAGGTAATGTTTAATATACTGTCCAAATATCTAAGGCAGTTGCGGGGTACAAATCTAGTTAAAAAAAATTTTAATTCGCAAGCAATATGCATACTTTTAAGTGCAGTGTAGCAATGCAGTACCCAATAAAACAAACCTAATGTAAAAAGAGATCCAAGAGAAGTCGGTTCGAATTTTCAACGTTAGCGTAAAGAACAGAAAGTGCATAATGTGCTGTCCAAATACCTGTTAAAAAATAAATTTTTTTTTAATACCCCCTTCCCCCACCGGTTTATTCATGGTGGAAAATTTTCTCATCAATAAAAAAACCTAGGTACAACACATGTGTATGGTAATAGGATCATACAGTATAATGTATAAAAACCTATCGAGTGTCCTAAAATGTTGAATATCGTAGGCACTCTTAGTAGTCAGTAGCATCTGTAAGGTAAGTAATCAAAGCGAATTGTAACAAACAATTATGATTAAAAAGATTGCATGGTAAATTAAAATCTGGGATAACTTATAAAAATATAAGAATGTATATAAAAAAAATTACCTAGTTAAATTAATTAAATTAAAATCAAAAAATAATTAATCATATTACGTTTATTAATGAACAATTATCCAGTTATCCAGTTATCCAATTATGCACTTGAATGAATGGTAAAAGTTAAAAAAAATTAACTCGAGTTAATTAAATAAAAAAAAATGGATACCGTAGGCAAATGCATTTCAAGGAGCGAAAAAAAAATTCAAACATAATTCTACATAATATAGGTAGGTATGATTACACAATATAAATACAATGATTATCCAGAGGCTTTCCTGCAGGGATAGATGGTAAAAATAATGCACAGGGTGTTTCATTATAAGTACATTAGATTTAAACTTGTTATTAAATAATAATTTTATTAGAAAAAATTGCTTAAAATAAAAAAAAAAAAATTAATATGAACATGTAGTGTACATTCTTGGATTTATGTATCGAATATATATAACATCTGACATGATGTGTATGCGGCGTCTACATTGGCAAGTATGAGTGCTGGTCACAAAATCGCCCATCGCTCACTGACACATATTATCCGGGTATAGTTCACCAATGACGCGACGAATTTCTTCCTTGAAATGAAGGGGAAACATGGATTTTACAAAAAACCAGTGTTGAAAAAAAAAATGTCTAATATTGTTGTAACTTTTAGACTCAATTTAAGCGGTTTATAATTTTATATGCATTTTAAATTATTGAGTTTCTTTTTAAAGCGTTGATAAAATATTTTAGGCTCGGTAAAAACACTTGAAAATTGCATACAATATCGCACAACCTCTTTTATCAATTTTAAATAGATATTCTAGATTTGATTTTATTAGCGTTTTAAGTTTAAAGTGTTTAAACTCAAATGAAATTAGATATTTAAACGAAGAATAATAAAAATTTGAAACTTTTATGTATATTATTATTTTTTATATACAACATGTAAACATGACATATTTAAAATAATTTAGTTAACTTTATAAGCTATTGCCTATTTAAACCACAAACCTATTCACAACCTACTACAGTATATGTCGATATTGACTGAAAATTAAATAACAACAATATATGATATAAATAATATAATAAATGCAATGTTTTCGGAAAAAAAATTCAATTACTGTAATTGCAATATTATAATTGTACCATAAAATATACTTAGTATAATACATAGGCCGACAGACTGTCTTCGCTCAGATCGTTTTTTTGTATTCAAATTTGACATACATTACATTGACTTACTGTATGGCTAACTTAATCTTCTCAAACTGTACCCTCAAATAAATATTTCAAAATTTAATTTTTAAAAATATTTAGTATGGGATTTGTATGACCATTTACCAAACTTGTGCAACATTAGTTTTAGCCTAACAAACACCCCTCCCACTGCTGGACCTGATATTGTTATGTTGGAATTTTCGGTCTCACCATTTAGTATAGAATGTATATACATACTTGTTTTCAAAAATTATAGTTTAGATAATAGTTGTTTTTTTTATTTCACACGATATACGACTCAACTAATAGACCTAATTCTCAACAACCCATGAGGTACTCAAGTACTTTGCATATATAATGACTACACCAATGAATTATAATTAATAAACACAAAATTAAATATGTCATACAACATAATAAATTATATTTGTAAAAATATAAACTGTAGTTTATTGACACGAAAATTCGTTTGAAAAATGTCTTTATTTTGTATAAAAATTGGATATAGATTAAAATAATTAAACAAATTATTACATAGATCGGAGTATTACATTTAACGTCCATTGATTGAGTCGCAAATATATTTTTAACTTTCAAAAATCAAGCAAACTTATAAAAAAAACTATTTTTTAATCCACGTGGGTTTGGGTTTCCGAAACACATAGAATAAACTTAAAGTACCACCTGGATCACTATAACCTCTTTAGTGTTGGGCTGTAAGTCCATTTGTTGATTCGCAAATAATTCTTTTATTTCCAACAATCACACAAACTAAAAAAATATTTTCTAATCCATAAGGGTTCGGCATTTTCTGGCAAATCAAATGTTTTACGACCATACGCTACACAGAAGTAAAATTAATATCGTGGACCGTTATAATCAGTTTTGAGAGAAAAATTTGTTTTTTTTCATAGGGAAGTAGCTGGGGGTAAAACTCTCAGCCTAGAACTCTTAAAGTTGCATGTCTTGGGACGGGATAAGCACAAACGATGGAACTAAAAAAGCACAAAAACAAATCACAAACAATCATTTGTTACACCATGGTAAATTTGATTTTGAAATTCCGTGGTTTCGAATGTAACATATTTACCAATACATAAAATATCTAAAAGTTTAATAATAACAATAAATTGTTGAATTTTGCGGGACATATAAGAAAGTCTGTGTTATACCTATTTAAATAGTGTTATACAGACAGTGGCGGCTTAAACTTTTTTCCTTGACTCATATTTAATATTTTTACACCACCCTCCCTAAACATTTTTTCACTGCTCTCCAAAATGTGAATTCATGGGTTTTCAGTGGTTAAATAATGGGAATTTCATTAGTATATATTATATACTTACAGTAGATCATGGAAACCCTATCTGTATCGTCCCTGTACTAAATATACCTATCCAGTATACTCGTGGTAAATCAATATATTATCACTCACCCATTAATATTTTTGTGCATCAGGTCGTATAAAAATACCTCCTTCGATGTAGGTATATATACTATATTATTATTCTACGACCGGGGCGCGGTAAAACGACGAATAATAATGTTTGTGTTGTTCAGGCTCGCGTATTTTATGCAATAAATTATGCATCTACGTCACCCGGGTAGCGCCTTGTCAGTGGCAGTTTATTTTTGTTTTAAGTCTAAAAATCAAATTTAAGCCCCTAAAGAATACAAAACAAACTTTCAAAAACAACATAGACTCTTTCAGCGAAATTCGTGCCGTGTACACAATGCCCCACAGGCCACAGCTGACATTGTAACTGGAAACGCTACAGATCTGAAATTCTGAACTGAAAATATTGCATATCAATAAAGCCAAACGGTACGTAATATTTCATGTATTCAATTTTCTAATTGCAATTTTAGAACCATTAACCATCTCTGTCCTCTGCATCGAGTTGGGTCTGAAGGAACTTTGTATAGTTGAAAAAATCGTTTGATTGTCTTCACTCAGAATCATTTTTAATCGAATACAATGACCTACTCAACGGCGTGGTATTTATACATCTCGACACGGTGACACGTCGCAATTCATCGCGGTTAATTCACCGTTTGTTCATTTATCACGTGTATTTACATTTAAATTTGGAATTGTTTTATTAATTGGTTTTGAAAGATTTGCCTAGAACTAATAATGCAGCAGAAGGATATCGTAATTGTTTTACTTCAATAATTTTAAATCAATGCCATCCAAGTATATATGGAAATACTGGAGTATACTCGTGTAGCTGGTATTTCGAAAAATTCGTACCTAGGTTTGTGGCCTATATATAATTTCTTTAGATATTTAAATAGTATATTATTTTACACTACCTGTTGTTTAATCCGACGACAAAAAATCTAGTCGAGCTCACCCAAATGAATTCTTGAAATAGGTTTTATTATTGTGTAATAATACACTCCCGTACATAAGAGTACATACGAGTGGCTGGCAAAACCTAGGTAGGTGGCCCGAAGTTCCTTTAGATATTTTGACAGTATATTATACTCTATCTTTACTTTACGCTGACGTCGATAAATCTAATCGAGCACACTTGAGTCACTTCTTAAATTTGATTTTTCTCATCGTGTACCGTGTTGCTGTGGCGTATTTACGCGAGTATACACGTATATGTGGATGGTATTTTAAAAACCCTAACCTGAATTTGTGGCTTGCAGTTTCCTTATATATTATACTACCTGTACTTTGTGCTGACGTCAAGAATTGTAATTGAGCTCCATTTTTCCTTATTTTTTTTGCCGTGGCAAATCCGAATAGAAATCATACACATATTAAATTCAATTATATTATTATTTTAATATAATTAAATATTATCTGATTTTTACGGTCGAATTTCAGCTGCCACCACCACCACCATCTCTGCTGAGGTGTGCTCGCGTTTTCTTTTCTGCTATCCGTCTATGCCTGTCTACATTATACTATTATACTAATAATATAATATAGGTACCTATAATAATGGTATAATTATTGTGGTTACGGTCACACACATCGTTACGCACGATCTCTGCCTCCACTTTTTATCCGCGCACCTAACCACAATGGTCGTCATCTAAATTCTATAATGTCTATATTTAGTAACCGAAAGTCGAAAGTCAACGGATGAGTCACTATGATGCTCAGTAAGTTCGGTCACTTAATAAGACGATCTTTTTTCTGTGCTACAGAGGCACACGTGACTATATTATTTACATGAGGTTTTTGCACTTTTCAATCTGAGGTAATACATCTTAACAGTGAACAGCTATATTCAATATGGCTTTTGCAAGTACCAGACGAGTCATAAAATCTAAGTAAATAATTATTATTATCGGTATTTCCAAATATTGCTTGCGAATATTATTATGTGGGTTAAATTGTGTGTGGGTATTTCTCACGGCATAGTTGCATGCGTGGTTATTTTGTGACAGAACTGATTTGCACGAAATACGAGCAACATATTATTTAATATTCTGCGAAATGATTAGATTTGTATATAGCTAACCATTTCAAATTAAAAAAATACAAGTATATTTTCAAATAATCATGTGTAAAAATAACATATTTTATAAAAAATTGCAGTAAAAACAAAAAAAAAATGTAATTCTAGATTAAAAAAAGGTGGGCTATACAGTAGGTGTCGAGTGGGGAATTGGTCAAAAAGTTCGGACTCATTTTTTTACGTTGGACAAAATGTCGGAGCACATTTTCATTATCAGATTAAAAGTCCGAAAATATAAATTATTATTTATTAAAATATATACTTATTTTCTTATACAATAATTGATTTGATAATTGTTTCTTATTGGTACAATGGTACCTATAAAATTAAGATTGTCAAGTACAAATATATTATAAATATAATATTGTATAAGAAAATTAATTAAATTTTTTAAATTTAAATTTTGTGAATGGATTAATATTATTGTAGGTAGGTAGTGTGAAAGATATTTATATTGACTAATTAGTAATTACTAATTACATATTAATAACATTTGTAAACGGTAGGTAGGTGTAAAGAAAAGTAATCAAATATAATATTGTAAAAGAAAATCAATTAAATTGTTTAAACTTAAATTTTGTGAATAGAATATTTTGTATTTTCGGACTTTTTGTTTTTTTGTCCGATTTTTTTAAAAATGGACTTTTTAAATTTAACAAGGAAATTTATAAATACATAGTCTGGTGGCTCCCGATTGCGCAAAATAAGTTCTTAATTTAGGAATAGATAAATTAGTATTGTAACGAAATACTTGTAATGAATACAATGAAAATGATTTGGTAGTATTATGGTATTTTTATGCTTAAATAATAAAGTACAAACAAACAATAAATGGAGCGAAGTAATGTAAAATATTTTTAATTCTCTATAAAGTGAATTTGTAGCGAATAGTCTTGGCTTTTTGAATAGATATTGATATGAGTTTAATATGCTATAGATTGTATAAAGAGTAGTAGATAGTATAAGTTTATTAATTCAAATATTTTTAAGATTTTTAAATACATAAAAAATGTTTCTTAAATTAATTGTTAACTTATCAATGCGTACATTCCATTTTAGACAATCATCAATAACCATACCTAAATATTTGATCGTATTTGTCTTATAAATAGCTGGGAAATCAATTTCACACTTGTTGTCGTTTTTTTATAAGATTCATTATGTAAAATAAATTTTTAAACTTCCGAATGTTTGTTATTGTTTTTAATTTTAAATTTCAAAAATTTAGATTTATCATAATTAATTTGTAGTGAATTATTATCAAACTAAGTTTTAACTGTATCAAGACCAGTGCTTACGATGCTTTCAAATTATTTTGACAGTCACTACTCACTACTAAATAAAATAGCAGTGTCATCAGCCAAACAAAAGATTTCCCCACAAGTCACAACCAATATTTTGGTTTAAAAGCCCATTAAAGTAAATAATAAACAGTAAGGGACCTAAGACTGTTTCTTGAAGGACTGAATAATTAACAGATAATTCATTACTAAGTGCATTAATGACCTTAACTCTTTGATACCTATTACTGAGGAACGACTTAATTAAATTTAACTCAATACCTCTTACACTTACACCACAATATTCTAACTTGTTTATTAAAATATTATGATCCAGTGAATCAAATGCTTTCTAAGATCCAAAAAAACGCCTTTATTCTATATTCATTAATAAATTATAATAAGTAAAATATAATTTGTTCGATTTTCGCTCGCCAGGTTTAGTGCATTTTACACATAAACCTTAGGGCTTATACTCTAAGACCGGCTCTGCCTAAATTAAAAAACATTTAAACATTTTTTTTTTTTTTTTTAGAAACATTATGCGTCGTGATCAGATCATAGAGGACACGATTGAGTGACTGAAGACTGGCTGACCGAGTACCGACGAGTTACATAATATTATTATATTGTATTTTATTATGTTTAGTTATAGTTTATACTACCACCGGCGCTCTCTATCTTTGACCGATCTGAATGTACAAAACTATAAAAGGTCAGTCTATTAGTATAAGGTTTATAATTTCATACCACCGTATATAAAATGTAATTATCTAATTCATAAAACCAAGTTGATAATTTAATATAGAAATGTACATCAAATCAACTGTCAACATTCATATTAACAATACAAATTTTTAATATAAATATCGAAGTTTTATTTTTCTGTAGTTATATTCACAGGCTCACAGCATAATACATAGATAATTATACTATATTATTTAAAAACAATAGTTATAATAACTATGGCATAGGTACCTACCTATCTACACTTTAAATATTATTATGTAGGTACACAAATAAAAATATTGAAATATTTCCAACAAACTTATAAATCAACATTGGCACATAGGTATACTTTATAAAATGCATACTACATTTAAATGATTTATTGATAGATCCCTTCAATTGTTAATTTTTTGTTTTGTTTTTTTTTTTTGTTTAGTTTTTTAAAAAACTTTGATACTTTTCAGTCTTTATTGTTAACACTACCGTTATTTATTAAGGTACCTACGTTATTTTATTGTAATGGAAAAGTAAATTAATTTTATTTCAGTGTGATGTTTCAATGTTTGTAAATCTATGCATTTTAAAAATGTATAACTAACTAGTAACTGAACTAACCTCTGCAATACGTGAATCGGTTTTATGCTGGATATGTATAAGTGTATCACAATTATTCAATTTAAATACAAACCCGATTATTTATTCACAATAGTTGAATAATATACCTACTAAACCAACCAACCAACCATCCACCTCAATTATTAAAGGTAGGGCATCGGTGTTACTCGGATATAGGTTTTGGCACCACTGCCTACGTATGTATTATTAAATGGCGTACCTATAACAGTTGTATAATAGCCGTATAGAAAGGTATGTTTTTGATTCAAGAATTTATTTACAAAATAATCTGATTTTTTATCTTTCTGAAACATTTTATTCCTTCAAAATCACAATAAGATTCTTATATTTTTTAATAGAATTATTTCATGTTTTGTTAATAACATGCCTCCAAATTATATTTCCGAACACCAATGGCGCCAAATCCCATTTTCGAGTCTTGTGAACACAATAGCTGCTTGTAGTTATTGTGGGTTGGTCATGTGAACAAAATTGAATTATGGATACATACTATATAGTGTATATATATTATATATGTCGTATATATTTTGTGTTTGGACCTGTGTGATGAGTGGGGTTAATTATGGTGAGCGATGAATGATGATAAGAAAAATATTTCACAAAACTAGTTTTAATTGCTTTCTATGGTGCGCATTATTATGTAGGCATGTTAATTGCGTTAGCTGTATAATTACAGTTAAGTTATTAGCTGTTTAATTGTAAATGAATAACTATTGAAGTTTCAACCAATTTAGTTTGTAAACTTTTTATTTTTACAGATACCTTTAAATTTCATTTTTCTGGAATCATTTTTAAAAACAAACTATACATGACATGGCGTGTCGGTATTTAGGTACAATAAGCCTCTTATAGAAGTGCAGCCTTGTAACTGACGATAATTTAATAAACAGGCTACGGTCTACAGTCTGAATATTTTTTTCTAAACAAAACTTTTTCAGTATGGACTTTGCAAAGTTCACCTTTTATAATAATTTATTGTGATATTTCACATTGAAATAAAATAATCATTTCGGTTTTATATTTCGTATAGAATTTATACCAACACTATTATGGCATTATTATAGTATTATCTATAATAGATGGCTTGTGGATAGCCATAGAGGACGTCAGCTATGCAGATACCAAAATATTATGATGAACTCCAAAGATAACAGCAGTAGTCATTTTTCATTTATTTGTCAGTATCTAATTTATTGTTTTTATAAAATACATTTTTTTCCTATACTTAAATGTTTTAATTTAACAATTCATGAGAGCTCCTATTTTATACATTAAAAAGGGTGTTGTTTAATTTTCTAGGAATTTATTACCGAATAATACAAATATTCTGAGGGGCTCAGCCCTCAGATCATTATTTACTTCTGCAAAATCAATGAACGTCCAGTTCAATCACGTCGTATATCATGTCATACGTCGATGTGCTTCAGAGTTGTGAGTATTCAGTATTTTAAACCAACACATATATTTGTGCACATTAAAAAAATATATTTTATTTGTGTTTGCTATAAATACGGTGTTAATAAAATATTAAATCTTTACAATAAAAAATTATTCTATATTAATTTTGGAAACGTAATTTCATTTTTTAAATATTTTAAATTATTATACACAACGTCTTTAATACACTTTACACAATTAAAAACCATACAATTCGTAAGAAACACTTCAATTTTAAATTTACGTATGTTTAGCCCTTGGTTGTATTTATTTTTGACATACGATTCTTTTAATAATTCAAAAAGTGATTTAACTGTACGAGTGAAAAACATGTAATTAATTTTAATTGATCCAAATGACGAACGAAGTAAATAATTAAGTTCATAGGACTGAATATGACACACGAACTATACAATATAATAATAATCCAATAAATTGATTGCATCAAATTATAATCAAATATGTTAATTGATACTTATTGCATCCTGAACTCATCGATACATTGTTCTTAATACCTACTTTATGTTATACTCGTAGTAAATTGTATATGCCGATGTGAAAATACAATCAAATTTTTATAATTATCAGAACAAATTCTAAACAATAATAAATTAAAAAGTTAGTATAAGCATAAGCATGTATATGCATAAGTATTAGCATGATACTTATTAATGATTAAATAAGTTTTTCTAAATGCATCAATAATTTGTAGTTACTACCTTTTACTGTAAGACTATAATTTAATATTTTATTTAAAAAAAAAAATGTATTTACAATTTATATAACAGTATAACAATAATTACAATTTATGACAATTTACTAGACTCGTTTAACTTGGGAGACTTGAGTATCCAGCTACATCATTTCAAAGTATAAAAACCTTTAATCGACCAAATTCATTAATATTTTGTTTATACAATATTATGATGTAGTTCAAAAGTATTCAAATATTTAATTATGAGTTTAGACACATTACACAATAATCATACGTGCGTTTTTAATTATAATTTTTAATAATAAATCATTAAAACAATACATTTTATTTTTAACCATGATCAAATTACATTGGTTAAGATATTTGATTATGTAAAATGATGAAGTTCGGTAAGTACCTACCTTACGTTTTGTATTTTTGTCCATTATGTTTAAACCATTTAAGATTTTTGATCTTAAACATAAATTACATCTATTATGGTAGGTAAATACGAAAGGTACCCTCACGAGTTACGACTTGAATAGGAATAATGTTTAATATTTATACAACTTTTCTTTGTAACGTTTCAACTGTTTCAAGTAAGTTTGACAGTGATATATCTTTTGCTCTATAATTGCATTATACACCAGATGTCAGATATACAATATACCTGAATAAATTGTATACAAAGATTTATTTTTATTATACGTATATAATTTTTAATACCCCCCCCCCCCTCCCCTTTTATTGAAAATATTATATGTGTACGTCATTACTGTATTAGGTATGTAGGTACTCTAATTTGGCCATATAAACTGATATATTCTATAGGCACCTACACTTACCTAATGCCAGAAAAAAGCAGTTTGTTTGGAATCAGAATTCGGAACACTAAAAAAAATGATCGAGACCGAGTCATTAAGGACTAAGGTTCGTTAAAACGAAACCATGCCGTGAGAATTTTGGTAGTTTGTGTAGATACAACAACGTTGCACTGGTGTCGTAAGGAGAATAGAAATTAAGACTACTGACTAAGCGACTTACATAGCTACTATTATAATTTAAAATGTTATGAATATTATTATTATTATTATATACGTTGTTTTTTTTGATTAATTATTTGACTAATTTGACTTTTGAGCTGAAAAATATTCCTGGAACTTTTATACTTAATTTTTTTTTTGATAATTTTTAAGCGCATATAAATATTCTATTGAGTATTGACTTATAATATTTTATTCATAACTATTATACATGTTTCCACTTCTAGGCTCCTTTGTATTTTGATTATATTATGATTAACATTATACTTAGACATAACTTTAAATTTTCTTAGCCTATATAGGTTAAACTAGGTATAGTTATAGTTTTTTAACTTATAAATCCAGAAAGAGAATATTTTTTTGATAATTTTAATACATAAAGTAGGTAATCCTTCATAAGTAAATCATCTATACTAGACTATACTATAGGACATTGATTTATATTAACAGTGTATAAGTGTATTACATTTTAAGGCTGATACTAATGAAAAGGAGAGTAGTACACTATATACGTGCGCATACATCGTGCATGGTGTATACTTAGGTTACACTTCTCTACATCCTCCTGGCTCCTTGTTTAAATATGTATGTAGATTGTAGGCTGTACAGCTGCAGTTAAGTTAACCATAGATTTTTCTTCCAATAAACATTTAGACACCTAATCGACATTTTTCATAAAATGTCGTTAACTTAAAATGAAGTCTTCGGGAAATCGGAACACAGCAGTGTATGTTTGGTGACATGAGGGACAATGTGGGATGAGAAACGTATAATATTTTAGACAATACCTAGTTAAAAATGTTCGAGAATTCAAAAGAAAAAAAACAAATACAAGTGTTTACGGAGACTATAATAAATAATAATATGATATTGACCGATTCCTGTCAAACAGAAATCACACTGACCCACTGTATCTGTATATAGACGTATAGTGGATACCGAATACGCAAGTACAGCCTGCTGGTATTGTAATAATAAATAATAATAATAATATTATAATATGACTAGGTAGGTACGTGCGATTCGCGGTGAAAAACAAAACAAAACAAAATCGAAATGCGTACAATGCACTTCCGAGTTCCGGCGCTCGCGGCGCAATGGCATCACTGTAATGCGTTCCGCGCCGACGATTTCTGTGATGTGCATCGCGAGCGCGCGACTGCGCGAGGTCGTACACTCGTACCGACGTCCGACGTTGTACGTACCATACGCACAGTGCACACACACAGTCAGACCAGTCAGCCGCGCTGGCCAGGTGATTTTTGTTTACGATATCCCCTCAAAACCTCCTGTTGATACAATAATATTAAACACGCGGGATCGTCACACACACACACACATACGGGCAAACAGTTACATTAGTAATAATAATAATAATAATAATATCGAAGGCAATATTCGTGTCCGTCTGATAGTAGTGTTATATATATTTTATTATATTCCTATCATTAATAAATTGTAATACCGATTAGGCACCGAGAGTGTTTTAGTTGTTTGTGTCACACTCGTGATAAGTGATCGTCTGCGCCCCTTCGGACTCCGGCTGTAAATTATCAGTAACACCAGTACTTGAGTACTTACTAAAATATTTATACTATACGTTTTGATGTATCCTTAATGTGTTTTTTACTATCAACGGTCGTCGTCGTTTAAATCGCCATTCGTGGTCGTCATTGTATTCCGCCGGCCTCGTAGCATACGCTGCTCCGTCTTACTAAATGATTGTCGTCCGTTGCAGCGGATACCGTGATGGATTATTTCAGGATGTGTCAGCGGTTTGGTTTGAACTCGGTGCCCAGTCCCGACGGCCGGTTTACTATTGACGAGCTCATCGGTGAAGGCACCTACGGCGAAGTGTTCCGAGCCAAAGACACAACCACCGGTAAAATATGTTCACCTAAATCAATAATAAACGATGGAATATAGGTAGTCTAGGAATGCGCAAACCTGAATTTGTGGTAATGCCTAGTATTTTTTTGTACTCTTATTTATTTGGGGCTTCCTTTCACAAGACAAATAACATTATTACATTATCATGTATATATAATTGTATAGGAATTAATTAAATTTATTTTAAGAAACATTAATAAATTATTATGTATGATTGTAGGTGTAGGAATTAACCAGTTTACAATTAACTATTCAATATATATTCATACAGTGTATTATATATTAAAATATTATAATAATAACAACAATAATATAAAATAAAAATGTACAAGTAATCAGACACCTATTAGTTAAATTATTAAATATGCTTATTACTAAGTTAAAATCAAGATTTAAAGTCATTCCTTGATCTGTAAATAGAATAAGTTATTCCAAACAGTTTTGGGTCATGGTACTTCCCTTATTATATATACTATGTAGTTTACATGCATGTTAAGTATTGTGGGTACCTAAGTCACAGTATTTATAATATCTGTACTCAATAATAAGTAACACGGAACAATATTATTGTATTATTCATTTTTTTTTTATCACTTATCTATTTTAGAAAAAATTGTATCTTATTTAGTACCTAACAACAGATAAAATAATAGACTTCAATTACTAAGTTCAGGGGTGGCCGCCCATATCCATCAACCCAATCTGCCCAGTGCACCCACCCTACAACCATACAGTATAGTATTTACACGATACCATACTGTAGGATGTATGCAATACTTAACCATATTGTACGCTTTCACTGCTTTTGTATAGACACAATGTGCAATTTACAAACGTTAAATGTACCTATTGAATTTTTTTTTTTTTTTTTAGGAGAGTTTGTTGCCATTAAAATATTAGAAGATATTACGGGCAATGAAGAAGAAATTGAAGATGAATACTTGGCGTTGAGAGATCTCAGTCTGCACCCAAACATTCCTTCATTTCATGGAATCTATTTTGTTAAAGGTTCTAAACAACTCAATGACCAATTATGGTTTGTTATGGAGGTAAATCTTATTTTTAGAATAAACTTTTTTTAGCTTAATAGGTACATACCATAATGATATGTAAGATGTAAAGTATAATGCTTTGCGAATAAGCTTTTAGAAAAATAGAAAATTAGTAAAGTACCAACTTCATTATTAATTTTTAAATGGGTGAACATTTTTATTTTTTACACATTAACTCTATCAAAAATAGTTTTTAGAAACTAAATACAAATCTTTATTCAGTAAAACAATTATATTACATTTGGCAGTTTGACTGATAACTATTATAATGTGTTAATATATGACATAATAACATAATATTAATAATAAATAAATAATAATAAGGGGCTTAATTTGGAATATAGAATAACTTTCTACCTTTATGCCCATGAAAAAATAGATGATAATTTGTATGTCAGCAAAAATCCAGTTTTTGTCCGATTAGCACATCCCCTCTACTTTTGATACCATCTCGGTACTCATAATTTTCCACATTTTATTGATTGTTATTATTATTGAATATTGACATTTCACCAAATTAAAATATAAGAATATTCCAGGAATATTATCTATATAGTTATGTTCAGTAATTTGTATAAGTACTACTTCAACTGTACAATTAGGTATTTAAAATATGTATTCTTCACTTTATACTGAGGTACCAAAATAAACTTGGATCATTAGAAATAGTATTATCTTATTTCAGTTTAGTAGGTAAATGTAATAAGTCAATCGACAATTTATTATAATTATAATTTTAAATTGACCAGTTACAACGATCAATTTATCAGAATTCATTAATTTTGATAAAAACAAAACATTAGATATTTAGATGTATCTATTTCAACATATACTGTAGATAAATATTGTAAATTTATTTTTATCTTATGATATTAAACTACAACTTTTATGTTGTAGCATATACTATAATTTAATACAACTAACAAATTTTTTTAAAGCAATTATATTATTTTTTAAACTTGGTTTTAGCTATGTCAAGGAGGATCGGTGACCGACTTGGTACATGGACTAAAGTCCCAAGGAAAACAATTAACCGAAGATCAAATTGCATATATTTTACATGAAACTTTACAGGTAAATTTGTTTGGTTCAAAATAATTTTTTTAGTTAATTCACTCATTAAATTTTACCTAATTGGTATAATCTATAATATAGTTATTGATTATGTCTATTTTATTTTTTAAGGCTCTAGCATTCTTACATCGCAATCACTGTATGCATCGGGATGTGAAAGGACATAATATTCTTTTGACTGAAGATGGACAAGTGAAATTAGTTGACTTTGGAGTATCTTCCCATTTAGGAGCCACAATGGGACGGCGTGACACATCAGTAGGAACACCATATTGGATGGCACCAGAGGTTAGTATATAAATAAAAATTAACAATTGTATCATAAAAATTCTAAATGTTTGCAGCTATATATTATAAGTTTTGCCAAAGAATACAAATTAACCCTAATTTCTTTAGCTAATATAATTTCATTTTATATTTATTAAATTTAAATTAACATTGAACAAAATCTTATGGGCCGCTAAAATGTTGGCCTGGTAGGACTAGTATACTCTATGTTAATATAACATAAAACAAGGTAATGTATTATTTTCTATTTCGTTAACAAATGTGATAAGGCCATTCTTATTTATTAGTATTACAATTTGGCCAATATGGTCCACTTTAGCAAATTACGGGCCAATAGAAAAATATTTCTCGGAGGGTTGAATGTTATTGTATTTTATTTTATTTTTTTATCGAACTTAAGCACGGCGACTAAGGCCATTAGCTGTTTGTAGGGTTATGAACTGTGGAAGGGGTAAGGTTGGTATGGTAGGTTGTTTTACGATTATTTTTGGGTTGTTATGGTTGGTAGCAAACACATGTATGAGTGGCAAGGTTTTTAACTACTATGAACCCGGGTGGTTACCCATCCGGGAGCTATGGGTGGACGACTACGTGTCTACGCGGTGGACGACTGTGCGATAATAATAATAATATCATTATTCACATCGACTGCGGTCGGCATCGAAGAAAAGAAACGCGTGGCGGTGGCGAAAACCAGTCGTCCGGAGGCGATGATGTTCTATACCGATTTCTCAGCAAAGCGGAATAACGTACGCACGCGAATATTATTTTATTTCCTCTTATTATTTTCCGCCATCGAAACAGACAGCTAGGACTCGATGACCTGTTTCGATCGCGAAACACGGCCGTCGGTTGCGCGGCATTTCCGTTCTTTACCACCATCACGAAAAATGTTCGTAATTGGTAACTGGAAGTCGGCGTTACCTACTGCTTAACCTCTCTTTAATCCATCAGTCTTCCTCGTCATTATTGTTATTATGGCTATTGTATATATTTAATATATAAATTAATGTTCATATGTTTGCATTCTATAGGCTCAAAAACTGCTGGACCATTATCAATAGAAATTATATCAAAAGATTCATTGAGACTCGGGGGGTATTTATAGCTTATTTGTTCAATCCCTAGCTGCTATAGAGGGCCCACGCAAGAATTAGGTTTTGGTTCACGCAAAGCGAATATTTTTTTTTGTTTATTTAAATTGTTACTATATTAGTTACAGATTATATAGCTATAATAAATAGTAGAAATATAACATGTACATTTTTTACAAATATATATGAAAAAATCCAAAATTAAAACCAAATGCTTATACGAACGCACAATTACAATGATTACTTTTATGATTTGCTTTCTTAATTCTAGGCAATTTTTTTATCTTAACATACGAGTATAAAATACGAATACCAACCGGCAACCTTCCTTAATGATATTGGATTTATGACGGCGTTCAAAGCATTCGTTGAATCTGTCTTCATTTTTTTTTTGCGTTTACATAAAAAATATGTCCAGAATTCAGAAGTGGATAATCATGAAATTAATCATTGTAATTGTGTTTGTATTATTACTCATCTGAAGCAAAACAGAAAATGATAGAAGGATAGATTAACTTTAACCCGGACGAAGTCGGGTAATATACATTATATATAAATATAACTTTTAGTATATCAGCTATTATATTAATAATAACTTAGTGGAATATGCACGGAGACTTTCTTGACAGAAGTCAATAAATAATTATTTTTTTGCTCAATTTCACTCGTGTTATTCTATTGTGTGTATATACACAGAAAGAAGAATCTGGACAATTCCAATAGCAGGAGTGAAATTTAACAGATATATCATAGATTTTGTCATGGAGGGGGCGGGCTATGGAAGCTCACATTAGCCTTCTTTAAAAGTCTAGAATATTAGAGAAATTTAGTTCGTTGTAGAAATGTCTACCAAGCTGCATAACTTGTACAGTACAGTCCTCATATATGATTAAATGAATACAATTCAGAATGAGTTAGATATTTTAAAAAAAAACATCAACATTTGTTCGATTAACATAATTTTTATGAAATAAGTGAGAACTGAAAAACAATATTTTTTTAGCTACAGACCTTAAATTAACTTAAATTTACCTTTACTTTTGAAATAACAACTTAACTTTCATTTTGATACAGCATATCGCGTAGGACACAGTAAATTAAATTGTGTGCAATATAAAACTATAGGTGATAGGTCCCATACAATAACTGTTATACAATTAAAATAAATTTAACACATACTCGTAGACATCATACATAATTAAAGCACTTATTGATAATTGGTGTAAAAATAATTTATTTGATGCTATGAAAAGTATATAATTTGTACTTTAATAAGGAAAAGTAAGTCATGACTGGAAATTGGATATGCCGGGAGTCCGGCAGCTTATAACAAAACCATGTTTACTTAATAAAATCCAAATATAGGTGATTAATATTTGTCATTTCTGAACAAACAATATGAGAAATATGAAAAAATAGGTAATAGTGCATATTGTACATATTATATAGTAAGTAAATTAGTATAATATAGGATGTATCTTGTATCAAACAACGTAGTACCTTTTTTTTAATGAAGGATAAAAAAATGAAAATTTTAATTAATTGAAAAAAACTTCTTTATTTTGGAACACTTTTTTCAAATGTAAATAACTTAAAATATTTTTTAAATAAGCTATTGTAGTGTTTCTTTTCAAAACGTTTGGTCAGATTTGTTCACTAATAGTTTAGACTATCCATAATAACAAAAATTATGTCCAATTAATATATTAAATAATCAATAAATTATAATATAATATAATATACTAATATAATAGTGCATAGCTCATTACACTACTTCTGTCATCCAATCAGTGATTATCTAGATTCTAGATCATTTACGGCATTTGATGTATTTTCCCTATTGATTAGTTTACCATATTTGGCACCCATTTTTTTATCATTATTTAAAATTAACATTTTATCAAACTTCAAACAAAGGTCTATACAATATTTTGTATCCATCTGTTTGTCTGGTGAAGGCTTGGAAACGGTTGAACTGATTTTTATGGGGTATTCACAAGTACTGTATTACTTGGTAAATAAAATAGTTATTATGATTGGATATACATTTTTTTACTACCTACTTAATTTCATATTAAAAATAAATTAATAAATAAATTACTATTCTGTACAACTATAATAATTATAAACAACTAAGTGAGACATTGCCAAAAGGGCTTATCAAAATGTACAAACTATATATATAATATTAAATATATAGGTAATGAATATCAACAAAACCATCATGCATTTTTATTTTTGAAAAGTATTTGATTTTCAAGAACAAATACGTCTAGGTAGTATTTAAATACAAATAGTTTACAAGACTATTTAATTATTAACACTTTTACATGTTTATAATACCTATTATATAAAATATGATAAATCCCTATATTTATTACTTACAGTAAAAACAAAAATTCCAATTAATTAATATTGCTAAAAAAAAATGCTATAATAACTATACCTAACTTAACCTTGCATTTATTTTAGAAAATTTTCTATTGATTTTTCTTTACACTTAACTAAATATCAATATGGGAACCAATAAATTACCTATTTTAAGTACCTACCAGATAAAATGTCCATAAGTAAGTACTAAAAAGCCACTAGGTGTATGTAACTTTCTTAGCATTCCTATTCTAACCCCAATACCAGTTTTATGTACATTAAAGGTAAAAATTCATTTTTTGTTTATGGTCATTCAAAATTTACAAAACTTAACTATAAGGCTATTTGCATATTGATATGCTATGTTATAACAAGATATTATATATTATATAAACACTTAACAAAGTGTATCAGGGAGATTGGATGTATTCAAATGTAATTACAATATACAATTTTTAAATCTGATGTACTCTTTATATCCTTTTTATAAATTTTGATTCTGTATGGTAAACACTAATTTTCTTGAAAAGTAGGTTTGTTAACATGTTTAAGAATATTGTTTTACTCATTTCAAGTAAGTTATAATAATATAAAATTGTTGAAGAAAAATTATATTTTTTAAACTTTTTTTATCACTATTATTTTTATAAGTTTTAATTTTTTAAATATTCAATAACATACTTTGTTTATTTCATATTCTAAAGCAGAATATATTTCTAATTTTTTAATACAGAAAAAAAATGTTTGAACGATCTGTTAATTAGTTACAATTTATAAGAATTTAAAGTTAAGATAACTGGAGTAGTAGTTGCTCAAATATTTTTTTTTTTAATAAGATTCACTTCTTTGCAACGATGATCTTGAGAGTGATATAATATAATTTATATTAGGAATATAATATAATATTTATTTAATTAATAATATAATAGGTACAGTGTGCCATTTTATTGCCTATTCGTCGCGCCGTTCAAAATACACATACGAATATACGATGTGTGAGACAGTATTTTGTTTAGCATAGTTTACATCGGTGCAGATAGTAGTCATTTTATTTTAATTTTAAATTCTGCGCAGGTCGAAGAATGTCTTGATTTTACAATATGTTTGTGTTTTTTTCTGTTCGTCATCACCTTTAAGGGCAGTAAAAATGCTTCAATTTTCTACTTCAGGTACTTTACTGCTAGAAAAGTGAATCTAGTTGGTACTTGGGGGGTGGGCAGAGGCGTAGGGTGATCAAATATATTGAGGGGGCTGTATCATTCAGGCTATACATTTTCAATGTGTCATTTCATGGGGGCTCTGCCCCCCCCCCCGCCCACACACACACACACACACACACACACACACCACTCTTTATCCAATTAATGTTAATGAGTAGGCCTCGGATCTCAAAGCACAATAAATAATAAAAAAAAAGTTAAAACTGCTTGAAAAAAGCAATAAAAAAAAACATGACTAAAAATTAATTAATTTAGTAATACAATTGTATTAACGGGCATTTTACGTAAAAAATAACAATCACAAAATTAAGTTTTAAATTATTTTTACGTGTGAAATGGTAAACGTTAACGGCGTATGTTCATGTTGGTAGATAACATTACGGTTCACAATATTAACAAAATAAAGTAATAATTAAAGCTCGGATTTAAATACCTTTTCAAAAAATCCATTTATGACCTAAAAACTCTAAAAAATTATTTCAAAGAACAAAAATTGTGTATTAATGAAATAAATTAATATTAAAATTGAGCAAAAAAATATTTTTGTTTGACATGTATATTGTATAATTTATTAAAATTGTAGAAATACGTGTGTAAATATCAAAAAACTAAATTTGAAACATTACATTTGTGTTGCATTGTACAATGAGAGCCTCTTAAATAAATGTCATAAATAAACTTCAGCATTGTATAATTTAAAACCAAATTACCAGGTGTTACATAGTTCAAAATTAAAATAATTTATATTACGTAGATAGTGCTATGTTTATATTTCAATAAAGTCATTTTTTTTAGTCATAATCCAAAAATACATAAAAATGTCTTAAAAAATTTAATAAAAATGTTGTAATTAAAATATGGAGTACCTACTTGAAATACATTTGTAGCTTGGAAAGCAATGCAAAAAAACAGAATCAGAATCAGAATGACACGAAATGAATTTATAAATAAAATTTACATTTCTGTCTCATAGAAAAAAAGAAGCATATATGCTTTAAAATCCGAGCCCTCCGACATTCATGGTCTAGACCAGGGGTGTCCAACCAGCGGCCCATGATAGGTTTTGATGTGGCCCTTTTGGCTGTCGTACATTTTACCATCAATTACTTATGTATAAAATAAGAAAAAAAAATTATTAAAAATAAAACCTATTAATATAAGGTGCCCATACCTATTATATTGATTAAATATAGTATGTGAATGTGCTATCGAAAGTACAACGATGGCGATGGTGAGAAAATAAAATGCATTATTATAAAAATGTATGCGGCCCACGATAACTTCTACTTACTCAATGTGGGCCGGTCTTCCCAAAAGGTTGGACACCCTTGGTCTAGACGATGTTAGAGCTACTAAAAATTAAACTAACTATTGTTAATTTACTAGGAATTGTATGAAATTAATTTATTAATAAGTTAATTTTTTCTAATATAATTCCATACGTTTATTATTTTTCATTTTATTAAGTGTATATTTAAGATATTATTTGAAATATCTCTTTCAAAATTTAGTATTGCCTGGGATGAAAAACGGTCTTGTGTCATAGTTGACTGTATATAGTATGTATTGACACGTTTCATTGTCGAGTGTATAGCATTTGCGCGTCGCGAGTCAAGAGAAACAAAAGGCGATCGCAATGCCCGGTTATCTTTGTTATCTATCACGGTTACCTTGTTAATCGTAATTTAGTAATTTTGATAATGATAGGATATCGGTTTGCTAACTTCTATCAACCATAATATTACGACTTGTATATTAAATATTATCGCCGATAAATAATTACAAAAGTAATAATTTTAGTATTATTGTCATTTACTACAAGTTCAATATAATAAGCACAATTTACCTGAACGACAATAAATAATACAAAAAATTCTGGGGGGCTAATATTCACACAATAGGGGCTAAGCCCCCCCCCTTTATACGACTATAGAGAGGGGGCCAAAAATGAGAAATTCCCTAGATTTTGAATGCGTTGGGAAAAACAAAATAAAAATTTTAAAAAAATGTAAAATATCCATTTTTAACAAAATTGATTTTGTTTTTTTTTATGTACCTAACTCAAAAGCTAATAACCGTAGATACTTCAAATTTTCACCTAATGTTCATTCTATTAATATTGATAAAAAAATATCCCTCATTATAGGTAGTTGTTTTGATAGCAATTCAAAAATATTCAAGATACATACCTACCTAGGACTGATTTTTTTTTATAAACATTTAAAGTTCAAATGTTGTAAAATTTCATCAAAATCTTAAAAATAGGTAGAACTACCTTGTTTACCTTTTTATATTTAATTTTTTTTTTTGCATATTTTATTATTTTCCAGGGGGGACATGTTCCTCCCTTGCTTCCTCTAATGGGCACTCGTGGATTCAGAGGCGTTTTTATCATCTGCAGCTTATAATTATTTTAAAAATTAAATATTCATTGCATGTTTACCTCTCTGTAATTCATCATCTTGAACTTATCTCCTTAGTAGATAGACGAGACGAATGACAACCAACTTGTGGGATTCTTGCTAAAGTTGATAGAAAGACATGGGTGCATCCGAGTTGGGTCCCAAGTACTAGGGTCTAATCGCAGTTACTTCACTAGTTGGGTCCGGGATTATTCTAAGTAAGTAACAAAGTATTATAATATGTAAATATATAATCCAAATGAAAAATATTAATATCCCTAAAATAATCTTATACATTTTTACCAACACCAAAGTGAATTTTGTTAACAATATTTTATTTTTATTACTATTATACAATATGTATTTTTTATATTTGATTTATATCATTTTAAATATTTTTTCTTGGTCTAGTACCTGCGTCCTGCATGTTATTATCATTTACTATTAACTAAAATTCTAATAATTTATATTTTTAATGACAAAGAAACTAAAAATAATAAACTGTAAAAAAACATTTAAAAAAAATTAGGGACCCAACTAGTGTAGTACCTGAAAAAATCGTGGACCCAACTAGTGTAGTATCTGTAAAAATCCTGGACCCAACTAATATAGCAATTTTTATTTCGGAACCCAACTCGGATGCAGCCAAAGACATTGATGCTCCTTCTCGAATCAACTTAAAGTTTCTGCCTTGGGATGAAACGTTACTACTTTGTTTGCTGAAAATTACGTTGACATAATCTCACTATAATAATTGTAATGATGACAAATAGAATTGTACTTAAGATAAAATATACAATTTCGAAAACTTAAACGCCAGGTACAATTCATTCTATTTAAAATCTATCTTAAAATAGTCTAAACAATTATACTTCTGGAAATCAAACAGTTTGTAATACCAATAACCCTACATTTTAATCAAAAATTTAGATTCAATGTAAAAACAGGATAGCTATTACATTTGGATTTTTTGTTTTCGTCTAAAACCGATTATCTGTGATATTAATATAAGTACTTATCAGTAACCTATCTATAGAGTATTCCCAATATGTACATATTAATCTATTGAAAACTGGACACAGCTGAAGGTACTATTTGGACATGTTTAAATTGCTCAATTCACAATATACCTATTTAAAAAAAAATCAAAAACAGAAATAATTATTTCATTGTTTCTTAATAAATAGATTCGTTTTAGGTTTGTTATAATTAATATTTTCTTTTAAATGTAATATGGTACATAAATACATTGATAACACTTATCTAATCATATAACAAAGTTAAGACAGTGATCTAGTTGCTGTGTGAATAATATACTATTCGGTTTTTAATTTACGTATATTTTATGTTGTCTGAATGTCTTGGTTAATGGTTATTTGTGTAATAAATGTATTATTTTTTGTTTCAATAATTAATAGCTGACCTATATTTTAAATTTTAGTACACATACACTGCTTGAAATTATTATAAAATAACTATAAACGGAAGTGTTCTGCACTTCTGCTCTTTATGGTTTACCTACATTACTGTAAATTCGTATTGCTGAATTATTTTTATACAATTAATAGGTCACTATTTTATTAACATGTTGAAACTTAATTAATTTGCAACTAATAAAAGTCATGTTATTTAATCTGCTAGTTAAAAATATAACGTTAAAAATACCTACCTATTTTTTCATATTTCTCATATTGTTTGTTCAGAAATGACAAATATTAATCACCTATATTTGGATTTTATTAAGTAAACATGGTTTTGTTATAAGCTGCCGGACTCCCGGCATATCCAATTTCCAGTCATGACTTACTTTTCCTTATTAAAGTACAAATTATATACTTTTCATAGCATCAAATAAATTATTTTTACACCAATTATCAATAAGTGCTTTAATTATGTATGATGTCTACGAGTATGTGTTAAATTTATTTTAATTGTATAACAGTTATTGTATGGGACCTATCACCTATAGTTTTATATTGCACACAATTTAATTTACTGTGTCCTACGCGATATGCTGTATCAAAATGAAAGTTAAGTTGTTATTTCAAAAGTAAAGGTAAATTTAAGTTAATTTAAGGTCTGTAGCTAAAAAAATATTGTTTTTCAGTTCTCACTTATTTCATAAAAATTATGTTAATCGAATAAATGTTGATGTTTTTTTTTTAAATATCTAACTCATTCTGAATTGTATTCATTTAATCATATATGAGGACTGTACTGTACAAGTTATGCAGCTTGGTAGACATTTCTACAACGAACTAAATTTCTCTAATATTCTAGACTTTTAAAGAAGGCTAATGTGAGCTTCCATAGCCCGCCCCCTCCATGACAAAATCTATGATATATCTGTTAAATTTCACTCCTGCTATTGGAATTGTCCAGATTCTTCTTTCTGTGTATATATACACACAATAGAATAACACGAGTGAAATTGAGCAAAAAAATAATTATTTATTGACTTCTGTCAAGAAAGTCTCCGTGCATATTCCACTAAGTTATTATTAATATAATAGCTGATATACTAAAAGTTATATTTATATATAATGTATATTACCCGACTTCGTCCGGGTTAAAGTTAATCTATCCTTCTATCATTTTCTGTTTTGCTTCAGATGAGTAATAATACAAACACAATTACAATGATTAATTTCATGATTATCCACTTCTGAATTCTGGACATATTTTTTATGTAAACGCAAAAAAAAAATGAAGACAGATTCAACGAATGCTTTGAACGCCGTCATAAATCCAATATCATTAAGGAAGGTTGCCGGTTGGTATTCGTATTTTATACTCGTATGTTAAGATAAAAAAATTGCCTAGAATTAAGAAAGCAAATCATAAAAGTAATCATTGTAATTGTGCGTTCGTATAAGCATTTGGTTTTAATTTTGGATTTTTTCATATATATTTGTAAAAAATGTACATGTTATATTTCTACTATTTATTATAGTTATATAATCTGTAACTAATATAGTAACAATTTAAATAAACAAAAAAAAATATTCGCTTTACGTGAGCCAAAACCTAATTCTTGCGTGGGCCCTCTATAGCAGGTAGGGATTGAACAAATAAGCTATAAATACCCCCCGAGTCTCAATGAATCTTTTGATATAATTTCTATTGATAATGGTCCTGCAGTTTTTGAGCCTATAGAATGCAAACATATGAACATTAATTTATATATTAAATATATACAATAGCCATAATAACAATAATGACGAGGAAGACTGATGGATTAAAGAGAGGTTAAGCAGTAGGTAACGCCGACTTCCAGTTACCAATTACGAACATTTTTCGTGATGGTGGTAAAGAACGGAAATGCCGCGCAACCGACGGCCGTGTTTCGCGATCGAAACAGGTCATCGAGTCCTAGCTGTCTGTTTCGATGGCGGAAAATAATAAGAGGAAATAAAATAATATTCGCGTGCGTACGTTATTCCGCTTTGCTGAGAAATCGGTATAGAACATCATCGCCTCCGGACGACTGGTTTTCGCCACCGCCACGCGTTTCTTTTCTTCGATGCCGACCGCAGTCGATGTGAATAATGATATTATTATTATTATCGCACAGTCGTCCACCGCGTAGAGTTGTCTTCGCGACTGAAGTCTTTCGCTTCGTTTGTCGGCACGTTTCAATAAACAATATCTCTGTATTTAAAAGAAAATAATAATTTTGTTGTTCATTATATTTTTTTCTACGTAGAATATCTTTGTTGTTTTAAATATTTTATTCGTCGTGTTATATTCATCATGGTTTTGTTTGTGTGAATGTGATTTTTCCCGTCCTGTGTACATCAGGTGGATTATATTACCTAAATTATCGTCACCTGTCTGTCTCGCCAGATTTTCCAGACCTCAAAAGGTATAATATCTCCTAACTGTAAAATATTTATTATAATTGTTTTGTCTTCATCATCTCTAGTCTGTAATTTGTAATTATTATTTTTTTTTTATAACAAATTCTTTAAAAAGTTACCTATTAGTTTGTAAATTTTTTATGTTGGTTTTAAACAACACTTATTATTTACATTATTTCTAAATTTCTAACACATATAAAATTACGAATTGCTAATTAGCCATATCCTATAAATATATATTGAGTATTATACATTACAAAATATGCACTTTTGAGAATTTTACCATATTGTCCTTAGATAAAAAAATATTTTTATACAGGCATTGTTATATACGGCATCGTAATAAGCGGATTAAGCTGTATTTTTAACATACCTTAATCATTAATTTAAATTGTATAGCTAAAAATAATTTTAAGAAAACTGCGGAATATTAACATAATAAATTATTTTTATATTTTATGATTGATATATTATATTAAGGATGAATAACTGCCATTCATGTTATACTTACAATAAAAGAATTATTTGCTTTTTTCGTCACTTAATATTAAATCTATGCTTTTTATAAACCCCCAACCTGAACTGGTTTCGGTCTATGAAGTTGTGCCTTTTCCCTCATATAAACTGTTCCTCCCTATCATAATTAATAATTATACATAGGTATTTAACCCGTTACCCATGTGGCCGTGTACCCTGTAAAGTTTACATAGTATGTAGTATATTAGTATATATATGTGTGTGTATGTGTGGCGAACTTAAGAGTAAAGAGTGGTTAGAAGGGTGACAAATTATAATTAAAACTGTTATCCAACAACTAACCAATTCATGACTTCGGTACCGGTACGGCGGTACAGAGTTATTATTATTATCGTTTAATTATTCTTATAATATAATTAAACTAAAAATTATTTTATACATAATACACCAATTTTTCAAATAATTTTTCTGTATTACAGCTTTGTATAGTATAGAAATATTGTTTTGGCGGAAACGGGTACCGCTCCACCTGAATTAACCGCACCATGTAATAATCCTGAAATCCCTTAAAAATTCTTATACAAGAAATCTATATAACCAATTTTTTGTTTAGAACACCTGAATTGGTTGTATCGACCGGAATAATAACGGTAATGAGCACCCTTAATTTAACTTAAAATATTTATTCCCGTGTTTAACGATGGGCGAATCCCAGTATCAGAACCCCGAATAATTGATTCAGATCCGCCTGCAGCTTGTTCCCCACAATATATCCCTTCTCTACGCCACTATTTGTAACACAATAACACGTTTTGATACCTATTGATTTCATATTTGTGTTTGTATCTTTGGTAAGTACTTTTCCGTTATCTTGACTACTGCCTGATGCCTATGAGTACCAGCTTTTTTAAATAAATAATCGCATTTATAAATTAAAAATTAAAACTGAAATAGAAAATTTAGAATTATAATAATTGTTATACATTTTTTTTGAATTATTTTGACATGGTTATCGCATCGACAATATTATCCATAAGTATAATTTTATTATAACATAATATTAATTCGAATTTTAGCCTAACCACGAAATATCCATATTGCATATCATTTGTCTTCAACACTGATACTCACCGTTATTTTTTTTTAAATGTTTTTAACATCGTTTTTAAAATAACTGGTCTAGATACTATACTTACTGCATTAGCCTTATTCTAGCCTTAAGGCTATATAATTAAGATAAGGTCCACCGATTATTTTAATAATTCATCAGATAAGATTAATTTTTGGATTATATACAGACAGTTTTTACGCTTTATGGCTTGATAATTTTTGAGTAATTGTATATATTTGACCGGTTTAACCCAAAAATTGGACTTTCTTATAATTTATGCGAACTATATGAACTAAAGAAAGTTAATACGAAAACAATACTCTTCCGTAAACATAAAACACTACATATTTATTAAACAGTACACTATTTTATGAATAATTATTATTAATAAGAAATCATTAATAAATATTTATAAAATTATAAAAATTATATGCTATTAAATATTTTTTAATAACGTTCATTTTACTAAATTAAACGTTAATTAATAAATTCTCACCAATTACTTTATTTTATAGGTTAAGTTAACTTAAGTATACGTACTACAGAAAGTGTTATTATTTAAGCTTTTAAAAAAATATATATGTATACTAGCTGTGTATTTAATTTTGTGCCTATCTCAAATTATATATATATATTATGTATATTATATAGGTATCATCCACCTAGTACATTTTCTTTTAAGAAACCGTAATGCTCAAAAATGTAATGCTATTTAAATGTAATGCTCATTTTTTTTTTACGTCTTTTATAAGCCTTAAAAACATTTAAAACATTTCTTTAATTTTAGTCGGAGTGCGTACTTTATTGAATCGTATACTATGTGTTTATTTATCACATTGTGGTTTAATAACACAATAAGTCTTAACTATTTGATATACTATTTTATTATAATTCTTAACTATACTTAATTAACCGTTGATTATAGTTAAGTACTATCTTTTGTAGATATATGCATTTTTAAAACATTATTTGGGTTACTAGAATAATAAAATTATGTCTGAGCGGTGACGGACCATTTAATTTCAAAGTATGCTAAAATACACCGGACAATTTGAACTAGTCATTAAACTTTCTCTGGTTACTGTGTTCAAATCCAGAACTAAGTTAATAATATACAAATTTATTTATCAACATATGGAATTATAATACATTTGTAATCATTGTAGTTAGCTTGTTTATAAATTATTGTTATTATTATTAACCATATAAATTATACAAAAATAAAATTTACTCATTTCTAGACGTTCTGACCTCTGAGTGTCAAAAAAAATAAAATACATTTTTATAAAACTGATGTAAAACATTTCCTATTGCAAATTAATTACCTATGAAACTAAATTCTGAAAAAGATGTTTCATAGAGTAAAGCATGTTTGTAGAATCGTCTTTTATTTACCAAGTCCTTGTTATTATAATATTACACATAGACTTATAAGTTTATAACTTACTAAATACGATGTTGAATACTCGAATTTATTTTCAGATCGTTTTTATTAAATGTTTAATTTTATTTAATTTAATAAAACCATTTATTAATATTATACAAATAATTACATCAGATTTAACATACTAAGGTTTATATACCTCTTAGAAGCAAAGCTTGGGTTTAGAGAGTTCAAAAGTAATTTTACATTACATTTTATAATTAGTATTTACTAACTAAATTAATAAACTGATAATAAATTAAACATAAAGAAAGTGTAGGTATACATCCTTATAATATTGGTACAAACTTTAAAAAATAATGAATTCATCAACCATCGTTATTTAGTACCTATACTTAATTATATAAGCTATAATGATTATGTGTAATATTATATACTATATCATCGATTATATTTCTTCGCAAACTACGTGATTCAAAAAAATATGTCGAATTAATATAAATTGAATGTATAATCATCATGATAATCGCACATTGTATATAAATAAAATAATGTATGTAATATGTATACTATAGTAAACTGACAACAGAAAATTTCTTCCATAAAATAACTAATTTTCTGGTCAGTAAGATTTTTTAAAATACAACAATAAACAATTTCAATGTGTATCAAATTTGTTCGTCGAATAGTACCTGTGGCCGATGTTCAAGAGCAAAAACAAATTATTTTAACTATCGTCCTAATTTCGGCAAATCATGAAACACAATATTTATTTTATTTAATGCCTTGTGAATTGTTATGTTTTCTGTAAAACACGATTAAATTGTCAATTGTAGGTTAGGGTACTGGTTAGGGTTATTTTTATAATGCTTTCTCTATTACAAAAACAAAATTAATAATAAATAAAATATATCCCTTATTCATATACTTAGAATTTCATCAAATGATAATATTTTATAGGTATTGTCAATCAGTAATAATCACTGAATGTTCACAAAATGGAACGGTGATTTCTTGAAATTGACTTAGTGAAAGTTTAATGACCCTTCAGAAAAAAAAAACAGAAATCGTCAATTTTCTATTCAGGGTTCAAATAATACTGCGATATAGTAAGAGCATCTTTCTTTGTACCTACATTCCTCAAGTGTTAGACGTATTTAATACCATATATATTCGTATAAACTGTTAACAAACTGAAAAAAAAATCGTCTTGAAAATAATGCCATTCATTATTTTCTTTAGATTTGAAATGAGTTTCATAAAAAAAAACCAGTACCTATATACCTATATTCCTATATTAGAAATATAATTTAATTGCAAACTTGTGCAATTTATACAAACGTATAAAAACATGTTTCTCTGCGTTTTATTTTTATTAAAAGTTCAATACAATATATAATATTTTTAAATATGAAATACGTCTTACGTTTACGGGTCTGTTTTCAAAGTGTTTTAAAAACAGAAAATAGTTTACCAACAGCTAAAACGTTTTAAAAAATAAATAAATTGGTTGAAACATTTACCTAGTCTTTTGTTTTTATTTTTATTTAATTTGTGAATAGGTTTTGGTTTATTTCTTAAAATAAATAAATTAGATATTTATTTGTATATAATAGATATATAAATGTGTTTATTAATTTGTATGAGTATATTTTATAATATTTAATGAAGATGAGAGAATATTTTATTGTTTATTTCACAAACAAATAATACGGTTGTGCCACTTAAGCAAATCACAGTTTTAAAAATATAAATCATTTTAACTTACCTCAACAATTTACGTTGGATTTTACAAAATGAATACTTAAAAAAAACTTAATATACTGTTTAACTAAAGTTAAACAAGGGTGGTGATTATTACAAAACAAATCATCGTTTTAACTAATGATTTATATTAAAAGATTTTAAAATATATTAGGAATACAATATAGTCAATCACGGTTGTGTTTAGTAAACAAAACACCGCTGGACTAATGGGTTTTTCGGTTGGGGAGACCTAGAGGCTCAATCACCGTTTTATGAATAATGAGTAATGACACAAAACTTCAAAAGTTAATCATGTTTCCATATCCGGTCTTACTTATCCTGTAGCCAACCCACCAGACCTGTGTACCCAAGTTCGGGGTTGATCAGCGCAATCTTGTGATATTTATAATAGTTATGTTACAAGGTATACAACATATGAATATAGTTTTGATTTTATAACCAACAATGTAAGGGTGGATTGAATATAATATGCACCTACGGCCTGCGTGTTTTTGGTCTACGCGCCGAAAAAACTGTTCTATATAATAATAGATCATTAATTTACTATATTATGCTCTCTTCCGTTTCGTTTCCCATTTCATTCGGCAATACCCATAGCCACCGCGTTTTGCCAGAGTCGTCGACGTTGCGTTTTCACTAATTCCTAACTAAGTATTGGATAAGAAAATAACAATATTCACAATACGGTACCTATATAGTATAATATAATATTCGTAAAGTATTTAGGTTTTCGTCGGTGGGTTATTTGCACTCGACCCACAGTCGTGTATAATACAACGCGCTGCAGCGGCGGTAACTGTACGCCAGTCGTTGCGTAAGTCGTTGTAACGTTCGAAGAAGAAAAAAAACGGACGTAAGTCAAAATAAAAAAAACCTTTCGAGAAACGCGTAGAGGAAAAAATAGAAATTCGCCGGCTGTATGTTATATGTATAATATAATATACTATAATTGGTTTCCTGATATTTTTCGGGTTTACGTATGCCATCGCTGTTAATATATTATTAAGACGTGACCGCCGCCCGTCGGTGAGAGGGTCAATCGCGGCTGAACTATATACATATACTCGCAGCAAACGATTATCGTTATATGAACACGATACCTAGTCGAGAGTTCCAACTGCAGATGGGATGTCAAGAGTATAATATAGCGCCTATTCAAACAGCCGGGCATATAGCATGTTATGTATTATTATTATTAATATAATTTAATATTCGTACCGTCGTGGCTTATCGTCGGCCATGTAGAATATTATGATGGGTACGACCAGTTTGGCCGGCGATTAATACCTATGGGGGACAGGACCGGTGCAGCAGCGGCAGTGGCACTGTACCATCACACGCAACGCCGCAGCTGTATGGTACATAATATTGTACATAATAATTATCAAAGACAAAATTTTTTCTCAGGTTTCCGTTTGCGCCTACTTTCGACAACGGTCGTTTACACGTTTCGCGGCGGTATCATCTAATATATAAATACAGACAAATATGACTTGCAGGCGATCTGCAAATTGCTGCAGCGGCGAGAGAAACATATTTTGTTTTTTTACCGCTGCCGCGACCGCTGTACAACATAAAATACATCATTCTCCTATGATTCATATCGCGTGCGTGTTGTCCACTTTAAATATCGGCTACACTGCTGCAGTTCTCTCGAACCTGTCTGATGGGATAATTGAGTGAAAATTGCTCATCGCTTTCGCACAGCGGCTGATGCGCGTGTGTATGGTAGGAGCACCTATATTTTATAAAATACACCATAGTATATTAAACACAATAAAATATAATAATATTAACAATATATCGCGTCCTCCGTATAACCGACCGTGAATAACTACTGTCAGCACTCAAGATTCCCTCGAAAATCGAATGAAAAGATTCGTGGCCGTTTACCGCAAGTATAAATATAGGTAGGTCGTGTGCGCAACACAACGATGTGCTTGTACGTGTTATTCCGTTGCCGAATTCTTCCGTGTGTACCTAAGTATAAGTGTGTAACGGTATATACTTTGTATAAACCAATGTACGGTAAAAAAATCACTGAATTAATATGCTAAAATAATTTGACCTAATCGAACACATTTTGTGTAGTGTAATGTTATGGAAAACAATTAAATTAATAAAATAAGTACATAAATATGTATAGCAATTTTCAACTTATAATGTGCATAATGACTGTTCTTTTTTACTAGGTTCTACTTAGGTTTACTCGCGGGTCATATCTGTTTTCCTATACAGTTTTACATTATTTGGATTGTTACTCTTTACAATATCGTCGCGTATGTCTGCGATTTTTTCTTGTCTTCCAAATTCTCGATAATAAATGGTACTCATATGATATTTTTGGGAAAGTATATAGTATCTAAATTCTAGGTATAGAATTATACCCATCATATAATTTGTTGAAGGACGGAGTTTATTGTTTACATCATTATATCATCATTTTAAATGTTATATCAGTTATTTAAGATAATACATACTTTTTTTGGCGCAGTTTAAGTATCGACCATTTAGATAAAGGTTCATCTTGTCACGGTTTACTTAATAACACACATACTCACGTATTCTCGTCGATAACTCATTCTCGTCAAATGTGGGCAATGCATCATTAGTGCGGGATATCTCATGGTTTAGAGAAACTCGCGTGTACTTATAAACCCCGCGTAAAATGGTGCACTGACCGGTTTTGACATATGTAACAGGTGTATGATAGATTTTTTTCATTAATTAAAAATTAATTAATACCATACGTTGCTGATCATTAAAACGGAGACTAATATGTAGGTGAACAACCTATACGTTGTTTTTAAACTGTTTGCCTGTACAATGATTCTAATTGACCACTGAAATAAAATATATTCATAGATCTACGAGCTCGCAAAATTGTTTTCATTTTTTTGACTCGCTTTATAATTAAAATTTTGAATGAACACCTCCAACAAATCACATACGATATTGTAAATGTAATACCTATAGGTACACTATTACTTAAGCTAACGAAACTAAACGTGAACTTCTGAACTTAAATTTACTTTTTTAATATGTTATGCACTTGTAAGAGTGTAAGACGAACACAATAAATATGGGTGTAGTTCCTCCTAATATTGTAATTCTATCGTTAAACCGCCTACAGTTGAAGGTATTTGTCGCTCGTTTATTGAATGTATTGTCTAAATCGGATTCATGATATACGGTGTATAGCTTCACCTTACAATTTTAGTTGCTGGTATACAAGATATTTTAATTTCCTTCATCAGATTGTCCTTATATTAAAGGCAAAATGTTCTCAATGAAAACAGTCATATTTTGATATCAATCAAATTATTAAATGTATAGGTTGTTTGTAAATATATTTTTTTCAGTATTTTTATAAATAAATAAGATGCAATGCATATTCTGTACGTAGTCTTGATGTATTTTATAGTTTTTAGCTAAAAAAAAAATAAGTTTGGTGTATTTTACATGGTGGGTGAGTAACGATGAAAAGAGAAATAAGAAAGCATTGTATTTTTGCATGGATTATTTCGATATTTACTAAGGCGTTATCGGTACATCCATATAATGCTATACCTATAATACTTCCTATAATTTAATTTTAATATCAGTTTAATGGCAATTTGTTAAATGATAATCAGTAAATTATATAAATAAACAGTTTTTTACACGCTTCTTTGTAATTATTAAAAAATTAAATTTTGGAAATTATAATATTTAATATAAACTTGATTCGAAGAAATCGTCGTCATGTTAAACTAATAATTCTCAATCGAATTTCACTTTTATGTACACCTGTTTCCTTATACACGTGTTTACCATTAATTTTAAATACTGTAATCAAATTTTTTTATTTAATTTGATGATTAGGTATGTAGATAACCATAACTTCATTGTTTAAAATGTGATCATATAATATAGTATATACTTAAAAATTGTATATAAATAACACCATAGGTTTTTATTACAAACATTATCCATAAAATTGTTTTATAGTTTTATATCATCATTATGTTATACAAATATTACATATTACTAAATACCTACCTTTTATGTTTCAATTCAACCGCAAAATGTAATATTAAAAGTTACCTCATTAAATAGCTATTAAAAAATAAAGATATTATTTTCGTTGTTACTGTCAGGGGCGCACCCAAGAATTTTTTAGGGGGGCTAAGAGCTCTTAGCCCCCTTCTTTGAGTGCACCCTTGGTTACTGCAGTAACATGGTAATAAATTATAGTATTATAAGATTCAAAATTGGATTTTAGATTAGTAAAATCATAACTGTTTACTGCATATATACCTATACTTATACAGTTGAGCTTAGAACCGGCCAAATACGTTTCTGAGCTTAACTATTCCAACAAAATACTTTTCCAAATCAATACAAATCTAGATAAATACATTAAATAAAAAATATTTTTTTCGAAAATGTACGTACCGAACAATTATTTTCCAACAAGATAAAGCCTGGGTCCTGTTGATCTTATATCTATTTTGAGTTTTGAAGTACCAATAATAATAATGATGAAGCGTAGATATAAATAACAATAATAATAAATCAATTGTTTTTTTTCCAGGTGATCGCTTGCGAACAACAGCGGGATTCGTCCTACGACAGTAGATGTGATGTATGGTCGTTGGGCATAACGGCCATAGAATTAGCTACTGGAGATCCTCCGCTCAGTGGACTGCATCCAATGAGGGCTTTATTTCAAATACCGCGGGAACCGCCACCTGTCTTGCCGTTGTCGGCTCGACCGGATGCGCCCAAATTGACGCACTTCGTGGCTAGATGTCTAATCAAAGATTTTGAACAGCGTCCTACCACCGCCATACTCATACAAGACCCTTTCGTTGTTCACGGGTCAAAGTGCATCCACAGGGTCAGTACCGTGTGATATATTTTATGACCTACCTATATACAGGGTGTAACAGGTCTATTTGACTAATGCAATAACTTTTTTTCTATTCAATATTTTTAAGTTTTTTTTTTTTGTTGAGTTAAGTCTTTAATTTGGTTAAGTCGTTAATTTTTAAACAATTTTCAAAGTGTGTTAAAATTCAAAATTATTTCTTGCTTATCACTGTTACTGCTGTAAAAGTTATTGCATTAGTCAAATAGACCTGTTACACCCTGTATATACATATATTATACAGAATGTTAATTAATTGGAAAAGTCAGAGACTCTATAATTTTATGATATGCGAATATTTTAGTGCAGTTTTTTTAATGAATTAACTACCTACTTGTTCAAATTTTGAGCTAAGTCCATCAAAGTTTTAAAAAAAATAATTCACCAAATAATTAACAGCAAAAAGAGGGGGGGGAGGTTTCTTAATAGAAAAACAGAAGTTTTTATTGCTATAGGATACTCCTTAAGTAGCAAAAACAAAACCTCACAAATTTTAACGAGTGGCCTTAAAGTATATTTAAAAGTTCCATAAATCAGAATTTAAATAAATTCATTATTGAATGAAAAATTGGGGATGAGCATGGTTGGTGAATTACCCTATGTAAATGAATATAATTTAAGTCAGTAAATTTCATTTTTTAATGTTTTTTTTCTTAATTGCAACATTTTTGTATACCAACATATTTGTTTACAGGTACGTGAAGAACTCAGAGCTGAAATACGATATCAAAGAGAAGTCAGTGGTAGAGTGCAAAAGCATCCCGATGTGACCACTAAACACGGTAAACTAAAAAGTAAACGCAAAAATCCTCCTACTACCATTTACGTTGACGACTTAGCCGCGCTAGACAGTCTGTCGGAGGTATAGTACATTAGACTATGTATAGTATAGTATTCACTAATCACTATATTATATTATCACTTATATTAATTTTGGTAAATATTAAATATGTTTTGTTTTATATTATATGTTCATATAGGAAAGAATAGTCAATCAACTGAAAAAAAGATATCAGATGAATTTCATCTATACATACATCGGGGATATCCTGTTGGCCATAAATCCTTTTACTCCTCTTCCACTATACACATCAGCAGTGAGTTATCAAAATAATTGTACATATCATTAAATATGGGAAAAATAGACAAAGTATATAATATGAGTTCTGTGCAGGAGCAAAAGAAATACTGCAACCAAATGAGAGCGGCGTATCCGCCTCACATATTTGCGATAGCTGATTCAGCATATCAGTTTATGCTCCATGAAAAGGCCAACCAATCCATTGTGATCAGTGGTGAAAGCGGAGCTGGCAAAACTGAATCTGGTAACCTGTTGCTCAAACAACTTGTGTATCTTGGCAAGGTGAGTCCAAATGTCCTATTGCTATTGAACTGTATGTGTAGTGTTCTTAGTGCTTATTTCTCTAGATTCTTGAAGATATTTAAAAAAAAATTAATTTTGACCAATCTGGGATATTTTTCAGGTATAATAGGGTTATAAAAAGGAAGACTAACACCCTCAAATGTATAACATAAAAAGGGTTAAGTTTGATGTACGAAAGCTTATAAAGTACACAACTTGATATACTTTCCATATTATTATCATTTTTTTTATTTGTGTATATTTAAGCACTTTAATAACGTAGGTACCTAATTGGAAAAATGCTAAAAAACATAATTTTAATGCTTGCTTGCGGGCACTTATTCCTAACATTATTCTATTCCAAAATTAATTAATTAATCAATTACATTTTAGGAGTCTCCTTAGCTTGTGTTAAGTTTTAAAAATAAATTGTATAATCCCCAAAAACTGTAAATTATTTGCTAAAATATGTGTTTAACACAGGCACCAAACAGAAATCTAGAACAAAGAATACTACAGATGAACCCTATTATGGAAGCGTTTGGAAATGCAAGAACTGGAATCAATAATAATTCTTCAAGATTTGGTAAATTTTTAGAGTTGAGCATGACCAAAAGCGGCCAATTGACAGGAGCCAGAGTGTCAGTTTACTTACTTGAACAGTCCAGAGTCATTCAACAAGCAAAGTAAATTTTCTATTTTTATTGTAACCCATAATACCTTAAATTATCTTGTTATTTTTTTTTCAGTAGAGAGAGTAATTTCCATGCTTTTTACTATATTTACGACGGACTGGAACATGATAAACGGCTCAAAGAGTTTCATTTGGATCGTGAACTACGTCAAATGCATAGTTATCTTCCATCTGATCGTCAAGATAATAAAACAAAACAAGTTAGGATTTTTTTTTTCTATTTACTAGCTTACCAGATTCAGTGTTCTATATAAGTAGGTATATATTTTATTATGTATGTTTTGTTTTAGAATAATGTTGATAAGTTCGCTCAATTGAAAAATGCTTTTGAACAAGTTGGTTTCAAGGACGAAGAAGTAAATTCTATATACTGTATTTTAGCAGCCATCTTGCACTTGGGTGATATAGAATTTGGAGAAATCATCACTGATAACAATACAGACAACAAGAGTACTGTTATTGATTTAACACCAATTCATAGGAGTAATTATTACATTTTGTTATACATTTTTGAAATAAAATCTTCAACACATTACATATATATGTACCTTTATTTAGCCTCATGTCTGTTAGACATTGAAAGTTCAGACCTATTAGAATGTCTGAGTGTTAACAGTGTAGTAACAAGAGGTGAAATTATTCAAAGGAATAATTCTGTATCAGAAGCTGTAGCTACAAGAGACGCAATTGCCCGGGCTTTGTACAGTAGATTATTTGATTGGTTGGTTAACTCGATCAATAGCTTATTATCTTTTTATAATACTAGGTAATGAAGAAACTTATCAGGAAATACTAAATAATAAGTTGGTATGTAAATATATGTATTTTTTGTTTCAGAGGAGAATACAATGTGATAGGAATACTTGATATTTTTGGTTTTGAAAATTTCACGTACAATTCCTTTGAACAACTGTGTATAAATATTGCTAATGAGCAACTTCAATATTTTTTTAACCAGCATGTGTTTGCTCTGGAACAAGCTGTAAGTAAAATCCATAGTTATAATTACCAGTACAATAACACTGTAAATGTATATATTACTAGGAATATGAATCAGAGGGTGTCCCTGTTCAACACGTTGGCTTTTGTGACAACAGACCTGTATTAGATATGCTTGTAAGTAGACCAATGGGCCTATTGGCACTACTTGACGAGGAAAGTCGTTTTCCTAGAGCAACAGATCGATCACTAGTTGGTAAGTTTTATTCTGTCAAATTTAAAATTTCTGTAAGTACCTATCATGTCTTATATTGTTTTAATTTATAGAAAAATTCCATTGCAACATAAAATGCAATTATTATGTACGGCCAAAATCAAATGCTTTGCAATTTGAAGTGAAACATTTTGCTGGCAATGTTACTTACCAAGCATCAGGAATGCTTGAAAAAAATAGGCACCTGTTAGCTATAGAGGCTATTCAGGTCTTAAGAAAATCCAGCAACAAAACTGTTCGAGCATTATTCCAAAGTCCTGTTACCAAAACTGGCAATCTTTATTCTCAAGTAATAATATTTTTTTTTTTATTTTACTTTTACAATTTGTCATAATTTAAAGTAAATAAATAATATTCATCTAATTTCAGGACTCATCTACAGGGTTAGTTGGACTCGCCTCACAATCTCGCGGCCAACAAACTGCAGCAACATATTTTAGACATTCATTAGCTGAACTGTTACATCGTATGGGCTGTAACAATTCAGGTATAAGTTTGCCTAGGTTTGTTCGTTGTATCAAACCAAATGATCAACGGCAACCAAAACAGTTTGATCCTCTTAAAGTTGTTGCACAATTGCGCTGCAGTGGAGTCATGGAAACAATTAGAATAAGACGAAATGGATACTCGCATAGGCTACTGTTTAAAGATTTTATAAGCAGGTAAATTGTGCTCCTTGAACTAATTTTACATGATTGTGATTAATAAAAATGATGATTATTTGTTATTTATTTTCAATTTATAGGTATTCAATTCTAGGGTTCCGATTGTACGAAAAAGTTCCACCAACTAGAGATAATTGTAGACACTTGTTGGTTAAGCTAAAACTAGATGGTTGGGCAATTGGAAAAACTAAAGTATTCTTAAAGTATTATCATATTGAACACTTGACCAAATTACATGAAAAACAAGTAAGGCATTATACATTTTTGGTATCTTCCTTTTTCCTGATACACTAATGTTTCTTGTGGTTTTTTATCCTTAGCTACGTCACATAATATTTGTACAGAGTTGTGTTCGACGATGGCTGGCAATGAAGCATTATAGGGAAGCAATGTTGGCTAAACAAATGTCATGGGGAGCATTAACATTACAGAAGCACACTAGAGGATGGCTTGCCAGACAAAAGAAAAAAAAATCAAAAGGAGAAATACCTGTTGGCGAAGTGGCCCCAATATACAGACAGGAACCCAAAGAAAACGATCATCTAATTAAAAATCAAAATAAAGTTAGTCCCGTTATTGTAGCAGAAAACAAAAAAACCTATATCCAAGTGAGTAGCGGGAATATTGTAAATTTAGTAAATTACTTATAATGTGTTGTATTTCAGCAAAATGGTGTTAAGGTGTTGCCGTGTAAAGTACAACAAAAAGTGGAAAGAGAAAAGCATTTGATTGACTTCTCAAAAAATGTAAGTATTAGTTGTTAAATCTATTATAGTTATCATTTATTATTGTTTATACATAATATAATATGTCGTGACTAATAAAAGGTTCACGCTCGCAACAAAGAATTCTACAAGTTCATTAAGAAATCAAACATTTCTGTTTGTTTGAACAATTTGAAAGACTTTAATACAACTGGTCAGGTACGCACTTGTACAATTTGATAATTCAATTAGATGCATTTGATGCATGTAGTATGTGCGCAATTAGAAAAGTAGACTTCAAGTCATTCATAACAAACAAATAATAATTGTATTGGCTATTTGTGTAGGACTTAGAATTGTATGATAATAAAGGTAATAATTGGTATACTTATAATAAAAAGATTTGGTTCAATGTATGTTTGAAAGAGTGGTTAAATTTTAAATTTTGAAAACCTAATAGTCGTAAAAGTCTTTATTATAATATGCATTGGTATTAGTAAAATATTAAACTTATGGATGCGGCATTTTATAAATATCTGTAATCTAATACAATTGATATCATTGTTTATCCCAACATTGTTACAATTTTACTCTTGTTTAAATGTTAGTTTCTTTATTGCTCAAAAGCTTCTGTGCGAGTGAAAAACTGAAAACCATTGATTCTCACTTTCTTAAGTTGGCCTAAACGTGTATGTTAACTGTTTAGTGGATATAGGAATGCCATATCCGTATGATTAATATCAATGAAAAAATGATACTAATAAACCGAACAATTTGTTTGTATTATATTCATCTTGGAAATTTGTATTTCTATATAGGGTGATTCGCCACATGCTTACCCCTTTTTCTTCAAGAATGCAGTGGTTCAAAATCTGAATTCTAGAATTTTTAAATATACCATATTTTCAAATTCTTAAGATTTGTTAAACTACTTAAAGGGGATGTACAACATTTTGTTTTTCAAATAAGAACCCCCTCCCCTTCTCACTTTTCTACTTTAAATTATTTAATGAATAATTTTTCTGATAATCATGATGTATTAACATGTTGATTGCGTTCTGATTGGCGTCATAAGGATCGTTAAACAACACGTTTGACATCATTTGACATCCAATATATATTTAAAGTAAATGGTTAATTATTCCCTATGCGTGGATAAATGTTATTTCATTATTATTTACCGTGATTAAACTCATGTCTTAAAATATGTATTCATATACCATTTGAACGTTTGACCGTATAAACGCAGTTTCTTTATGTTATTTTTATATTTTTACATATGGACTGGGTGAGAACTGAAAAAAAACATATACAGTCAACATATCCAAATTTGAACAAGTAGGTTTTGAGTTATTTAACTTTGTATACTAAGGATAATATTTCTACGGGATTTGGTAGATATAGAGACTAAGGTGATTTGAACATTTTAGTTATTTATATTTATCTATTAACATTTATAATTTGTAAAAATAGTCCAAGTATAATATATACCAATTTCAATATTATATCTGTTTTATATTTTTAAGAGTCTATTATCCTTAGTATATACATTTAAATAACTGAAAAACTACTCATTATAATTTTGAACTATGTACAACAACGTTTTCCAAAAAAATGTCTACTAAATAGCTTACAGTAAAAAAAGAGGGGTTCTTATTTGAAAAACAGAAATTTGTATCGCCATAGGACATTCAATAGTAATACAACAATCTTAAAAATTTAAAAATGTGGTCTAAGTATACTTAAAAATTCCAAAAATCAGAATTTGAATAAATTTGTTATTGAAGGAAAAATGGGATGAGCCTGCTTGGTGAATCACCAAGTATATTATTGTGTTTAATTTTTTTAATTACCTGAACTTTTTGCCATCTTGAACACTTGACTGTATTTCTATTTCATGAAATATTTCTTTTTTATGGTCCAGTTTCCAGAATGTGATATTTGATAATGATTGTATTTTTTACTATTCATAACTAACTGTTGCCATATCCAATGTTAATGATTTTATAATTTTATAACAATTTTTTTTCTTATTTTACAGAAGGGTTTGGTGCACAATGCTATTAAAAAGCTTGTGAATGAAAATTATTGTAAATTTGACTCTGAAAACAGGTAAAATTATCATAAAAAAACTTAATTTATTGTCCTTTTTTTATACTTCAATTACTTCTTATTTCAGGTTGAACTCAATAAATGCAAAAACAAATAACATCCAATCAGTAAATAAACCGAAATGGGTTTCTCCATTAAGGTAAGTTAACTGTGTGAGATTACAAGAAAACATAATATTTATAAAATAATAATAATAATAATAAATATTTTTTTCTCTTATTTATACTTAAAGATTAACTCCTCCGGACATTAATAGACTGCCAGAAGGGTTTGACTTCCGACAACTATTGAGGCCTACCCAGCATGCACCCACCGAATCCTTACGGAAAAGACTGGTACAAAGATCTAGACCTGTAGCAGCCAACGCCAAATGATAACATAACATCATTAAAGTTTGCTACTTCTTAGTTCTTATAAACAGTATTTACTATTTTTGTAATAGTTAAATGTATTTATTTCCTAAAAACAAAAAGCATTTGATCTTTACTATCTCAAATGTGGAAAAAAATTATTGTTTTTATTCTATGTTTATCTTTTTTATCTTATAGACAAAAAAAGTATATTTTTATAGTTCCTGTTAAGTCCAATAAATCGAACCAAAAATATGTATTTTATTTATCAAATTAACAGATTTTGTCTATTATTAAGGTGTATTTGTAAGATTTTTTTATTAGTATTTCAACAATGTTCCTTAAGAAACTTTATGGTGTTTCTGAAATTCTTAAAAGGGCCCAGTATAGAATAATGAATTGTAAATCACTTATTAACTTTGCATAACATATTATTTTATACTTTTGCCTACATTTTTTTTTAACACCATCTATTATTAGTCAATTAGAATGTTCTTTGTAAATGGAATGTGATCCGTTTTATTTAACATTCTAATTATGATAAAACATTGGTGTGTTGTTGTTATTACATCTACTTTATATTTATAATATATTTATTATTTAGATATGATGGTATCAAAATAAAAAACTGTTTTTATTATTATAATATAACACTATAAATATATTTTTTTATGTATAGTTTACATTATTTTAAACATGCAATTAAAGTGATATTGTTAAATTTAATTGAATTGATTATTTTTTTTAACTGTTTTATTGTGTATTACATTTTATTTCAACAGGTATAAAATCGCTATTTTTAATCTTCACTTGTAAAACAAGAAAAAAAAGTATTAAATTGCTTGAAAGAAGAAAGGGTTTAATGATATGTCTTAGTTTTATAAATAACTCAACTCACAAACTATATGCACTGAATTTATTATCAAGTCAAATACCTTTGAATGTCCCTCAAATTATAAACTAAACTAAATAATTGATTTCAATATAGTTCTTACAAATACTACATCAGATATCATATAAAAGCTAGAATAATTACAAACTTACTGGTACATACTATATCCAATATTAAAAAAAAAAAATACATACAATTTATCAGAACAAAAATAAAACAAATTTTGAAATAGCAGGAGAAAAGGTAGTATTGAAACTCCCTGTATAAAATAGTAAATTTCAATACAGATCTGATGAACTTTATCAAATAATTAAAAACTTACATACTATATACCTACCCAGTAGAAATTACAAAAAATGAAAAATGAACATTTGATTACAAATGTACAAAAAAATACTAGTATAAACTATTTTTAAATAATTGACACTTAATAACTAGATAAGTAAAATAAACATTTAAAAAAACATTATTTATAAAATTCAACAGATTATATTGAAAACATGCCGGATTTAGAATAGGTGCGGCCTTAGGCCCCTTTAAATATGCCGCCCCTATCCCACTATACCCCACCCAAAATGTAGTATTTATCTGTATCTGTATACTATATAAAAGAGAACCCCGTTTTTGTGTGTATGCGCATAACTCAAAAAGTACCCAACGGATTTTAGTACAGTTTTCACTAATCAATAGGTCTAGATTCAAGGAAGGTTTTAATGTATAATTTATTCCGCATGTGTACATAAATATTGAAAGGTGCTTATAATAAATACTTTTTATTTTATTTTTTTTATTTTTTGGGGGGGGGGGGTAAAATGTTGAAACATTTCATCCCTCCCCCCACAAACATGACCAAATTACAATGCAACAATAGTCACAATAGTCAGCAAAATACGAGTATTATACGACAAGTTTATAAATTATAAGGAAAATGTAAATAAATTCAATATTACAAATCTGAAAAAGTAACAGACAAAAAAATCAACTATTCAGGTACATATTGTTAGCGATAGCCGATAAATTATAACAAAAATCTCGTGTGGGAACGGGAAAACAATATTATTAACGTATTCGTCAGTTATTTTCATCACCAAGCCGGGAAAATAATTTAAAAGTAAAGTTTTGACTTGATTATTTTGTAATTTATCAATTTAACTAATTAATTAATTTTATAAATTTTTAACTACAAAGTCATTTGTAAATTTTCGTAAAATGTATTATTTTTGTAAAAATTGGAAATTCAAATGAATATAAATTAAAATTGTGCCTATGCATCTTTACTCTTTAGTACCGATTATTAAATAATAATAAATATCTACAATCACAATGCTTATAAGGAACCTTTTACTATTTATTACATTTTTACATTCCTGAAATGTATGGCTATTCAACTTATTATAGTTATTGTGATTGAAAGAGGGTGTGATCACACCAGGTACCTATCGTAAGTATGTAGTCGCCCACTCGCCCCTCATATTCAATTTTAGTTCGGCGATGTCCATATTTTTGTAATTTTTTTCAACAATTTAACAATGTATATTATGTTGTACGCGCCGCAGCGTTTATGTCGATCTCCCATATTTCCGCTTCCAAGCAACAGGACCAGCGCGTATCCGATGATCACCAATTTAAATTTCAGTTCTTGAGTTCTATATTCCGGGTAAATTGCTTCACAGTAAACTTTCTGAACCCCACTTTTTAGATCCAATTTATAAAGTTTTTCCTAATAGGTTTCAAACTAGTTTACGAATGAATGAATTTGGTGAAGTTATGAATTTATTCCCTTCGGTAATTGAAGATGGGTTAAGCGTTACGTGGAGTTGTAATAAAACTATATGCAATTATTGCAATTTAGATTATTCTTATATACTTATAATCCCAAAACTGGCGAAAACACTAAGACTATTTCTCCTCGTAAAATTACAAGACTTCCCACTCAAAATTATAAATATTGATTTGTGTAATAGTGAGGCTGAGAATTCGGTAAAACTAGGGCACCCGTTTGCGTGTCATACAAATTTCAAATGTAGTTCAACATTATTATTCTTAAAAAGTTTAGGGTCCCGTTTTCCAAGTCTGAGAAAGATTGTTTCAATAATATACATATTGGGTAAAACTCCAAAAAAAATTATAAAAATTGAAAATATTTATAAATTGCACTCGGTGACTTGCCACCACGGTAATTCAATGACATCAGCCCATTATACAAGGTAATTTGTTAGAGTAATAAATGGGTTAGATGCGATGATACGAAAATATACTATGAACGATGGCCACGTAGACGTAGAGCTAAAGATGTTTTCCAGCAACATTCCTAGTTAAAGACATTTTAGGCTAATGATATCGAATATTAAAAAAAAAAATGAGTGATATCCCAACAAAAACAACCCATCAACGTGTAAAAAACTCGGAAAGAAAAAAAAAACTAGTAAGAAAAGTTGTGATATCAAAAAGGGGCTAAGTAATTTTTAAATTCATTAGTATAGAAATTGTTTATAATATTGTTTGTATTTGATGAAGTAGTGCGATAATTTAATACAAATAATTTAACTTAGCTTGGCGATTACTCAAAGTAAGTACTTAAATAGTGTTATGGTAATATTTTCATGTACATGTTGGCATTTTTTTTATCTTTAGTCGTAGTCGTAGATATTAATAGCCGCCAAACTTAGTTAAGTCAATTGTATTAAATTATCGCACTACTTCGTCAAATACAAACAATTAACAATCATAAACAATTTCTATACTAATGAATTTAAAAATTACTTAGCCCCTTTTTGTTATCACAACTTTTCTTACTTGATTTTTTTTTTCATAGCGGGGTTTTTACACGTAGTTGATTGAGTGTTTTTGTTGGGATATATTATATTACAATTATTACATAATAACTACTATAATATATTAACTATTATAGTTGATAATTTATTATGTCTATGATGGTAATATAGAATATCTATAGCGGTGTAAAAGTGTAATACCATGGTCCATACTCCATGGACAAACATAAATAAATATAAATAATAATAGTTTAATATCTATATCTGTGGTAATACCTGTTATCGATTTTTGTTGTTATCAGCATTCGACGTCACTGATAGCATTTAGACACTATTTTCAAGTTTCCAAATAATATTTCGAGTTAACTCGTTAACAGAAGTATTGAGTATTGTTCCTTAGAAAATTGGTCTGCAAATACATTTCTTGTAGGTCTTTAAATTCCCATGGTACAGAAATAATCACGTCCTACGTCTTAGAGCGACGAGTCTGTCCACCTGTTGACGTAACGTCAGTAGACTATTATACACCCATCTAAAATCATAAAATATGTCATTAGTGCTATTATGGATAGGGCTGTGACCAGAGAACCAATCTGGCAGAAGTGCAGATTTTGCCACAATGCCACGTTTGAACAATTGCATCAATTTGAACAGTAAGTACATCAATATTAGATCTATACAAGTATACAACCAATGGTCAAGTTTATCCATTAATTACATCCATATACATTCTCATTTGTACTTACATAATATGTTCTTATGAAATATGTGCACATTTTTAATATGGTTAATTTTAAAATAATGGTTTTAAATTATTTTTTATACATTTATTTGAGATAGTCAAGTATCAGTAATATTGTAATAGTGTTAATACTTTTTTGCACTCAAGGTTAGGTAAATACCTAAGTAAATATTTTATTGCAACATAATTTTTTTTTTTTAAATTTATTTTATAGCAGTGAACGTTTTAATAGATTTCTGTTTTTGTTGTAAAATATTGTATAAGAATCTCTGAATAAATATTATTAAGATTTATATTATTAACTACATTAAATACTATATTTTACTGATACATTTATTTGCATATGGACTAATGTTTACAAAGTTATTGAAATATACTAAAATAATAATTTTTTATTATAAAATCAAAAAAATGTACAATTGCTTGAATTTTTAACTTGTATTGTAAATTATTTTATGTATATTTATATGAGCATTTCAATAGGTACTTTTTGACCCAAATAGATTAAATATAAATGGCTCAAATATGGGTTAAATATGTAGGAATTAAAATAAATTATACAATAATTAAGTACCCATACTATACTATTGTGATTATATTGTTATGTAATTTTATAAAAATATATTATACAATTTATAAAATATATAAGAGTAGGTACCTAAATCAATTATTTTTTTATTATATTGGTAGGTAATAAATAAAGATGCATTAAAATATTTAACAATTTTTAAAATAATTTTTATAGACACTTGTATGATGTGCATAGTAGAAGAAAAGATGGTCAGTACTTTTGTGAGTATGGTGCCAATAAAATTTGCTGCAAAAAGTCTAATGAATCTGATTACAAAATACATGTTGTACACAACCATGCTTTCCAATCAGTTAGTTGTGTCACACCTTACCGTAAAACGTCAGATAATAAACGACCAACAGATGAATGGAATTTCTACTCAGCCTCCCAAAGTCTTGCTACCGTTTTAAATGATCCAAGGCGGCCTCGATCTGTATGTTTTTGATTTATAATTTACTAAACAAAAATTTATAAAACATCTATTAGTCAAAATGAAATTATATTTTAATTATGTTTGTAGTAAAACAAAAATGTATTTTAATTGAAATACCTACATTTGGTTTCTTTTAGAAAGATTTCTTTACTAAGATATGGGGTGATAAATTCACTGATACGAGTCCAATTCCACCACCTCAACATTTGCCTGTAATAAGGCCTCAATACTTTCAAACTTATCTTAAACGTATACCAAAAGTAAGTTATTTTTTTAATATTTTTAATATATATTTATGTTTATGGTCAATTTTTAGCGACATAAAAAACTTGTGGAACCTCAACAGAAAAAAGATAAACAGGATTATCCTTCAGAAATCCTTCAGCAATTTCCGAATTTACGATTAACTAAATCAACAGGTAGCAATAAAAACATGAATTATGTATTTAAAACAAATTTAGGAAAACAACCACAGGAAACTAAACTAACTTATTTATCTACAAAAACTAATTATTTTAAATTTGGTTTGTTATAATTATAATTCTATAGTAGATATTTGAATTTGAATCATATAGTATAATCTTTTTTCAAAGATTTTTTTTTGGAACCAAAAAGTTAAATAAATGAAAAATACTATAGGCGAATAACTTAAAAGTGTTAAATATTTTAGTAGAATTTAGGCGCTCTGTATTTATTTGAAGACATATACTTCAACTTACCCAAGACACTAGAACTGGAACTTTGTAAAGTTTTTGACTTGATTATTTAAAACACTGTAAATAATTTTTAAAATAATAAATAGGTTTTACTATTTTTAGTTAAAAAAAAATCACACTGTTAAATACATTTAGTATAAGACATAGATTAAATTGATTTCTCATTGTTTATCTGCAAAATATATTGTTATTTTAATTCAATCTACGACATAAGTATATTGGTATTTTGCTGGTGAAATTCTTTAGAACCTTTCAAAGGTTAAGATATAAACTGTTATATACAATACTTTCAGTCTCACTCATTTATCTCCACTCTTCAGCTTTTCAATACTTCACTATTATAAATCTGGAGTTTATTTTACAATGAAAATTATTAACTCCAATATAAATAATTGTAAATTGTGTTTTGACGGTTACATGTGTATAGTTAAACATACTGAAAAAAAGTTATCTTTGTTACTGTGGTTTTTTTTCTTATTACCATATTTTATTAGATGAGCTATATCACATCTAAATCGAGCAACATTGTATTTATGCTTAATCTTATATTATTTTCAGACAGGGTGAGTTATGATTTATCTGAGGTTCCGTCTATATTTTTGGAACCCCATTTTGATCTCAGTAAACGTGAAACATTATTTACTGTGTTTCCCAATATATTCCCCACATCAGATATCCATGCCAATGTTGTTACAGCTAATATTAGAATATCTGATAAATCTATTCATGAAAAAAAGGTAATTTTAAATGTTTGTTCTGTGCTATGATTGGTTATCATGTTTTGCATATTATTTTTTTCTAGTTAAGCCATTATTTGGATACTGTAGAAGTGAAAATTGCACAACAGGTAAGTTCAAAATCAGAAGCATTTTTTCATACAATGACATCACATGATACTCTTATGGAACAAATTCATCTATCAATACAGCTAGCTCAAAACCTACGGTATGTATTTATGATATATAATATTTAAGTTTGAATATTTTTTTTTTTAAACATTAATATTGACGTTCTAGTCATAAAGTATTAAATATTCTATAAATACTTTTTTTGAAGTAATAAATGTTCAACACAATGTTTTTAATTGGTATTTTAAGTATTTAATGCTTTAATAAGACTATTATAAGAATACATTTTAATAAATTTTTTATTTATTTAGTTGTAGAATCAGACAAGTGAATGAAAAATTTGTATCAAAACCATTGACAATTTTAAAAACAAAAACTACCATTTTAAATCATACTAATATTATTGAAAAGGTATAAATAAAATAATAATATAACCTAGTAATGTGATTATGTAATGAAAATATTTACTACTTATTTGAAATATTGTTGCTTGCATCTAATCTTGTTTTTATTGTTAATAGTTGAAATTAATGGCTACAGTATATCACACACAAACAACAATACAAGTACTACTGTCAGCTGCTGATTATGTTGCTGCTTTAGACTTAATTTATACTACTAAGGATCTATTATCTAAGGAACTTTCTGGGATCCACTGCTTCAGGTTTTAATAATTATTATTTACTATATTTATTACATGTTACAACATTGTTTTTAGAAGTGATATTAAAATGATGTCAATAATTTTTCAATATTTCAATAATTATTTCAGGCATTTGACTTCAGAATTAAATGAAATTATTAAAATGATAGATGCATTAATGGCTGGTGAATTTGAAAGATGTTCATCGGCAGACCTCAATCGTCCATTAGTAGGTACTGACACAGAGGTTTTGGAAAAAGTAAGTTTTACATTTTAAGCTGCGTTCAAATAGTACGATAATAATATTAATTTAATTTTTTTATAAGGACAAATTATTTTCAATACTTATGGGGATGTTACGACGTAAAAATTGGGCATTCTTAGAAGCATACAGCAAAGAATGTGAAACAGCAATAAGTGCTGCAATCAAAAAAAGTGTCATAGATACAGTTGCAAATAGTGATGTTGATCACCAAATCAATCAGTCATCAAATTTAGAAAGTTATTTGCATTGCTTAACTACTAATGAGTGGTTGAATATGCTAGAAGACTGTTCTTACACTTTGTCTCTTCTTTTACGAAGAATAAAGGTTAGTTAAAAGACTTATAAAAAATCTTCCGTGATCATTATTGTGAAATAATATTCAATGCGATACATTGAATCTATTTTCAAATTTAATAAATACTTTTACTAATTCAAAAAATCTAGTAATTTAAAACATTTTTTTTTTTTCGTTTTATTTATTTTTTTTTTTTTACCAATTTGATAAACTAATTATTCATTGCTTGATAAAATGTATAATTAATGTTTAAATATTCAAAATTAGTAATTATTGGTTATGGTTTAGTTCTTTAATTAATAAAATTATAAATCTAACAAAAAGAATTAATAATTTAAAATGTAATAACCATGAACAAAGTACATATATAACCTAATTTCATTACATCTATGTCTTTGTATTTTAGGCAGGATATAATATCATGCAACATGCTCTTAATGTCAGCGCTAAAAAGTTAAATAGTCACAATGAAAATACTATTGAGTAAGACATTGACTTGTTAACTTAATGAACAATATTTAAAATGTATTAATTCAGTGACTTAAGTACAATTAATTTTAGTTTAGAAGAACCGTCATTTGACTATAACCTAAGTGAAGAAGATTATATCAAAGTTAGAGCAAAGCTGACAAATCTTTTAAACTCTATAACCGAGTGCGCTGTTGTAAAATATGCTCAATTAGTTACTAAGAGTTCAAATGCCAAGTATGTGCTTTGTTTTGAATAAATATAATTATGACTTATAAGCAGGGTTCTGGACTTAAAGCATTTGTATACTTTTATTATTTATTGTAAAATATAGTAGTATGCAAAATAAATTCATTTCTCGATGCCATGATATCAAATCTGAAATTTAAATGTGCTATTTTTGTGTATTTCTTAGATTTTGCAGAAAAGTGATTATTTTTTTTGTTTTATGTTTTGTTTTTTGCATACTATAACAAATACTTAAAATTTTGAACAAAATCTAGGTATACCTTCCTAAATATTTCAACTGAGCAATAAAATTAAAAAAAAGCACCCTATCAAAAAATATATATTTATACAATCATATGTTTTGAGGGCCTTTTTGTCTTAAAAAAACTCTTATCTGATAATCAAAGAGCATTTATGTTCGAAAACTTGTGAAAACATTTAATGATTTAATGTAACAATGAATGTAAGATACACAAATTTTAAATAATTTATTTATTAATTTAAATATAAAGTATAATTTTTAATTTTTTCAATACTTATTTAGTTAAAGAATATAATTCAAAAATTTGGTATGGTGCCTATTAACAAGAAATAACAAAGATTTATTCAAAATTTAAAATAACTGCATTTTAGTTTCAAATTATTTGTTATTTTTTAAATTTTTTATGTAATACTACTTATATTAATGTTAAAATAATAAATATTATAAATGTATATTTTTGGATTTTTTACGCATATTTTATGGTTTTTTAGTGCATATTTTAGCGCTTATTTTTATGTTTTTAAGTGCTACAAATCTCAAACCCTGCTTATAAGTATAAATAAATATAATTATTCACTTAATATTGTATTGATGTCTTCAATAGTGCTGAGAGTGAACAAGTTAATGGTATAACCGAACAACTAAATGGAAATGAAGAATCCAGAAATTATTGTTTATCAGATCAAAAACAGTTGTTGCGATTGTCTGAATGTATAAAACATTTAAGTGAATGTTATGTAGAAGTATGCCCTAATCAAGAGGTTGGGTTTAAAATATTACAGACTGCCATGCAATCAGAGGTTGTGTTCATGAGTACCAATAATCAATATTATGTCATAATCTTTATAATTGCATTATATATTCCAGGCTAACAGTTTCATTAAAAAATTTCATACCGAGAAAATCAACAAACTGCAATTACTTTTGGATAGCGAAAACTGGCGGCAAAAAGTTGTGCCATCAGAATTTCAACATTTAGTTGAATACATTCAAACTACTGGTATTTATGTTTTTGACTATTTATAATTTTTAGTATGATTTATAAATTGATTATTTAAATTTATATTTAATTTATATACATATGATTCTATATATTTTTTTTAATATGGTTAATTTAATTAATTATTGTAGTTTAATATAGCAAAATTATTTATTTATTTATTCTAACAATACGGGCTGAGCCCAATTAACATAGTATGATAGCATTAATTAAATTTAACTATGATAACAACAATAACAGTAGTAACAATTACTAATTTACTAAATTAGGAACATGAATAACATAATAAAAAATACAAGAAATTCTATAGAAATAATGGATCACTATTTGCCATACGCATCATTCTAAGAATTGGCTGGTTCTCAGAATAGTTGGTGGTAAATTATATTCAAATTTAAAAAAAAAAGGTTGGCTTGTGGGTACAGCGTTGCTGTACTGTGAGTGTCGAGTAGGGTCACTGTAATGGAATACACTGTAGGTTAAATTTTAATCTAATGATATACAATTATTGTATACAAAAATGATTTTGAGCTAAGACGGTCTGTCAGCCTACATTAATAAGTATATTTTATGAATTTATGATAATTATTGCTAAAAAAGTAATTCGTTTTACTATTAATAATACAGTATGTTGAAATAATTTTTAACGATAGCATTGCAGCATTTGAAAATGTTATTGAGTGTACAGAATATAATATGCTTTAAAAGTGTCAAGCGCCCATGAAACATATATTTAAATTACAACAAAATAACTAACATTGTTATTCTTTATTTAAATATATAATTTCGTCCATATTTGAACTTAAAATGTCTATACAAATCAACCTTGTAAATACATTTTCTAAATTTATTAGTTAGAACATTAACTACATACGAGAAACATTGTTTTAAATTTTTAAGTACAAAATAATTTGCACATTTTCAACATTTAAAAAAAATTATAAATATCTTAAATTTTGTATACCTACAATTTGCTCAAAAAGAGCCAAAATATTTTTAAAAATGTATAAAATAAATAAAGAAAATAAGCTCAACATTTGGTAAAAATTTCAATTGTCTACGGTATTTCGTTTTTGAATTATAACAAAATTTCCCTGAGAAATCGTTGGCTTACGGGTTATCCAATGTCTAATTTCAAACACTCATAAAAAATTAGTTTGACTTCCCGGTAAATTTTTTTTTTGTGAAAAGTAGAAAAACTTATTGGGAATCTCGTGTTAAATTTTCAAATCTTATGTATCAACAGAAACATTATGAATTTCTAAATCAAAAAAAGTTCCTAATTTTTGTGATTTTGATGTATTTTGTCAACATTTTAACTTTTAGACTCTTATACAAATAAGCTTGTTATTATAATTTCATTTTCACTAATAACAAGGTATGAGCAACCTTGTATTACATTTTTAAGTTATTTGACTGAGCAAAAAATTGAACTTCTGAGCTCTGCTCAGAATCTAAAATGCTTTTTAAACTGAAAAAAGTTGTGTAATGATAATTGTTTTAAACATTTTCCAATCAAGTTTTATTTTTTGAAACTTTAAATAGAAGCTTGCCTAATTAATGTGTCACATAATGCTTTTTCAGGTCAATTTTCAATGCCCAAACCACTATCACCCAAGGCATCCACTAAACCAGCTCAGATATTGATTGTAAATGATGAAAGTTTTGCAGTTGTTGGGTAAGTACATTTATTATTTTTTGGAACTGCAACCAGAATAACATAATCAAAGAATAATTTTAGGACTGTGTTACTTTTGATTCAAATGGTAACTGAGTACTGTACAAAGGCTGATGAAATAAATTTGGCCGCTCAAAGTTTGTTACGTTATGTGTGCGATATTTTAAGAGAGTATAATTCTAGATCATATTATTTAGTATTGCAAGCAAAGGCAATATCAAACAAGACTGGTCTGAAGAAAATAACATGTACTAATTTGGTGCTATCACTTAGAGCTTTACAATTATTACTATGGATTGTACCTTACATACAAACACATTTTTCTAGTAAGTACTGTTACAATAGCTTTCTGTTTGCAACAATATTACAGCATGTAAAATAATCAAAAAAAATTAATTTTCTACACTCTGTAATATTTAAATTTATATTTTATTCTGAATTAAATTTTTCTTTTCAGGTTTTTTGGAAGAATCTCAAGTGAACACAATATTAAATAGAGTTAAAAACGATATTACAAAACACATTAAAGAAATACAAGACAAACTACATGATATTGTAAAACAGATAATCATGCAGCAAATGTCGAACTGGGAGGCTAAACCTCCTATTCCGTCCAAATCGTTTCAAAATATTTGCAAGTATGAAAATGCTTTTTAGATATTAAAATTGGATAGCTTTTATATATTTTTTTATTTTATTGTATTTAATTTTTAAAGGCATATATGTAAACTTCACGAGGCCATAGCAAGTATACTGCCAAAAATTCAAATTCAATACTTGTATAGACGAATACATATAACATTCAAAGAAATCCTACATGAATGCATAAATAAAATGGACAACACTAACAACGATGGGCCTTTACGCGGGTAATTTATATATTTTTGTTTATTATTCTAAATAATTTCGCCTACGATACAACATTTACTTATAAAGTTTTAGAGTTATAATTATTGTTTTGATTGCTTGTTGAAAAATGTTTAAAATGTTTAGAATTGTGTCATCTGAATTAATGTTTTACATTAAGTCATTAGAAAGCATAGACGCATTACCCAAAGAAGAAATGGCATTGCAGTCAATGAATGATATATGGAATGAGAATTTTTCAACGAACAACAGTCTTTTATAATAAAATAACACAGAAAAATTGAGTTGAACAAATTTGTACCTATTTTTTAATGAGTTAACATTAAAGTTATTTTAAAAATAATTTTGTTCCATGTACTGATTAATATAAAACTACCAATAAACCAATGTAGTAATGGTTCAATACTTCATGTATTTTTATTTTATAAAATATTTTGTTTGTTGAATTCAACATTATTATTTTTTTTTTTGGTTTATTGGTATTTTTATAACTACATGTGTGAAGTTATACATTAATTTTTAACTGTTCAATCAATTACAAAAATATGTTAATTTTTGTTCTATAATACTAGGTACTACTATTATTCCTTATTTAATTTTTTTGGTTTTTCATATATCGGGATGTTTATAAGAAATTAATCAATATTGTTTTTTAACACTGTATTTCATTATTTTAGTCAGTTGGTATCATATTGTAAGACTGAATATGCTTGGTTGGAAAAAAGTGGCCTATAAAGCATAATAATAGAGACTTAAGATTGTCTATATTTTAAATAATTTTATTATAAATTGTCTACATTTCCCTGTTTAATATTTCCTAAGTATCCAACAAAATGAATTAAATATAATTCTAACAATGAGTTTATAAAAGGTAGTGTTATTTAAAGAAGATTGAATTTGTGTTGTTGAGTTAAAAAATTAAGAGCGCCGCTTATTTAATATTTTAATAAAAAATAAAATTATGATAGGGAATGATGTTATCAACATTCATAGCTAATTTCCTATTAAATAAAAATTATTTTAATTTCAAACTATTGAAGGGCACAAAGTACCTTTGCATTTACAAGTATAATGTCATGTATTGTAAATACAAGTTTTGCATTGTATTTATAATTAATGATGGTATATTAGTTTATAAAATACGTATAAAATAAATTAATAACTTAATACGGGATGGAGCGTGGTTACTTCATTTTTTAAAAAATCATAACACAAAATGTATTGGCAAAAAATATCCTTACCTAATATGCTGATTGTTCAACTTTAATTTTTAGTGTGATCTAACTGACAAAAAGTCCCAAATCACTTATTTTTTTAATGTTTATGTTCAATTATTATGATTTGTTATTTTGTTCATCTTTATTAAAATACCTACCTAATTTGATTTTTATTGTTTTAATAAAATATGGAACCTAAACATAAATATAAAAGTATTAAGTATATTTTAAATTATAATACTACTGAATTAGTAGTTTTATTTATTACCAAAATATTTAATTGCAATAAAGCGTTTAAATTTATGATTAGGAACCTTGTATAAATATTGTAAAATAAATAACTCAAATCATAATGATTCGTGTAAATGTGACCAAATATTATGTTATATTGTTTTAATATTATAGTTAATTCTGTGATAACCATAAAAATAAATTAAGATATTATATGCATTAAATACTATTATTTATGATAATTGTTTTGCTTTTAATTTTCAATAAATTAAAATCAAGAATGTGAATGTCCTTTTGATTATACAGCAACTCACTTTATTATGTCTATGTTTTTTATAAAAATGAAACAAAATGCGTACCTTCTACCTACTTACGTGTTAGTTTGTCTGTAGCCTTAATGATGTGGTAAGTACATTTATACTTACCTACAACAGTACAACCTACATGACTACATACTAATTTCAATATACTATTGAAATATTTTTTTATTAACTACAATCAAATGAAAAATGTCATGCAAATGTTGAATATACAAATCTAATCTGTGTGTATTCAGCATACTTGTCTTAATAATTTGTATTATTATTAAAAAAATGTCTGGGTAGGTGTACCTATTTTTTTATTATTTTAGGTATGATAGCTTCACTTAATTTATGATCCTGAAGAGCTGTTATAAACAAGTACTAGTGTAATACTACTATAATACTAGTAAGTAGTAAGAGTAGGTACCTTCAAATATAAATTAATTAAGTACCCCAAATTATTAAGTATTTCATACTTTCATATAGTTTTGAATTTATTTATGTTTATAATATTTAAGTATGTATTATAAAATATAATTATATGGGTACTTCATCATTAATTTATTCAAGTAAGTGATTTGGAACATAAGCTATTTTAATTTTGAAATACATTTCAAAGTGTTTTTTACAAGTACCTACCTACCTATTATGGTATTTGGCCTTATTGCTATAATGTTCATCGTAGCTGTAGGTACACACTCAGTTTCAGCCATGGACATTTAAATTTTCTATGGTTTCACGTAGATTTAGATAAATATATATATTAAAGCTCTCCAGTTTCAGCGTTGCTACCTACTCTCAGATTTGAATCCAACCTACCTTACATTGTAACTTAACGTCTCAAACATAGAAATTAGAATATGGGGTTAAAGATACATAGGGATGATTTTTCTTATAAGCATTTTAAATTCAAATTTTGACAAAATTCGTCAAAATCATGAACGTTTGAAAATTATTTTGTACCTAGTTAAAAATGTATAAAATGTTCAATTTCTATAGCTAAAGCCTAAACATTTAATACTAGGTCACTTGTATAGGTAACTGAACAAAAATATATAAAAAATGTATAGACATAATTTTTTTTATAGATATTTTAAGTTCAAATTTGGACTAAGAAAGTTTATCGAAAAATTACAGTTTTTGTTTTGCTGTAATTTAAAAATATTATTCGTGGGTAGGAATTTGAAACTTCTAAAGTATATTATTATATTTTATGACATTTTTATTATATTATGATAATTGAGCGAATAAGGTAAGACATATACCTACAAGGACCACACTACCACAGACTACATAGTAGGTAGGTACCTACCTACTTTTAAAAACATTGAAGCTTTTAGAACAAAGTTTTTTGTACCTAAGTATTTAATAATGTAACCAAAAAATCAAAAAAAATTTTTATAGGCGTTTTAAGTTCAAATTTAGACAAAATTAGATATTTAAATAAAGAATAACAATTTTATTTATTTCGTTGTAATTTTTAAAATAATTTCTGTGGGTGTTTGAAACTTTTAAAGTAGGTATATTATTTTATATTATACAATTAATTCAACCTACCTACTGTATTGTTAATAGTAAAATTAATTATTTTAATAGTTTAATAATATCTTAAAATACACTTAGTTATGTAGGCTGGCAGACCACCTTCGCTCAGAATCGCTTTTCGTAGGTATACAATGATTTTATACCAATAAATACAAATTTAACACATTCATGAAAGTGACCCACTCGACTCCTACAATTGTACAGCAGAGCGGTACCCACTTGTCGACCTTTTTTTGCTGTAATTCAAATTTGAAATAGAAATATGTGTTCAGCTTTTCTATTATTATTGACATATATATTGCTCCGGGCTTCACAAATCCCAAAAATGGCTCTGCTTATAGTTTAAATATTCTCTGATCCGAAATTAATCTAACTTCATATGTAGGTATTCATACTTACCTGTATAGGTTACACTCCTTATTTTAAAGATATTTTTGTATTTAAATGTTGACGTTTCCCGTAATTCAGTCCCTAAACAGTAACGGTATGGCGCTTACTTATACACATTATTACAAATTGCCGACCACAAATATGTCATCTGAGGTGAACGCCGAGGTGGCGAGGTGGCACACATGACCCACGAGGCCCGAACTGGCTGTCGATATAAACATTGACGTGCGAGGTTGACTTGTTGGCTACCAATTCAAATAATAACAAAACTATTATGTTAGATAATAATAATATAAATATATTGGCCATAGGGTATAAGTCCTTATATAGTAACCTTGAAGTTACAAGGAAATAGCAATAAGACGAATCCGCAGATCTGCTCTACGATCAAGACCACTCAGAACGTCAGCATGCAGTACGTAAACTTTTTGTTTTGGGCTTCGGCAAGAGCGTATTTCTACCAGTTTTGGAGGCGAAAACATATTAGTGACAAAGTCACCTGTGCGGGGTGAATCAACCCGATCGCGTTGGTCAACACCATATACCGTTAGCCCCCAAAACTACGAGTAGGCATGACTGAAGATGCTTTCAGCATAAATCCTATCGCAGTAGTAGTTTCAATCTAAAAACGCCGGTCCGTGTCTCCATCAGTCCGAACAAATCCGTCCGCGGTTTGGATGTATCGTGCAATATATGTTGTCGATGATGTCTATCAACAATTTAACTCGGTTGGCTCGGACCATATTGTATCATTATAAATCATAATATGCATAATTCAAATTGTATAGGTAATTAATAATATAATTGTTCAAATAATATAATAATTAGTAATTATTATTATTTGAACAACGTTTCGTTGATAATTATATGAATTATTAATTTACACGCAATAGGTACCTATTAGTTATTTAGGTAGATAATATAATATGTATTTAACTAAACTGCTTTTGGTTTTAATTTACTTTATCGAGTAACAATGAATTAAAGAATGCTTATTATTATAAGTTTACAAAGAGTATTCGGTTACCTACTAAAGTTGAATTGCACTTGATCACATAATTATTCATGAGTATTTTCTACTTAAACAAATGATCTTTCAGTTTCAGTGATAATCCGGGAATGGAAATGAATCATGTCGATGATAAATGATAATATGGTGCAAACAGCCCGGTACGTTTTTTTCAAGCTAGTTTGAACATTTATGAATATCAAGAATGCCCTACGCCACTATACGGTCTACGAGGTTGATAAAATTGATTCGGGGCTTCATAATTAGTATGATTATTGTATTTTACTACGAATCACAACGCGATTCATAATTATATCACATATTTTATTATAATAGGTACATAATTAAAAAACAGTCATTCTTACGTCCTCTTCTTGGTATAATTCTGAAAGACACCCACGTCATATACCTACCTATATAACATTATATTTTACGCCACTTAGTAGTTAGTACCTATACTTTTCTTATAGCAGCAACTAAATCACGACCACTTTCACTTTTAACAATAATTTGTAGTCTTGACGTCATGTGACGTCAGATGCAGGAAGTATAATTTTTAGACTTTTTGAGTAGGTACCTACCTACTGATTATTATAATACAACATGAAGGAGGTACAATCAATGCGTAAGATACTACAAGAACTTATGAAAGTGGTTTTTTTATGGTAAAAAATGACGCCGCTGAAGAAAAGCTTAACAATATTATTATAATAATATCTACCTAAACACATTATCTTTCAAAGCAAAATATTTCAACTTGTCGAATGTCGATTAGCTACAAAGTATGTAGAATGCGAATTTTGCAGAGTATGTACGGCACTAGATAGTTAACATTTATCTACAGTCGTGGCGCGTGGGAACAGTTGATAATAATTAATATTATAATTTATAACTTATGTTTACTTACCGTAAAGTTATAACCCTTATTATTTATTCTTTAACTGAATGTTTTGTGTTAGAATACATTTTAAATTATCACAATAACTAATAACAGTATAACACGCCCAATAAACAACAGTATTATGTTGTGTCTTGTGTGTTATAATTATTTATTACTTACCTATTACTTGTTGATTGTTATATATCATATGAATACAGCGGCGCAATCAAGGGGTGTTTTGGGTGTCTGGACGCCCCCCTTGAAACGTATTTATCCTAACCAAATGATTTTAATAAAAAATCGGAAGAACCACTGTACACGCCTCTGGCGGATACCCCCCCCCCTTTAAAAATCCTGGTTGCGTCACTGTATGAATGCATTGTATAGGCAGGGGCGTCATTTCAACTTTTTTATTGTTGGTGCCAAAATTTTTGCAGGCTATTTCAAATCATTACCAGGCCACATAGAAAACTTGTTTTTTTTAGGGGGGGGGGCAGTCAAGTGGGACAAAAACTTTAGAATATTTGTATAATTTATTTAATATAATGTCACTTATATTAGTATACAAATATTACAATATTGACAATATTGTTACTATTTTTTCCGAACTATGTGTAGGTACTTTTAATGTATTGATATTATTTATATTGTGGATACCAGTGGTATTTACACTTGGTAAATTAATTTATCTGTATAAAACACTTTGATAATAAAATACTTAACCGGTACCTATACTTTATTTTCTCCCTACACACTCGAAATATATAATATAGGCATATAGCTAGCAAATAAAACCTACAATTTATTTTATGGGTACCCTTGCTCACGCAATGGCACAATATACAGATCACAGATACAGTCCACTTAATTCATATTTCTAAATTTTCCATTTGCAATTTGAATTTGACAACTTAAATATTATCTATTGCACTCATTCTTATAATATTATAATATAATAACATTTTTGTTATTATTTTATCAATTATAATATTGTCGGAACGCAATTACCACATCCAACATTTTTGGAAATAAAACACATTAGCACAATACCTTTTAAAATATATAATATAATATCAGACACTTCGATATATCGGCGCTTATATTTTTGGCAGGCCAAATAAGGCATTTAATAAAAGTTGGTGCAAATGTACACCCTGCACCCCCCCCCCCCCCCAATGACGCCCCTGCATATAGGTATTAATTGGTAGACATTATATTAAAGCCAATTTTTTAAATTGTACAGGAAAATCGAATCAAAATTTAATTTACAAATATTCTTACTTAAACGGACGCGTTTTATTTTTAATTATAAATTAACATTGAATAAATGTGAAGTTACAAAAATTGTGTCGTTTCAAAGATAATATTATCTCAGATATTGAATAATAAACAAAAATTATTTTATAAGCAATTGCATACATAGAGCCTTTTAACGACCATGATTTAGATTACATAAGTCACCTGAAAATTGATTACCACTTGGAATTCAGAGTTTTTGAGCCACACGGGTGAAGTTATGTTAGATGTGGCGTCAACTTCGAGTTAAATCAATTATTTGATGAAAAATGAAAATCCAATGAAACTGTACTTTACTTTCGAGGCAAAAAATATTTGTACGTGTATTTTTGGTTTTAATACTTAATAACAGAAGGTACATGATAGTATTACGTGCTTATGGTAAATATTTCTGTTACCTATACTTGTATATTATATTATTATATAGTGTGTAGGCACAACGGTTTTGTGGTTAAAAAATAAAAAAATAAATTTATGTTTAACATATTTATCCGTACGGGTCCTCCATCATAATGCCAGTATATATTATATGGATATACCTATATAATATATTCTAATTTATAATAATATAATATGTACGCTCGTTTGCCGGTGCCACCACCGCGGTAATTTTCGTTATGCACATCCAGCCCAAGGTTAACAATGCCCGTCGTGGCGTCGGCGGCCATAACTGTCCAGAACAAGATGACACAGAATCCGGTTCTGAAAGAAAAAAGAGGTGCATGACACACACACACACACACTTACGATGTGGGTGGGAAGAGAGCGAGGGGTACACAATGATGATGATAATAATAATAATAATAATAATAATAATAATATGTATCGTTGAATATTATGCGTGTGTCTGGCAACCTCGCAACCTTGCAGTCGGTGGCGGAGGACCAGTACGTCGATGTGGCGGAGTGGAGGAGGACCATTAATCCTATTAATCTCTTGATCTATCGAACGCCGTCGTCGACGTTTCCCCCTTATTGTACATATTATTATATAATATTATACGTGGCTGCTGCTTTGGGTGCCTACCTATAATATAGTACTATGCTTACAATCAAGTATAAGGTATATATAGATATAACATCATATTTTATACACGAAGATCCACGGTTGACCATCGGCTCGCAGTGCAGCGTGTTGGTAGTTCAGTTGTAGAAGTGGGTGCGATTTTTAACTTCGGTCACCTAGACCTATGAGGAGCTTCAATCGTAACACTCATACAGCTAGATAACCAAAGAGAAAAACCAGCTACCCGATCCGCAGCCATCAATTCTCCCGGCTGCCGGACGTAAAATGCAGTTGAACGCAAATAATATATCGACGGACGCACTGCGGAGAACGGCCAATCGTCCTACATACCTAACCTTTGGCCGACCTTCGGCACTATAATATGTAACTGCGACATTATAGATGTCGATCAAACGTATTGTGGCGGATACGCGTTTCGATATTCGTCCGAACGTAGATATAAACCTATGATATAATATAATATTATATTAAAAAATCACTATTATTATATTGTTACAGTGGTGGTTGTTCCTCTCGTGTTTTCTTAAACCGGCGTCGTGTCAATAACGCGTGCGCGCGCCTGCCTCGCGTACCGACGCCTGCAGCTTGCGCATACTTTCATACGTTTCATCAGTCCGACCGTGGTGGTGGGCTAGAGCACTCGACTGCAGCGGACGATGCGTTTACCCCTTCGCACACACGATGGTGCATCGGCGGCCGTTCGATCGGTATTATTATGTAGGTACTAATTCCATAACCCCTCCCCCCTATCAATCGGTTTACATATGAGTGTGACACTCAATTACGCCAACGTTATACATATATAAATATTTTAGAAATAGGTATCACGAGTAGGTACACCTATTACATATTATGCACGTGGATAAAAATGATATTATGGTTGAATATTAGATGGTATACTATATTATAATATATAGTGTCTGGGTCATAAATCATATGATTTATTTAAGACATTATTGTTATTTGCGGTTAGAATTTAATAAAATAAAGTTTAAGTAGTTGAAACTATCATACGAATAATTAAATAAAAACCATAAATTATAAAAATATAATATCTATATATACATAATATATTCAACGAAATTACGTGTTTCAAAAATTATAAGTAAAGTTTACAAAATAAATGAGCCGCAATATTTTATAAGCACTTTTAAGACAAAGTAATTAAAATAAGGTACAAACATAAGTACAATTTGTATTCTTTGTTTATTTATCTATTCAATTCTGATCTCACACAGTTACACATTATGTACACATAATATGTGAAAGCCATTTTAACCATTAAGTTATCAAAACGTTTTTACTTTTGAACGTGATGTTATTATGTAAACGATAATATTTAGCATTTCAAATTGTATTTAGAAATTGTAGAAACACATGTATTTTATCACTTCAACCTGCTATTTAGTAGGTATGTAATTTTTGTGACGTTAAGGTCCAGACAAATAACCATAATATTACGATTAATTTTAAATTAGTTAATTTTTAAGATCTACTAAAAAGTCAATTCAAGATTTAACAAACCAGTGATGTAGGCATTCATTATTACAAGTACTATAATATAATAATATATACCTACATTATAATTATATTAATATCAAAAGAATTTACTAGAAAGGGTTTTCAAAAATCTATAAAGAAACACCTTTTCAGTGATGTGTTACTTCCTATACAATTATAGCTTAATCTATTAGGAAGTACCAAATTTAAATGCATTAACATTATATTATTAAGATATTAAAAACAAATAATACCGGTTAATTTATAACTTTTGAAGTAATTAAAATAATATGTAAGTATTAGATAGCAAAATAACAATTCAAATAAGCTATATTAAAAGTTTCTACATTTGTTATTTCATTTTCACTATGTAGGTACATACAAATTAAATCAGTACTTATAATAAAATAGTTAGTTATTTGACAAAATGTTGACATCATAATATATTATTATTTATTAATATAAATATTAGCTTATATATATAAAAAATGTTGTTTTATAAATACCTGCTAAAATACTTTGAAAATTTCAAAATGATGCCTAGTTCACATTTGAAATTTAAATTAATAATTTTTTTCATTGAGATTTTAGTGTACTCTGTTAGATTGTTTTATCTGATAGTATATAATAACCACCATTACATTTATTTAAAATTTTCAACTTTATTAGTTCATCGTTTTGATACCTACATCTAAGAGTTGGTGAATACTGAATAGATATTTTAGAAAGTGAACTATTGAAATTATTATAATAACGCATATCATCGTTACATAAAACGATTAACATTACATAATTGCAATATAGCAGATATTTGTCGAATATTAAAAGTACCTAAATTAAGTGCTCAGAAAAAGTAAAAATAAAGTTTACAAGTATAATTAGTAAAAACTTAGGAGTACCCAAGTAGGTATTTAAAAACATAACCTCAAAGTGTAAAGATTAATTTTAGTTTCGAATGAACGCTCCTATATAAGAATTAGAAAACTGTTTAACTACAATACAAACAAATTATACGTTATAATAAAATGTTGGTGGAGAAAAATATTTAAAATACATATTTGAATGATGACGTTTGTACAACTACAGATATTACCTGTGTTCGGGCTGCGAGCCGATATTTCATATTTTTGTAGAACATTTTTCAGGAAATACAATGTAAAACACGAACATTTAGTAGTTTTGAACCTACAAACAGTAAGAAAGAAGAAAACAGTAAAATCGTGAAATGTTTAGTAAAAAATGTTAGGGCTAAAAGAAGACGACTGACACCAAACTGTTGACTAATGGGCAACCTGTAGGTGTAAGGTCCAGCGATCTGTGCACGCACAACCGGTTCGTATTTAACGAACAGGTACTGGTTTTCATCCCACCAGTCGCGCATACGAATAATATGGACACACGCACGCGCGCGCACACACACGCACACACACACGTACACGTACACACACACACACACACACACGTACACACACACGGGCACACGGGCACGGACGCACACAACCACTCTACACGAGGCACACACACGCACATAACATACCTTTTGTTAGCCCATCTCCTAATCTATACGAAAGCCGTGTGCATACGCGTCTGTTTTTTTTTTTATTTTTATACCTATTCAATTTAGCGAGCTAAGGTATATAACACAATATATATACCTCGGTCTAGCTTATAATAAATTCCAAACATGTACGTGTATATAAAGTGTTTAATACGATTGTGATAATGGGTGATTACTGTTTACATAAAAGACATTTCTTTTATTTAAGTCTTAGAATTAATATCTTCATAATACGAGAAATGTTCGTAACAATAAGCGTTTTAATAAAACGTCGAAGAATAATTAATTATGTACATTTTGATGTAGGTACGCATTTCACTATTTCAGATAATAATAAGGATATGATATTTTATGAATTCAATTTTTTATTTTTTAGATTGAAGAATCAATTATGTTTGTAAATAATTGTATTTTGTTAGAGTAATGGAATGATGTGATAGGTATAAGCCATAAGGTACCCTAACCTTTTAAATAATAGAATTATCGTATCGTGATTAGTTGCCAATATCAGCTGCGTTAAAATAGGACATATTCTATCAACAAAAAATGTACTATTTAAGTCGCTGGCATGGAGCACGATCCCTAAACAAGCTTACTTTTAATAGTTCAAGTGGACGTAAAAACTAGTATTCAACATTGATGACGATGAGAGGGTGTCTGTCCTTCAAACAATTCCAAATAAATAAATATATAAACATTTTTATTTTCTCTTAGACCTTTTACCTGCAATTAATAATTATAATAAGATATTTAAATAAATCAAAAGCTGCACACCCTGCACACGTCTATGGGTTGAGCAAATTTTCACAGAAAACATTACATATATTTTATAAAATAAAGTAGATTAAAAATTAGTCTGCAAGAACAGATTATAAGGAACCTTGTACTAAATTTTCAATAATAGTTTGAACATAGACTAAAACATTTTGAAATGATGTTTAAAAAAATGCTATTTATCTTTATTACAAACATATCAAGTAGGTATCTGCAATATGGTTATTCATTTTTAAATAACAATAAAATACTAAAATCGAATATGTTGAAAATCGGTATTACATTTTCCGGCCATTACGAAAAGTTTACCTTTCATCCTCCATATAAGTTCTAACAAGATCCAATTTACTATCAGAAACCACAAGCGAAGTTGAAGATTGAAGATTTTTTACTGATCCTACAACGATGACGTCAGACACACGGACACAAAAAAAATAATTATCATTATAAAATCAACACAATATTGCTTCATGATCAAAATCTAAAATACGAAATTTGGTAGGTACAGGTGATGGTAGCCAAGCAGGTATGTATAAAGGTTTTCTAATGATCAAAGAACCATTTTTCATATTCAGACCAATTTTAAAAATAGAGTAGGATTTTATTGTGTGAAATACCATACATTTAATAAACAAGTACAAACTGTGTATTTTTATAGAACGACAATAGTAGGTACCTATGCTGACATTGCTTATATGTATTTCAGTATTTGAATAGATTTACTAAAACAATAGGTACAGTGGTACACATTAACCATTATATTATGAATATTAAATTGTAATTTATCATCAAACTTTGAATACATTATTACATCAAAGCATAAAGTCTTAGGAATTTAATGAAAAGTTGTAATTTATTCATTTTAAAAACCAGGGAAGTCGGTCTACTGTATAGTAGGTGTCGAAACTAGCAATCGAGTAGGTGGATGGGCTTAATTTGAATTCTATGACAAATCATTGTATACGAGAAACGATTCTGAGCGGCTGACAACAGCCAATATTTATAAGTGATAAATGTATTATATATTATATTTATATTGCTATATTAAACATTAATTTTTCAATTAGTCATATAATCATATAGTAGGCTGAACTAATTGTTGCCAAAACCATCGTATACATTATATAATTTCATATTTTATTATCTTATCTTAATTATATTACTACTTACTAGCTGTTATTAACATTTAACTTATAAGTCAAAAGTACCTACCAAGTACCAACTAACCGAGGGTGTAAATTTAGAGGTTGATAGTATAAATATTTAAATATTAATCTAAATACTTTGAAAATTTCAATGTGTATAGTAAATAATAATATACATAATGGCGAAATATTTCAACTTTTAAGCCCCTGTATTGAATTACAACATAATAACTAGTTTTTTTTAGGTTTTAATATCCAATTTCATAAAAAAATTTCGTTTAAATTTTCGTAATTTTGACGAATTTTATCAACATTTGAACTTTAGCAGTAGCATTCATTAAACTATCGCCCGCCTTCGATACTGTCCGTAGAAAAGGACTTTTGTCAACATTTCTTAATGGAATGCAAAACGTCATTTTAGAACTCCTTAACTCCAATTCTTTACTATTTATAGTGGAGATTAAAAGAAAAATGTTATATTATGGCAATATGGCCTTTGTCAAGGCTCTGTCCTAGCACCCATATATTGGTAAAAAATATACTCTTTAACCTCTATACTTACTAAGAACCCACTAAGGAAAAATTGTTAGGACATTTATCTACCTACGCCGATGACTCTAGATTTCTAGAGTAACGATTTTGAGATTGTTTTGACTGGTGCTCTTGATTTATTACATATTTACTTATGTAGGTACTATAAACAACGAGAGTCAAACCCTACCTGCCAAAAACGGAAGATAACTCTTTTTTACTTGAATAACAGAAGAGTAAAACATGAAATGTATGTACAGTTTGGAGATCAGCAATAAATAAATAACCCTCACCCTTAATATTTAGGTATAGTGCTGGAAAGAACGTTTACGTTTAAGGAACACTTAGTCAAGATATCAGAAAAAATTATGACCCACCAACGTATAACAGCTAGGTTGATTACATCGTGGTGAGGTGACTCAAAGATTCAACTCAAAAGTACACTGATATTGGTGTATTTAGCTGTGGAATAAGGAACGCATCTATCTGGTTTAATAGTGTACATATTAACAAACTAGATACTTAGCTGATTTCGGCAATGAGGATTATAGAGGGAACATTAAAACCAAACCCTTTGAAATAACTACAAGCAATATCCTCAAAGATACGAAGAGAACAAGAACTCAGTTGAGAATGGTCCAAGATTACTAATAATCTCAACCTACCAGTACGTGCTAATTTAAGGACAAGTGGTAAACTGGTAAAAGACTTAGAGTTAAGTCTTGTAAACCACCATGCATAACTACTGCAGATGAGGAATTGTTGGGAAATGGCAAAGGAAATTCTAAATGGCATCAGGGTTGAATATCATAGAACCCGGATGAACTAAACATTGATACCCGTCCAAGTGTCTGACTACTCCGACAATTAAATAGCCACGCTTTGATCTCCCAAGAAAAATTTGGATGACATACTAAATCGCTCGAGAGCAGGCCATGGAAGAAATAATCACCTGATTCACAAATGAAAAATACATAATACCCCTGCATTGACTGTGACCACGAATCTCAAACAATTTTTCATATTATATTAACCATGTCGCCGATATCTGTATTCAGAATTACTCTAAATTATATATGGTTATTTATTATAATATAATGGTGGTACAGTTAAATGGATACAGAACCTTGACATTAATTTATAAGTTTTTTATTAGTCATTGAATTGTTTTATTCTACTTTGTTTGATTCTGATTATCTATTTATTAATATTTATGTCGTATTAATTCTTATTAACCTATTTATGTTATTGTTGCTCTAATTTGTTGAAATATATAATATATTTTTACTTTAAATGCTTATAAAAAGAAATTTTCTCTCAATAGTTTTAAATTGCTATAAGAATAACTTATGTGGGATTTTATATTAAATGTCCAAGCTAAGCTAAATAAATTGAACATTTTATAAACTGTTAACAATATAATGATTTTAAAATGTTCGTAATTTTGACAAATGTTGTTAAAATTTGAATTTCAAACGTTTTTAAAGAATTAGGTATATGTATTTTCAATATTTTTAGATGGATATAACTGATATAAGTAAGACTTAATTGTATCGCATTATCAAGCTCTTTACATAGCATATACCTTCAACATTTATATATACAATTTATTAATTAAAACATTTTAAAATATGTCTATAAAAAGCTTAACATTTTGAAAAATTCATTCTGAATAGAAAATAACAACTTTAGTAACATTGGAATCTTTCTAGTTTTTACGGTTAATAGTTAGATTTTCTATTACAACAAAGTAACAAAAATCGTTATTTTATGTGATAATATACAATGATGTCAACATTTGAACAATCTATCATAAAAATGTATGTACTCCTACTCTAAACTTTTTTTAATTTTCCAGTTAAAATAACTTTTGAGGAATCTTGTGTTACATTTTTAACTATAAGGAGTAAAAGCTAAAAATATTGTACAATTTTAATTATAAAATAATTTATATATTTTTGCAACTTTGACAAATTTTTTAGAAATTTGAACATAAATCGCTTATAAAAAAAATTTGTACTATTATATTACGTGATTTCAATATTTCAATATTTTTTGACTTTAAATAAGACTAGATTACAAATTACATTTTTTACTCACAGAAAAAAATTACATGCACAAATACATATCATAAGTAAATCAAAAATACACTAAACAAACTCAAACATTTTAAACATTTTAAATATTTATAATTAGCATAAAAAAGCTAACATTTTTTTTTAAAATTGTATCACGTCTAGTTAATATTCCTGTTTTGAATAACAACAAAAAATAAAATCGATTTTGTTTAATCCTAGTCTTGCGTAAAAATTCCCTTTTTCCTTATTTTAGATTCTGAGCGTAGTGAAAAATATGTTGATTTTACAATAATGTGTGTTTTTTTTTAAATATTTTTTTTCTGTTTGTATACACGATAAGTGTTTGAAATAAAGCTTAGATTTTCTTTATAAATATTTTTTTCTGGTGGGAAATTGATTCTAGCTTGTACTTTTAAGAGGTCATTTTTATAAATTCCCAATTTTTTTAAAAGGAAAAACGAGAATTTGTTTTTGGTTTAAATCAAAACAAAATTACTGTTGATACGTGCAATTTTCACCGAATGTTTATAAAAATATTTTCTATAAACCAAAAAATGTTAAATATATTTTGTTTTTTTAGCTGTTTATAGGCATAATACATTTTTGGGGTTTTTTCAATTTTTATTATTATTGTTGATATAAATTTGTTGAATCTGTAAAAAAACTAGAAAATTTAATACAAGGTTCTTCATAACTTACTGTAAGTGAAAATTAAAATAATATGTTGCGCTTAAGTCTATAATAGTTTTGTATAAGCGTCTCAAGTTAAATTTCGATAAAAAAAGGTAAAAATCACAAACATTTAAAGTTTTTTTTACTTTTGAATTTATAAAAATGTTTTTGTTTAAATCTATGATTTTAAAATTCAACACAAGATTTTCCATACGTTTTTCTACCTTTTACAGAAATAAAAAGTTTTTCAGAAAGTCAAATAAATTTTTTATGAGCTTTTGAATTTAGTCATTGGATATTCAGCCGTAAACTACCTCGTAAACTTTCTCAGGGAACGATTTTCAAAAACAAATAACCGAATAGACCCTTGACATTTTTACCCAATATTAGGATTATTATTTTCTATACACCATTCAATTTTAAAAGTATTTTGACACTCTAAGCTAATTATAAGCATAAGAAATTTTTGTTTTTTTTTCTATAACTACCGTAATAAAATGTTTGTTGGGTCAAACAACTTTAAAATTGAATACAAGGTTAGGTTAGGTCCCACGTTGTTATAATAGCAGTTCAAAAATATTAAAAATACATAAGCACAATTTTTTTTAAGTTTAAATTTTTACCAAAATGCATTAAAATGTTGAATGTTTGCAAATTATTTTGTAGTTAAAAATGTATAAAATATTAAATTCTTATATGTAAGAATTGAAAATTTATAACAAGGATTCTCGTAAGTAGTTTATGTTGTAACCAATAAATTTAAAAATATATAAATATTTAAAAAAAGTGTAACAATATTAATTATTTAGTCGTAGTTTAAAAATATTTTGTATGGGTGCTTGAAACTTTTAAAGTATATACTAGTACCAATTTCGTCTAATTTGCAACCAGATACCACAATCAAAATTGAAGATCGAAGCATTATTCTACCATAAAACGTGTAGGTACAGACAATAAAAACCACTTCATTGGATACCCAAATCATTCATCGCCAAACTTTTGGTACTCTCCTACTTATTTAAAAATTAAATATATACTCTGAAAAAACTTATTATTTGTTCGAAACTTGATTGTTTTATTCTAATAAATAGGTATCTAAATGCTTTCTAACATATGTTTTAGCATTATAATGGTTAATTTGGAGTTGAAATACATTCACTTGTTTAATGATATAATATGACGAATAGTAATAAGTGCTGGGCGGTCGTTTAGAATTGTATATTACATAAATATAATGGAAATAAAATACTCGATGTTAAAAATATCTAATGGTTTTTATTATATGAAATTACAATTATTCTAATCCTTAATAGGTAAGTACATGCGTATCGTGCATATTATACGTTTTAGATTAAAGAAATGTACCCTTTTGCTGGCTTAACCATTTTAAAATACTTTATTATATAAGATTTAAATTAAGATGAATATACTTATATACCTACTATTTAATTATCGGTGCTTATACTCAACTGAACCATCTGAACATGAGAAATAGGTATTTCAAAACAATTGGTCACCGGACGGTCATATTCATTTTTACGATGTAGGTTGATCGTGTCACGTTGATAATATTTTCCAAAATTAATAATATAACTGAATATAACTAATACTGTAATATATAGTGATGTAGTATTAAAATATAACATTAAAAAAATAATATTTAACTTAACAAATAAGAAAAAAATGTTTTTTAGTTCTATTTGTAATTAACAGCACTGTTTAATAAACAACGCTAATAACCATATTTTACTGGTGATGTTAATATGTAGTCCGTTCATTATTAAATATTTTACTGACCTTACTTATATGGTATATTAGCAGCGCTGACAGCTGTGGTGTACCACTACAATGTATAACTATTTTAAAATCTACCAAAAGGTACCAAATAAATACTTATAAACACAAATTTATATTAATTTAAGATTTGGTTTAAGAATTTTTTTAAATTCTATGAAGATGGTATACATTTTTTTGAATAATGACCCATTGTCTTATATTTGTGATGATTTTAACATATGTTAGGTATTTAGTAAATGCAAAATAATGACCTACCTCTGTACCCAAAATTTGATTATTATAGATATATGAAAAATCCACTATTCTGCATTCCGTATTTTTGATACTGAACGGAGTTTGCTGCGTTGCAATTGCTTGTTTTTTGCTTTATTCTTTCTATTGATTTTGTTGGCTAGACTGCTAGAGAATGAATATATAGTTAAATATAATTTAATGGATTTAATGGAGTAGTATGGTACAGTTATATAAGTATTAAATATACGTAATTTATTATATCTAGATGGAAATTGAAAATACAATTTTTCAATATAATTTTCATAGGTACAATTTATACATATACTTTTATTTCCATACAGCTGAAATCTAATAATACTATTCTAAAAGTAAAAGTTATTTTAAATGTGTATATAAACTCTCTAAGTATAAATCGTGATCACACATTCATAACTTTTTTTCAGTGTGGCATACATGGTTTATCATCTCATTAAATTTTTTTTTTTAAATTATCATTGAATTGTTGAGAATCAAATGTATGGAAAGGAGACACATAACTTATACATATTAATAATTAAAAACATAAGTTTGGTGAAATGTGTAGTTGTGTAAACGTTTATTCGCGCAAACATAGAATACAACAATATTTTATATTCAAAACTTATTAAAAATTAGATTTAAGATAAGTTTAAGCAAATATTTCATAGGTAAAGACCATTGTAATAGAGAAGTTGGACAGGCCTCTAAGGTGCTTAAATTAATATAATAATGAAGGATATCTAGATATTCGAGGTATATTTAGGTATATTTAAATGTATTTAACTATTAAAGTACTTCATTTTACGTAAGTAAATAAATAATATTTAGAGTGTTGATATTACGAGTACACGTGTATTTATTCATAAAATGCAAATATAATAATATGTAGCCATGTAGGTACCTATAGACAAATTTAAATTATAAGTATACAATTTATAATTTAACATTTTCCATTCCATTTTTTTTTTTGAAAAAAACATTTGTTTCAGTATCAAGGTATATGCTTTAGATATTTGTTATAATTTTGTGATATAATATATGGTATATTGGTCTGTTTGGCCTGTTATATAAATCACTAAATTCATGTGAAAGTCATACGATATGCAAGTTTTTTATGAACGAAAACGATTATAAACGTTGTGAAAATAGTATTCAAATATAAATGGTAATACTGTCATACTGCCTACTGGTAATATGCTAAACAAATATTATATTCAGAATAATTTTTCAGTTTAGTTGGTAGATTGCAATATTGTAAATTTGAAAAATATTTATACCGCTTACTTATTTGGGCTATTCATATTTTATGGGTCGTTAAATACTTAAATGTGTGTAGTACATAAAAAAAAAAATAGAATGAGAGTGGGTGAGAGAGAAACAACTATCAGACCCACATGAAGAAAGCAGTTGCGAATGTATATATTTTTTTTTTCATAAAATCTCTATGTAGAACCTGTTCTTTTGTCTCGTGGTAAAAGTCTCGAATTTGAGACAATACGAATAGCAAATAAAAAGGATGAATATATGTGGCTGTATATCGATCAGTGGTTTTCAACAGTTGATTCTATCTAGAATGAAAACGATTCCATACTTACATATCCCGATATCCTTGTTGAATTCTGAGCGGTTATTATGGTGTTTAATGTATGGCCATTGGTCATAATTAAAGTTATTGTAATTTGTTTAAATTATTGTATTTATATTATGTATATGTATTTTATACAATACTTAAAATCTATTAATATGTTTAAAAAATAGTTTATTTCTTGTACTATTAGTTTACAAAATTAATTTTAACTTAAAAGTACGAGTATAGCATTAAAATTATGTTTATGCTAGTAAAACATAAAAATTATTTTTTTACTATAGTTTATTATTGGAAATTATTAAAATATAATTCAAAAATTCTGAAATTAATTAAATGATACAATTAAGCGATGTACTTATCAGTTTTTATTAATCATAGATATTAAAATGTAAAGTATGCAGCATTTAATGATTTAAAAACCAAAATTAATACATATCTACTAGTACAATATGGGACATGGGTATTGGGTGAAGAGTGTATGATTACTAGACGTAATTAGTTCTTACGTTATTTCTCACATTAAAAATGGGAGAATTAAAAAAAAATATAACTAACAGAGTATGTACGTAAAGTTTCTAGTAAAAAAGTAAGAAATGTACTGTGTTATTATACTCAACATATATTGTATTACCTATTTTTATATAATTTCATCAAGAATTCATTGAGGTCTGGGTATAAATTGATCGTCCTTATAAGTTATAACGAATATATTAGGTAAGTACATTAAATTAAACATGTATAGGGGTTACATACAGGAATTATCTATAATAAGTAATATTAAGATTAACTATTAGGAGGATGTCAGTGCACTGTTTGTTTTCTTTCTCTGGCCTTCGTGCCACATAGACAAAACGCATTTAGGCAAAATAATTAATTTTTATTTTTGAATAATCTTAGAGTGAAATCAGCAATTAAAACATTTGAAATACTGATTTGTCTGAGTATTATTTCAAAATAATTTAATATCCATTCAAATTGACAATTTTTTTTTTTAATATAGAGTAAAATATTAGTAAAATATATGTAAACCGTAAATTTATTCTCAATAATTTTTGTAATAGGTGAGTTTATTCTAAGATACTCAAAAATCATAAACAATTATTTTATGTGAATGCGTTTTACTTATGTTGCTCGTTTGTCTGAGAGAGAAAATATTACGCTGACATCCTCCTCATAATAACATAATTTAATATAATGTATGTACCTATGTGTTAGGTTATTGAGCGAAGGGAATTAAGTGCGAAGATAAAGAAGAAGTGGTTAGTTACTATTATATTGGAATTTTTTTATCACTCTGTATATATGAATAATTGTAGTTTTGTTTAATTCGAAAATTATATGGTTTGAACAATCAATGATTTAATTTGGCACCCGGCACTGTTCATCGTAAGCGGATGCTGTGCAACTAACAAACGCTCTGTAACAATATAATAATTATTATTATAGGCGTCCTTGAGTACTAGGTATATACATCTATTAAAATATTATACACGATTCGACAGTTTTTTCTCTCTTTCTTTCTTTCATTATACTTATAAAGGTCCTCGACTTCAGACCAATAAATCGTGAACCGGATATATTTTTTTGCGTCCAATGTCGTTTTTTACCGGATTGATTGTTAATTAATGGAAATCAAAATTGAAACGAGATGTCTATCGGGGAAATTCAAATATTTCAAACAGTCAAGGGTAACAACAGATATACCTACTATATACCTATATTGGGTGTACAATAGTATGATAAAAATAAAGAATTTTCATTACCTATACAAAATATTTTGTTTTTAAAATGTATTAAGAGTAGGCATGAGTTGTTATTAAATTCGAGTTTTTTATAAACATTTATTGCAATTTTGTAGATTCAAGTATACTTTATAATGTCATTGTGCCAAATTTAGCCATTCAAATGTCGTGGTTTATGAAATGTACGAGTACAAATACTATCTGTAGTCTAAAAATAATTATTTTAAAGTTGAAAACTGCACGAACAATTTAAAGAACCGTTCATAGTTTTATAATGATAAGAAAAGTAGTAGGTACTAGGTTTGTACGGATAATATTATAATATGTATTATGTACATATTAATTATATTTTATCTTCTACGTATATATAGGTACTATATAAAGGCAATGAAAAAACTTAGCACTTGTATTTTTTGTGCTTGGCCAAAATTGTAATTTCAAGTTAAAATAAAATTGGTATAAAAAAAAAAAGAACAGGCTATTCGGAATGTTGTTCGTAATCGAAACAATATAACCAGTATTCTATGCTATGTTGTATGAGATACCTACTTGTATGCAGTATAGCCGTATGTTAGTATAATGCAAGTTATAAACATTATATTATAAAAAAATATGCAAAATGTGAGGAATTGAAACTGAGAAACAATGGTTTTTATTTTGATAAAATACGCACTTTAATATTAAGAGTGTATAGTTTTCTGTACTTCGACAATAAATTAATAATACTATAACTAAACAGTTTATCTACATAATATATAAAAATGAAATGCTATTCGTTGGGAAGCGCATAATTGGAAAACGGACTGATCGATTAAGCTCATTTTTTGAAAAAAATGGTAGTAATAGTCCAAAGAAGGTTTTTATGGAAATAATTATCGAAAAAGTTGCTAGGAAAATGAAAAAATTCTGGAAAGACTGAATGTGATTTTTGCGATGGGATTTATGTATAATATTTATAATATTTATTTATTTATGATAAATGTATTTATTTTTATTTATTTATCTCTAATTATTTATAGGGTTGCCATTAGTTACATATTTTATTTCTATTACAATTAGTAGAAATATATACATTTTATTTTATAAATAAATTTATAAAAAAAACAAATCTTTGGTACATGCAATGCCGGGCGGGACAGCTAGTAATAATTAAAAGTAAACTAAAAAAATATTTTATTACACAACAATTGATTATGTTTTAAATTAAAATATTATTTTATTTTCAGAAAAAGACGTGTAAATATGAATCAGTACAAAATATACCTATATTCTTAATTGAATTTGTTATCTTTTGTCCCACATAAGCTTAACATTAGATACTATTTTTTTTTTTCATAACACTTCATATTGAAGATTTTTTGATTTAAATAAGAATAAGATTTATTTATCAATTATATTAATATTAGCGTTATTATCCGAAGGCACTTTAATATGGTTTTAATTTTGAGTGACGCATTATGATGTTTTTGTTATTGTATATTTTTGATAATATTTTTTTTTTTTTTTGGTTGAAAGAGAGCTTTATACGTTTTATTTAGCAAATAGACTTCTTTGGATTTTACGTGTAAATGGTTCTTTGGGAAAACATATTATTATTTAAATTTTTTCAATAGTTTCTCCGGGTGCATGAAAAAACTAACGTAAATCGTTGACCAGTTTTGAAAAAATTAGCAAGTGAAATTTTATCAAGTTCGGATTAAACTAATACTCTTATATTATATACTCATCGTTATATAGAGGCTATACATTAAAACAGTGTAATATACTAGTAGGTAACTAATAAGCAATGTGATGCATAGTATAAAAATTAAAAATAACTGATAACAGAGTTCTGAATATCTAGGTATATTAATTAATAAATGTATACATTTTTATATACTTGGGTTGTTTAATTTTGTGATTGATAGTATTCAATAACATAATATGTTCAATTTCATCAAACACTAATTATTTGTAAGAGAAACTTTACAATTTTATTATTATTTGATAACTTGTAAGATGATAATTTTAAATGTCGATAATATAATATAATATTAAATCGGTATACTTTTAAAATATTGTAAGTTTTATGCATCGATGTAACTGCGAAATAATCGTTTTACTCATTCGAGTATCCATGTCGTCAATGTGTGCTTCCAAGTAGTTTAATATACGATTTCTAGCATACTCAAATATTTTTATTATTAACGATTGGCTCGAGATCGATTGAGCAACCGCATTGTTCGTTGAGGATGTTTAATCATAATAACAACCCAGTGCCGCGTGCAGTAGCGTTTAATAGTTTTTCGACGAGTAACATGTTCACACTGCACTATACAGTATATACAATATACTATTACACTAATATAGGTGTACCCACATAACAGTATAATAATATGTAATACTAGTTACGTATTACTGTATATTAGTACCTATGTATATAATTCACCGCGGTGTAGGTACGTTCGTTTTATGTCGTTCGCCAGAGGGTGAATATAATAATATTTAGTCGGTTACCCCCGCGTCGCGGTGGCTGCAGTAATATTATAGCTGGTGTCCGGTGCTTTTGTAGCTCAAGGTCGTCGCATATAATTTAATATAAGTACCCGTAATAATATTATACTATATTATAATAGATATATTTTATTGTCCGCACACATTCTCCAGAGTTGAAGTCTCCACTGTAGTTCGTGTACAACAAAACGTCTTCGTATCCGCGCCGATCGCGTCGCCGGAGCTCGCCGTCGAGACACACGCCGCGCCGCCGCCGCCGCGATCTCACCCCTCCCCCCTCACTCCACCCGACGGCTACCCGATCAGTTCGCCGCGGTCCATTACCGTCGATCATCATACCGGCGGCGGCTGTTTGGAAACCCCTGAACGCTCGTGTAAAAATAGAATCCACCGGAGTCTAACCGGAGCAACTGCCGCCGCCGTCGCGTCGTCGGCGTCGGCGTCGGCTGCGGATGCTGAACACAACCCGCCCGTGAGCTAGTCCGCGGACGCGGGGACCGCCGAGACCCGGGGTGTCCGTCTGCGAGTACGAAAACCGGTTTGACCGGCTAAACGTCGCCACCGCCCGCACCAGACTCTCCCAAGTCTACAATCGCCGCCGCCGCCGTAACGGAAATTTTATAACATTTTTCGGGTTACACGCGCGCTACGCCGCCGTCGCCACCGCTATTGCTTTTTTCTATTCATAGGGTTTCTATAATATAATATTATCATCTATTTTAATATATATAATATCTTAGCGACCATTAAGAGGAAATCAATTTTCACAGATTCAAAATTCATTTAAATATTGGAAAATAAGTATACCGCATTTTAGTTAGGTATGTTATGTATTTTTTCGTTGAACAAGTCGCTGCATTTTAGTACTTTAGAATACAAGGCTGCAATGTCCAGTGCCCTCTCCTCCCCCCAAAACAATGTCTAGCAACAAACACGGAATACTGCGGCCCCAGTACTTGACCTATACAAAATAAATTAATTCATTAAAAAAAATAGTAATTATCTACAATTTCTATAATATGAATTGATCGTACAAATATAATAAAATTAACGATTTATGAATATTATCAAATTTATTTTTAGTTAACCATGTCCATGTGTACATAAATAATCATAATAAATAGGGCTCGGATTTCAATGCATTTGCATTTTTTTTGGGGGGGGGGGGATATCTTACGCGATGCTTTCCAAGCTACAAATATGTTTCAAGTACTTCGCGATGTAACCACAATAATTTTTTGGGGCATTTTTTTGACGGTTTTAATGCATTTTTTAATTTTTTGGGACATTTTTAACCTATTGGCTATTTGTCGTATTATGACTAAAAAAATTGACCTCATTGAAATATAAGTAATACATAGAAAAATAAAAATATAAATAAAAATAAAAAATAATAATAATAATAATATAAATATAAATGCAATGCAAATGTAATTTAATTTTTAATTTTTATTTTTTTTTTGTACATGGTAATGAAATATAAATTTTATTTGTTCCTCATTTTTTAATAATAATTTAATTTGAATTTATTTAATAAATAATGCATTTTTTGATAGGTCATTCTTTGATATTTTTAGGGCATTTAAATCCGAGCCCAAATAATAAATCTTATATTAACTATTAATCTTAAAATATACCTAATAATTAATATTCCGGTAAAAAATATTGAGCAATTAATATAATCTTAGTATAATATTATACCTAATAAATTTAATTGAATAAATATTTGGTTTGTAGATTGCGATTAACAATTACATTTTAAATATGTAATTACAAAACATATTTGCTTTATCAGTTGAAGACCTATCTTATTATTTAACAAGAAAATATTAACAAATAATTGTGAAAAATCGTAATAATTATAAAAATTATAAACGCAACTAGGTATTAGATGGAGAACAGGATCATCTTATATAAAAAACCTAATACACCTTAGAATAGTTAAAATAATTTCATTTATACTTCCATAAAATATATATGTACCTATAATATGAGTATATAAATATAGACAAGTATGTTGTTAAACATATAGAAACTCTTTGTCTTATAAAATACAATTTTCTATGAACAAGGGATTATATGCCACTACTATAGGAGCCAGGAGGCTATAGAAAGATAGACCGAATAACACAAAACGAGCCATTAGCCTTTCAGCATCATGACTCCGAGGATGTACCTATAAATTATAATGTATTTAAGTGGAAATGTGCAATTATATATGTTATGAGTATAATATGAAAGGTATGTACTTCCATCACACCGTATTACTCTCTAAGACCTTGGTGATTAAATATTTTATACAAATAAATAAATAAATCACTGTATTGTAGTTCATAAATATTAGTTTAATCCACATAATAGTTTCCTAGCGGCCAGCGGTATACGAGCAAATGTACACCCACCCCACAGCGAGAACGCCGAGAACACAATAATAATAATACGCGGCCGGGCATACATTTCGCTAACTCTCAGACCGTGTAAGAGCCGCGGGATTCTTTATTGCGTTTGCGTTACGACAACATGCAGCAAGAGAGTAGTTGTAGGTAACATAATATTTTATACGGGCACACACACGACAAACGTATACGACGAGTGTATATTATTATTATTGTACATAATACAACAACTGCAATACTGCATAATATTATACTATCGTGGTCGGCTGCGGTCGGACGATCGGGCGCTGCGGGTGGGATGACGCGTGCGCGTACGCTAAAAAAATTATTCTTTATAGGTAAATAATGTTATTTGTATTGTAGGTATCAGATATATATTATTATTAAGCACACACACACACACCGCGTTTAATATAATATACTATATATTATAGGTATACTAGTACCTATACTCCTATAATACAAACCGTAATAATAACTTACGAGTTCTACGGATTATGTGAGCGTTCGACGAGCGCCGCCTTATGTTTTAATGACCAATTTTTAGCAGGCGATCGACGGTCTACTCCCGACCTCTAGTTTTTCTGTTTCTGTCAAATGGTTTCTAACAACACTGCACACGTACATAGGTATATAGGTGCAGCGTATCAAGTACGATATTGAAATCGACTGTTCCAATACCGAGGGAACGATATTATCTTTTATTGGTTGTACATCTAAGAATGTATATGAATAGTAATATTGGTCAACACGTACGGTTTTTAATTTCTATTATCGTTCTTTGTGAACGGAAATCGTCCACACCACCTTATACGCAATATTTAACGATCGGAAACAGAGTTTTGATGATATTGATAATTGTAACATAGAGGCGATTATTCGATCTGTTTTCAAAAGTTTTTCTTAGAGAGCCTAGATAATAATAAGAGAGTGGTCAACCAGCTGCACGTTTTCTATTGGTTAGCTGTTATGGACGCCATTTTTAGTCCATAAAATAATTTTGTTTTATTCAAATCAAGTATCGACAGTTTAGTATAATTTGCAATTTTTTTTTTAAATAATTAAGTAGTTTTATTTTACATTACAGGTTGCACCAAAAAGACCTGACAAATTAAACAACTTTTGTTCTGATCAATATCTAAAAAAAATAATAAAATAAAAAACTATCAATATTTTTTCATACAAACTATGTTATATTAAATTACCACTAAAGCTAAATAATATTTTTAAATTGTTTTAAGTATAGTTAATGTAGTTATGTACATAATATGCACTAATATTGTATGTATATTAAATAATAATAATTTTTATTGTAAAATATAATCAGTTTATAAGAATTAAATTTCAAACATTCAAACACAGAAAAGGTGGGACAATTTTGGACAAAATATGGCTGCTATCTACTCAGTTAGCCACTCTTTTATTATCTAGGCTCTCTATAATTTTTCCTGCAAGTGTGAAGAAATTACCACCTAAAAGTTGTAAACACTATAGAAAATTTGACAAGAATCCATTTTAAAATCCAACGACTGATGGTTTTATTATTGTTTTCGAATTTGATATCATAACATAGAATATAGAAACGAGATGATAAGCTTACAAACCTCCACAAAATATTTTTTAAACATATATTATTATTTATATTATTTGTATTAATCAATTTTGTATTGAACAAGATAAAATTCAAATTAAATTTAAGGAATTAAACAATAAAATACTATTATGGTACGGCATTATAGGTAAAGCTATGGGATATAATTGAACCACAGTTTAAAAAAAAATACCAATTAATATTCATTTGATTAATTAGAACTACGTATTTGTATGTGAATAAATTACTAGGTTTCATACCCCCACAAGTTAGAGTGAATTCAATCATTTCAAGAGAAGTTAATTTTTTTAAAGTACAAGAGTCCCTTTTTATTTTTACAATTCTAGTACTGTGGTATACCTTAATTGACTTTTTGTTTATTTTTGTTTAGCTCATTGTATAATATAAACATATTGGGAAAAGTTTAGCGTTGGACAATAGATTATTATCTAAATTTTCCACTTTGATTTTAAGTACATATATAATAATATAATACTCTAGTTTCAACCTGATCCTTTTGCAAGTCAGAGTGAAACATTATTCGTGAAATTTCGCTATATTCTGAGTTAGGTTGATTGGAAGACAGAAAATGCTGACATTGAATATCTTAATTACATGCTATAGAAGTATAGAATAACCCTGATTTAAGCACATAAGGTTGTACCTTCGTAAATAACAACCTTTGGTGCATATTGATTTAGGATAGTAAGGGTGTTATTAAGTTTTGAACATAATAAATAATAATACAATAACGGCACGTGATATATCTGGATAAATGCGTGTAGTAAATATACACAGGTACCTAAATGATAAACTAAATTGATATTATACTATAGATCTATAAAAATTTAAGAGTGATAGTTTTGTGATCGACAGAATGTGTGAAATGTATATTTAGTTTAATATTAATCTATATTTTATATTATACTAATTTGACACTAACCTAATCCCCTAGATTAATTACTGTGGTTAAGGTTAACTCTATAAGACTGACAAACAATATATATTTTAACAACTTAAAAGTGGGATTTTATTTTTTCCTGAGACCTCTCGGACATCCGCCCATCGAAATTATTGAACATAAGGCTAAAGAGACTAAAGAGCAAAATATTTGCTTAGGTTAGAAGTTCGTAGCACAAAGTAGTGGTGCCAACTCCACGCACGTCTACCTACTGTTATTATTTTTTGTGTTACACTAAAAACAAAATCAATTTTGTCAAAAATATTGGCTTTACAAAAAAATTTCGGTTTTTCCTTAATTTTTTTTTTGTTTTTCCCGACGCTTTAGAAAACTAGCCTAACCTCTTGAATGCACCAACTAGTTTCACTTTCTCACCACAAAAGTTACTGAAGTTGAAAATGAAAACATTATTTCAACAACTTATCGTGTACACCGACAAACAAAAATCACATTTTAAAATCAATGTATTCTTTACTCCGCTCAGAATCTAAAATATAAGCCATATTGTATTTAATTCGTTTAAAATAATAAAAAGAATGGTTTTATGCTTGTCATGTAAATAACTCAAGGACGGTATAAAGCAAAATCTTCAAATATGGAGGCCGAATAAACTGGTCTGAGATTAAAATTTGGGTAAATTGGATAATTGGGTTATCGGTATTAAATGTGTAGAAAACCGGTTTAAATTTTAGTAAGTTGAGATTCATATTGTAAAATACTCTATAGCCTATATGGTTATAATAATATACCGTATTACCGTTTAATGTATATTATAATATATCTGTTGGTATATTAGTCAGTGATTATAATGGCACTACCTACAATAGATGTTAATACACTTACAATTAATTATTTAAAGACTTTCGATTTTATTTTATCACTTGTACCTGACAAGTTTTATTTCAAACTTTTCACGATGGAAAATGTTTGAAGAATTATCAGCGAGGTGTTACTTAACCTCGGTGTAGAATAGTTTGTTTTGAACAGGATGGTTGTCATTTGATTGTTTTTAAATAACATTTTACAAATTTATATTAAGTTCTGATGATAATATATTGTATAATATCGTGTGTACAAAAAAAACTAACGAAGTATTATTATTTATTACGGATATAAATAATGAATTACTCATCATTTTGCAATGTTAGTTTTGTTATTATTTAATATTTTTAGTAAGATAATAAAACTTGAAACTCCATCACTTTAACTAAGAACGTAAGAGTAATATCGGGTCTTAATATTTTAAGTGGACGTATGGCGGACTAAGAAAAGAATCGAGTAGGTATTCAATTTATTGAATATTTAGTATCTATTGATATTGTTAAATATTTAATATTGGTATTGTTAAATCAACAGAAGTAAAAATTTGGTTTTCAAAAGGTTGAACTTGTCTAAATAACCAGTTGAATATTATTGATATTTGAATTATATTCTTTATATATTTTGTAAACATTTATTTTAGATTTTGAATGGTTGCTATAAGTTTTACAATAATGGATTTTTTTTTTAATTGTTGGAAAGTAAAATAACTGTATGTTGGGTTTTCTTGGTAAATAGCACAGTTATATACAGAATAATAATTTTTGATAATAATTTCATCATTGAATTAATTGTATCCACAAATCCATAAATCCAAAATAACTATTATCTTAAAATATTCTGAAAGGGAAGTAACAAAGTAATGTTTTACGATTCGAGTTTTAAAATATATTGCTGTTGTAATGGTATAAATATACATACATATATAGGATATAATTGTATAGAAAATTATAAATATTATATGTGAATTATTATTAACAGCCATTAGAAAATAATATGTGGTATGTATTAAACTTATAACTTTTAACCAAGGCCGTCCTCAGGGGTGGTTGGGCAGAACCTAAGCCCTGGGCCTCGCGTTTAAAAAAAAAAAAAAAAAATATTAAAATTGGTTTCAAAAATTATTTTTGCCCTTGACCTTGTAAATCCTAAAGATGGCTCTGATTTTAATATAACTAAGTATACAATTTTATAATAATATTTGGACAATTTCGATCAAAATAATGGGTATTTGTTTGTTATCTCCCAGCCTCCCAGCCATATAAAATGCATAGCCCGCTCCTACATCAGCGGTCTTTAATCTAAAATGTCGACATTTCTTTGTATCTTGATATCTAACGTGTAGGCTAGTCTAGTGCAGTTATGTAATTTGGTCATGTATGTAGGGGGGAATAAAATGTTTGTACATTTAACCTATTACCTCCCCTCAAAAAAAAAAAAATTGGTTTATATCATTAGCACCTTTCAATATACAACCATTAGGACCCGTATAGATTAAAAAAATAATTATATAATATTTAAAAATTCACATTTACGCAAATAGGTATATTAAAGGTACTTTGACTTTATCGATGACTAAATAGGTACAGTTTCATCACAAATCACAATAAAATATGCACTTTACGTAGTTTTAATCCTAATTCATTAAGTAGGTACTTCTTTAGAGTTAGGTTTTTTTTAGGTCGTATAATATTGTTAGATAATTTTTATAGTTATTAGTTACACATTATACATTTTATTGGCTTTGGCGCATTGCTAATTTGCGTCGTCGCTTCACGATAAAATAATATTCGAACGCTCAGTGGTTTTTTTTTTGTACCACTATATAATATAATATAATGTTGTTTATCAATATATTTGTGTAATATTGATTATTGATTAGTGTTTATTACGAAGTAATAAATATATTATTATAAATTATTATTTAGTTATTCAATGAATTTTTTTGCGAAAAGCAGTCGCTATTGACCAGTCGATCCCTGCTAAAGTGCTTATAAATATTAGATAATAATATTTATAGGTAGTTAAATAAGTACATAAATGTGGTTTGCAAGTTTAAAGAAAAATGTCATGGGAGTCATCCAAATCCAAGAAAAAGTGTAAATACTTCTTATAATATTTGAAATTGTGTTTTATTACATTATAATCATGTTACCTACTAGGTAATATGGTAACCTATGTAGTATGTTTCGGCTTAAAGTTATATTGTAAGTGCATACCTATTTTTCAAACCGTAGAAACTATTATTTTAAAAATGTTATTAAAATTTTTTATTTTAGTGAATAATTTCCCGCAATATTTAATACTAACATTACATTTTTACAACAAAGACATACTATTTTTAAAACATAATTATACAATGTGTGACATTTAAGAATCTTAATGAAATTGTTATATTGTGTTAAGTTTAATTGTATGTATTTAAGAAATATTAATTATTAACTATATGTTTCTAATAATGTTATAACTTATGGATTGTACAGACGATACGCCATGTCATGACGTCATATGTGTAGTTTTGTAGGTATATAAATGTATTTACCTACAATTCATAGTAACCGGGAATCTTTAGAAACCTGTTAAAAGGTTTCATTATTTCAAGTTTTAAAACATTCAATTTATATTTGAAATTAATTAGTTATTTCTTATTTTAATAACTATTATGTATTATACACGCCACTATTCAATAAATCTCAACACGTTAATTCAACTTGAATCTCTTTCGGAGACCGGAGTATTATATTTCCTGATATAACATTATACTATAATAGTAATTTGCTTTTAGTACCTACTTTATTTATGGTCTCTGAAAAGTAATTTTTTCCCTGAAAAATATCACTATGCTAAAATCTATACAAATTGTTTAAATATGTATATGAATGAATTTAGTAGTTCGTTGACTTCTTCGAGCATAAAACCAGATTTTTATCTCAAAATGAATACAAAATTATTACAATCGAATGTGGACATTGTTTTATACTGTTATGTATGACTTATAACATAAAAAGAAACTGCTGGTCGATGTTAATGAGAGTGAACACGAAATAAAAAAAATGGCTATGCTGACAAGGATTATGTAACTTTTATACGAATATTTTTGTTCAGAATCCGATTGAACTAAATGCATTTCTTTGTGATAAAAATGATGTGAGGCCGCGTGGGCTGCATAATGGTATCTGCAATATCATGCAAATTTAAAAACAAAGATTGTTCCAAATTTACTTTAATGTGATTTGGTTTAGATTTTAGATGTTTGTATGAATATATTTTCGTTAAGTGTTAAAATTAAATGTTATTATGTACATAATAATTCATTTTTTATGTATGGAAATTTCAGATGTACTTCAATTTCAATCTCAGTTATTATTTATTATTGGATGTGTCTAGTCTGTTTGTAAACGTAAAAGTATTCAGAATGAATAGTAAACTAATGAATAAAAGTCTAAAATGAAAAAATGTAAACGAAACAAATGTATCTGCATACATTTTGGTTTCATGAGTCAATCATCCACGCCAGCATGTTATTAAAGAATTGCCTACACATAACCCCTTAATAACGACGGCGTAACTTCCAGCCTGAATACCTGAAAAGTGAATAATGATGAATAAATAAGAGTTGTGTTTATTTAGTTGTGTACAAATGAAATTACAAGGAGTTACCAAATAAAGTACTATGGTTCTTACAAACGTTTTTAATATCGTTATATGAATATACATAAGTATAAAATAATTATTGATGATTATGTAATAAAATATTATTATTTAATACATTAAGACTGTGCATCATGCGTGTTGTTAAATTATAAAGTGTACTTACCTATTTATATTTTAATTACATATCTACGTGTAACGTGTTAACGTATGTGGAAGAGACCATAATATTCAGAATTTTCATGCTCTGGCGTAATATCACTGCCCCCCCCCCCTTCCCACAATAATCTAAATCACTATAAATGTAAATTTTTTTACATTTTATACAGAACACGACCACAGCCCTCGGGATACAGTGCTTTTTAGTTGGTTTTTTTTTACATGATCGGTGCATAATAACTAGATTAATAGAAAAAAAGTGTTCAACAGCTAACAAGGTTACAATGTTAAGGTTATAAAAAATTACAAACCCATATATTCCCATTTCCCATACAAAAAAAGCACAACGTAGGGCAATCTCCCCACCAAATACGTTTCTGGTTCCCACGTATAGAAATATTTATACAGGATGATTTTAATCACACTCGACCAATTTTTATGTTTAAATAATTTATCTATTCAAATTCGCAATTTTAAAGGATACCTACTTAAAGTCTATATTGATATTTTTTTTTGAATACAATATAGTTTATGCACAGTATTTGATGATCACACGACTATATTTTTACTAAGGTTTTATTTGATTTTAATTAACCTTTGGAAAACGAGGTCATCACTGGCTGTTTTTGTCGTTTCGTCGCGTTATGACGTTAGATTCTTGATCGAATGGTTTGCATATTATCTTCCGTGAATGCATATACAAAGTCAAAGTACCTACCTTGCGGTTTGTTGAATGCTAATAAAAAAAAAAATATAATATTACAATAGTTATCAATACTATATATGTACTAATATAACAAGTATAACCTTATATGTATTATGATTTATATTTTGTTTTTGAAGTGGTAAACAATGATATTTGTGTAAATAACAATATGTACAACAAAATACCGATACATAAGATATAAAACTAAGTAGTTATCTTCAAATAAATACATTCTTAATGTTTGAAACGGGTCGGCAAATGAATAACGCTGTACAGTAGATGTCGAGTGGGGTCACTGTAATGGATGTGTTCAATAATTTGAATTTGATGATGTAAAATCATTGTATACGAAAAACGATTCTGAGCGAAAACGATCTGTCAGCCTACATAAATACTTTGATGATATTGTTGCTATTAATAAATAATCGATTTTACTATATTATTAACACAGTAGGTTGAATTAATTTTTGTTCAAATTTGAACTGAAAATGTCTATGAAAAACAATTATGTTAATATATTTTTTTGAAATTTTGGTTACATTATTTACTAATTCACTACTTACGAGAAATCTTATTTTAAATTTTAATTTCCCAGCTATAATAATTTAATATTTTATACATTATTAACTACAAAATAATTTGCAAATATTCGATATTTTGATGAATTTTGGTCAACATTTGAACTTTAAATGCTTATAAAAAAAATTGTGCCTATATTATATTTTTGAACTAGTATTATAAAAACTTATAAAAACCTTTTCAATTTTCAAACTTTTTAAACCAACAAAAATGATTTTATCGATATTTATTGAAAATAATTTAAAAAAATGGAAAGTTTCTTATGTTTACAATTAGCTCTAAAAGTGTCAAAATATAATATTTTTAAAATTTAATGGTGTTTAGGAAATGATAATCCTAACATTAGGTGATAATTTCAAGTGTTTACGGTTATTCGTTTTTGAATTACAACAAAATAAGAAAATCGTTAACTGAGAAATCGAGTAAATATCCAATGTCTAAATTCCAACGCTCATAAAATATTAGTTTGACTTTCCGGCTGTTTTTGGGAAAGGTAGAAAGACATAATATGGAGAATCTTGTGTTCAATTTTAAAAACTTAGATTTAAACTAAAATTTTTATGAATTTCTAAATCCAAAAAAACTAAAAATTTTTGCGATTTTTACGTATTTTGACGAAACTTTAATTTAGACGCATAGCTCGTTAAACTTGAATTTAATGTTTGGTGTACCTAAATGCACTAGACGATGCTCATGTTATGTGATAAATTGTGATTTGTCGAAGATGGATTTGCGAATGTGTAAGGATATCTGCTCACCGATTTTGTTTATTATTAAATGAAAACAAATTGTTTAACCATGTGTTTAATGATATTTTATGTAAAAGGTTAGGCCTTTTATGGCAAAAGTGGTTTTTATCATAATGATAATATAACGATAATTTTATCATAATATTATATGTATATTTATTATTTTGTTGCCAAATGTATTACATTTTATTATTAAGTAGATTCTGTGCATCTAATAAATAATTTCATATAGCATCTACATTTTTGACTTGTTTGTTCTATATAGGTATGTTTTTGTTTGAATGATGTACATTTTAATTTTAAACATATTATTTGTTGTAATATTGTAGTATATTTTAGTTTAATACTAGATGTACGGCAAAAGTATGTGTGAAGATTTACACACGATTTATTTAATACAACATAATAATATATAGGCGTTTATTTTTAAAAACTGTAATTAAAATAAAAATTAAGACTTTTTCATTGAAACTTATAACTATTGCAGTCTATAGACAATTGTTTTATTCTCAGTTATATAAAATTGTATTCATTCATTAAAATAGACATGATAAAAACGATAAATGATTTACTAATTTCATTTTACTTATATACCAACTCACTTATAATAAAGTTATATCATATATATTAAATAGCAGGGCAATACTGCTCCGTAAAATGGTCAATTATTATAAAAATTGGTTTTTTCGATAATTATTTAAGATAAGAATGCTCACTAAATGTTATTAGTTCAAAGACAATATGCTATTTAGTAAAAATGTAGTGCCGTAGTAATAAACAACGTCCTTTTGCAAAAAAAATATCGCTTTAAAAATAACGACGTGGCTGCACTAGCAGTTAGGTACTAACCTATTATCATTAATTTCAAAGTTAAGGAGCATGCAGAATCTAGCACGAAGAAGACTCTTTTATGAGAGATGGCGGTCATTTTGAGAAAATATTATTTTTCTTCAAATAAATGGCATATTATGTACTTAATTTTAATATATTAATTGATCATTTTCATTCGTTTTCTAATTAAATCCTGAAAATCGGACGTATACCCAACCCTATACCTCGTTGTATATTTTTTAATTTTTAACACATTTTCGATAATATGATACTAAAAAAATGAACACACGACAGTGGTGTGCTTAAAAAGCCTATACATAACGCCGTGTGATAATCATTCTTTTACATTTAATCCAAGACAGCGTTTGTTAAAATATTTAATGTAGCAATCAAATTGATTATTGTTATTAAATTGTTTACTTACACAAAATAAGGTATAGTTTTCATCAAGAATAACAGATACAATTAAGGCTGGTTATTTATTTTTGAATAACAAGTGTGATTATCCGTAGGAAAATAAAGTATAAAACCCCACGTGAAAAATATAACGCCCTGACGTTGAAAAACAATCCACCAGGTATCGATAATCTCTGTCGTTTTTCACCTGAAGGTTTTTAAACGGCTTTTTCGCGTAGGCGACTACACACGAGTACCTTGATACCTACATAATATATGATCTGTGGGTGTAATATATATATATATTATATATAGTATATACACACAAACACACATACACTCATACAAGCACTACGTCACCTGTACTCCGCAACCCCACGCACGTCACGGGGATGAAACTCGCTGTGGTGGAGATAGGAGTTAAAAGGAACGGATCAACACCTGTTGTTCGACGACCGAAGCTCATACAGCGTGTGCAAACCTCGGCGTGTGCGGGTGGGCGGGCGGGGGTTGTAACTTTACAAATACAAACGCAGCGCATAAACAAACAACAACGGCATTGGCAACACGATGAATGTAAATAACGGTACACGGGGAAGGTGCGTGTTATGTTGTAGGCAGTCGGGTAGTGAATAAGGAGTATAAAAAAAAATCGCACTGAAAAATAAAAAATAACAATAATATATTAAAGAAACGTTTCTCAGTATTTCGCTGAATCAATCGCTGTGGGATGAGCACCACACGGCAGCGGTGTATACTGTATAGCAGGTGGTCGTGTGTGTGTGTGTGCATGTGTGCACGTCAGTAAATCAAAGGCGTTCGTTTCCATTTCGTCCCACCTGTTGACGTGACTTGTAGCCTCTGAATGCGAATCGTTTTCCAAGGCACAAAAATCGTGTATGCTCTCTCAAGTACTTGTGATTTTAATTTTCGAACAACTGATATCTATATTCTATACCCAGCTGAAGGGATTGAAACAGTGTGGGGAACGGGATACTTTGCAATAATAGTATGAAACGTTCATAGGTATAGTGTGCAGCACGAAATTGATAAGACATGGACTGCAGGATTGCAATTTCTCGTAATTATTACTATCTTTTAATTATTTTAATATTTATTTCATCAAATTATAAAAAAAAAATGATTCTTAGTTTGATGAGTTCCTATTTGTTTTTAATATTAAAATATCCGCTCACTCAAAATAGGCATAGCCGACGAGCGTCTTCTGATGATGCAGCTCCCGGCAACAGTCATACTAATGTTGAGTATTCACACCTATACACCCATGTTCTAGGGTCATCTCACAGGATCGATATATCATGAATGGAATAATAGATGTGATGGGAGGTACCAAAACGTATATACATATTATATTATATATTTGTCTTTTTCGAGCAGCGAAGAGGTAACTCGTATATTATAATATCGTGCGGGGCGTGTGTCCGCGGGTGACGATTTGACGGCTTTGCATATTATTATGCAGCAACAGTTCATCCAACGACAATTTCACGTATCAGATACACCCTGTGCAACACGTCACCCTGTGCTCTTCAAGTGGGGCTTGCATTTCGGCGGGCGCGCGTGTGAAGGAGAGTGCAGTCGGATTTTATCTGCGTTCTAACCCCTAATGGTAGACGGCGAGGAGCCGCAATAGTATACCTACCCGTGGACCGCGGGGCTGGTATAAATAAACTGCTCGTGGTGCGTCACGGGCAGTGATCGAGTGGAGGCGGTGCAGTGGGGGGAGGGGGGTGGGGGTAACCGTCGAAAGCCTCCGAGAATGCGCGCCGCCGTGGAGTTTGCGCCGCCAACGCCGCGCCGCCGTCCGTGCGTTAAACCGTCGGAGTTGCGATTTTGCCCGAAAATCCACACACACGCGCGCACGCACACACGCGCACACACGGGGCACACCGCGGCGTATACAACCACCGAGCGGCGCCGGCAGTGTTCGGTTGAAAACCGCCCCGTAGTCACACGCGTGGCAGCCCAGTGAGCGTACCGTCTCTTCCTCCTCTGACGACGATGTGCCGCGTAAAAGGTAATTTTCGTTTTGTATACTTGCACGAGCCGTGGCGGCTGCGTGAAATAAATATTATATTATTATTATTATTATTATTGATGCTGTTGTTGTTGTTGTTATTGTGCATAGTGTAAGCCGTTACCAATACGCGTCCGATATATTGCTAGCCGATTTTCATGCAACGGCGTATGAGATTATACCAACAATATTTATGCAGTCAAAACTGCAACATCGAATAAAATAGATAGATAATATTATTATATTATTTTTCTTTGACATTTTTTTCACACAGTTAAAGGAAACAATTTTTTTTTTTTATGAATCCTCAACGTTCTATTATCTTTGTGACAGAATAGACATTTAAAATGCAATCCGGTGTGTGTGTGTTTTTTTTTTAATCATATTGGTGGATTACGACGATTATGTAGTACCTATAATTAGTTGGCACTTGAGTTTAATATATAGTTACTATTTTCACACCAGTTTTGACAATAAATTATAAATTCAATAACGATTTTCACTCGAAATTTAAAAAAAAAACGTGTACGTACAACAGGTGTGAAACTTAAATTTGACGTCTTATTTACGCAATTATTATGTTTAATTATATATCGAACTTAATCGGTGTTTAATTCAAAAGTTGATTTAAATGTATTGCTCCATACCTATGAACAGTGAAATACATCAAAATCATAATAAAATGAAATTGTATAGTATAACTTGTGTTTTAGCTCTACAAGTAATGAACTATATTATACTGTTTATATGTGTAAGTAACACAATTATTTAAACTTTAGATAAAATAACATTTTCATCAAAACCTAAAATTAAAAACCAATTACAAAATATAGTATTTAGGATATTTAAACATTTTCTCTTAATTTCGGTTCTAAAATATACAAACAAAATAAACTGATATACCATATACATAGGAACCGATTCACATTAAAATGAAGTTAACAATAAGCAAAATATATTATTTTTGTATACATTTTGTGCAGTGTAGTACATTTTATTTTTTCAACAACACTAATGAAATAATAGTTTAATTTAAAATATTTATTCTTATTATAATTGTACTAGGAATGGATAAAATTAATGATCTAACCGGTTAAAAGGGTTAACACATTTGTTACATAGGTAGGTACCTACTTTATTCCTTTAATTTAAAGAGTTTAAATAAACAACATTGTTCATTAATTGAAAAATTGAATAGTATATATTGTACACACAATATTTTTTCTCTCATCGTATTAATTATGGCTGTATGATTTTGTCATTTACATATTTTTCAATTAACACTCGTCCATAAAAATGCCAATTTGGTATCGTGAACCTAAGACTTTTAACTTTTTAGTCCTGACACATATATATATCGTACTTCAATTTTTTTATATAGTTTTAAATTTATTAGAAATTAATTATTAATTGTTAACTTTTGAATTGTGACTAAAGCGAAAATATTATATTGGATTTTAAAGTGAGATATAATATATAGGATAATATGACAATAATAATATGACCTTTTCATAGATAGGAAATTAAGTCAACAGTCTTAGTAGTTTTCTGTAGTTCTAAAGCAACAAGTGTAAGGAAAAACCATAAGACCAGCAAAATTAATTTTAATTTGCAAAATATTATATTAATAAAAAAAAGCCAATATTTATAGTAAAAGTGTGTATTGAATAGTTGATTACGATAATGAGTTACATTATCGTAATATTCCTATTGGAAATAATTACTAAAATAAAACTACATATTTTAATGAGATTTTAAATTTCAGATTGTTGTTTTCACTTTAAAATTATAACTATAAAAACAACAAAATAAAAAATTATTGCATTTTACTTTTTTGTAAAACTTTGAGAATTTAAAAATTACCCATTTAAGTAGGTAACATCTGTGTCCACTTTTCAATCTACAGTGAGGATATTAATGTCACCTTTAGAATACTTTTACGAGTTTTACTGTTCCAAAAGATAATTTCCTAGTAAAAGTTACCTTTGTAAAGTCAATTGTTTCTTAGAATTTTTGTTTAGTTATTTATTATAATAAAAGTTTATTACTCCTTGATACAAATTGCTTAATGTGCCTAAAAATTAATTATATTCAAAAAATGTTTTTAAACTAATTAATTTTTATTCTATTTAAATACGATGATTAAATGCTCGGACTTCAAACGAGTGTTATTTTTGCAACAAGCTTGTCTGAAGTTTTTGTAGAAATATCCTGTTAGATAAGCTGTTTTAATTTAACTCTGATTTTTAATAACCATTGAATGTTATTTGTATGCAGAACTTGTAAATTATCAGTTACATTAAGTCGTTTTAATGGAGTATTTAATCTTTTTTATTACAATTTTTGGATATAATACTTTTTATTAATTATATTTTGATACGTTGATTTGTATTATTAAAAACACGATGTGTTAATACCTAATATGAATATTATATTATTTTTAATATTATTAGAGTAGAAACTGTATCAAATATAAGTAACTTAAATTATAACTGTTATAGTATTAGCGATATAGGTGTAGCTGTGTAAGTTCTATACTTCTGTGGAAGAGTTCATTTTATTTTGATCTTTCTTCCATATTTCTTATTTTTCTTTCATTTGTTTACTACCCTATCCTCTAGCTATTGTAACCATAGAACTCTATATGGTCGATAAAAGTGGCTGGTCCATGTCGGTGAGACATTTATTGTAAAATCCCAACGACTTTACTGCTTTTCGAATGCTCTTCCCCATTATTGCGGTGAAAAAAGAATCAACCACGTAGCCCTTTTAGCTTTCATTTAAAAACGCAATAGTTTTAAGTAGGTAATGGAGAAAAAAAACATTAAATTAAGTAGAAAGTAGTTTATTGCGTTCAGAACTTCTTGAATACCTTAACGAAGCATAATATTTATAGTATTGTATAAAAACATAATATAGACAAAATTAAAACACGAAAGTTAATTACATATGTATGTACACTAACTTGACTTATGAGTTAATATATTTCACTCTTTCCTAAAAAAGATAAAGAATATAACGAGACTTGGCGTCTGGGATGTATAACACATTGATATTATTAATAGAGTAAATCAATATTAGATCATTTCTATTTAACGATTAAATTCATAAACTTAACTAATATAATATAATGGTCAGTGGTCACTAACAATTGAAATCCGATCGGAAAAAAAAAATTGTGTATTCTTATATATATGTATATGTAATTTATATATTTTTGAAAAAGGGCTTTTATAAACGTGGTGTTATATTTCCCATATAGACAAGTTTGGGCATCAATAGCATTTAACAACAATAATTCTCATGAAAGAATTGGTCCAACCACTTTAATTGGTAATTAGTATATTTTTTTTGCTGTTACGTCTCAAATAATAGTAGAAAAGGGTCAAAATCGATACGAATTAACTTTTGACAATTTAGAAATCATTCTACCATCATCAATATAAATACCTATTCGTAATACTGAAAATGTTCTACTCTTAACTCGCACCGTTTTGCTACTTAGTATAAATCAAAATAAAATGATAAATTACTAAACAATTTATTGGAAATTCATAATATGTGTAATTTGTACCCGAACTTATTTTTTAATATTATCTTTCTCATTCATATTAACTGGGAAGGGATTTAAAACAAAAAAGAGAATTAATAAAATATATATTTTGTAATATTTATATCTCGCCCATCGATGATATACGTCAATTATTATTAATTGTTCCTCACTCGAGATAATTAGAGATTCAACCTATTAAAAATTATGTTAAATTTCTATCTAACAATAACGCAAAATATCATACATATTTTAATAACGCAGATTAATAATAAAATTGCACGATATTGTATAGACAATTATAGCTTATATTAAGTTATTTTCATTTTCATTCTTATTTTTTATTTTTTTTATTTTTTTTTGAATCATAATAATTATTATTAAGTAGGTTTATAAGACTATTCATAGATTAAGATGGATGTAAGATAATTCTGTCCACTATTTAGAGTCAACATTGAAAACTCAAAGGTTGAGAGTACATTTCCAACGTAAGATGTATAGTTATTAACGTAATTCTGACACTCCACATTGATGACCGCGGAATAGACGTAATACACATACATTGTATCGTTATAGTTAACATAATATTGTATTTTTGTTTTCTGTAAATAATATTTCGATTCCTAATAAAATAGCTAGTTTTCCACGGGATTCAAGTGGCAGCAATATTAGTTAAATTGATACTTTCTCATATTTTATCGTTTGTTATTCGGCACACGCGTAGAAGATTGTAGAGTAATAATTTTTTTTGTTACGAAAATGTGAACTTATATTTTTTTTGTCAGTCATTTTAAGATTCTGTGCGAAGCAAAGAATGTATTAGTCTTACAATTACGGCGTGTTTTATGTACGTGACCACTATTTTGAGTAAAATGAGTGCTCCAAAAGTTTCACATATATACTTGTCATTTTAATACGAGAACGGGGTTACTCATATCACGTTCATAACATTTATTTTACATTTTCAAAACGACACTAAACATTTTTAGTAAGTTAAACTCTGATCAGTCTGTTTTTTAGGAGTACAAAAATGTTTGCGAACAAATTTCAAGATTACGTCAGTAAAATTAATCTTATACAATGCTGGATTAAGCACTTTAGTGGTGACATAATATTATGCATATTACACACTTTGTTTTTGAATACGTAACCTATAGCATGTTTGGATGGCTATATTGAAAAATTGTCATTAATTATGTATAATAAATACAATTTGGCAATAGTGACTTTTCCGTTACTATTGTTTACGTCGATAAATTGACATAGGTATATTATGCATAGCATGATATATGTTGGTTACATTTTAAAGAACATGCCAAATAACCACCGTATTAAATTATTTGTAATTTGAATAGTAAATAATACCAACAAGGTCAAAAAAATTATATTGTTTAGATTTCAATATTTTAACATTAAAATTTAAAAAAAAAATTTAATGTATGTGAAATAGAGTTTATATATTTTATGACTGTTTTTAGTTTATTGAAATAATATTTTGAGAAAATATTAAATTATGTATGATATATTATCATAAATTGTATTACATTTAATAGTCCTCATTTATTATATTATGTTTGCATAAAAAATGTTAAATGCTCCTTTACTATAATAGAACAATTTTGGTGTATGTTACAAAGATTTACTTTTCTAAAATAATTGAAAATCAAGAATGCTACAAACTGCAAAACACCGATGTACTTTGAGATCATATTTCTGTTTCCGACTAATAAACAAAACAAAAACTAATTCTTATTTTCCTTTTACACACGGTGTTTTAAAGTCACCCTATCTGAATCTTCACTCCTACTTGCACACAAAAATCTTTATGTCTATTAGCAGACAAAAATATATACCTACTTGAATGACAACTACAGTCAAGGAAACTTTTTCATCACCTTTGTATCGCCATTTTATTGTGTCATTGTGAAATATAATAAAGCATCTCTCTTTGTGACTTGAGTATTTCCTTTATTTGTTTAAAGACTGACTTGAAGTAATAACAGTTGGTTTTTCCCTTGAGTCATTTCTAACAATACATTATGCCATCATATCAGCTATTGATTTATATTGTACAACTTACAAAGATGTGTCTGTACTTTAATAGTTGTGTTTTCGGATACAACTTGGAGATCAATAGAAATTCGTTTTTTAACTATACGTTAAGAACAATTACAATTAAAATATTTTATGTCTTACACAATACAATTTACAAGACGTGTACTACATTTTAAATGTTCTATACCAGCGTTAATAATTATTGTAATACATTATGAACACTTATTATTTTAACGTCTTATAACAGTATAACCACATTAATAGTCTGAGCTCCGTTCATAATTGTTTTTTGAATACAACGATTTGTCATTGTCTTAAATCAATATTTTTCTTATTTCATTCAAGTGCTAAAACGTAAAACTTTTTCTTTAAACTAAATGCACTATTTAAAGTAGACAGCACGATAGATAACGACTTAAAACAGAAATCTGTTGATAAAAAAAATTACCATTCTCTAATTATAGTTCTAAAATAATAAAATATTCATATACACTTGCACATAATAATATAGGCTTAAGCTCTCATAGTATTCCAAAATGCAGTACACATTTGAAAGGTTTTTCGGGCGGAATTTGGTGGTAATGGGGTACTGTTTTAAAATATATAGCTGATTCAGTATTTTTAAGTGTCACTGACAGTAGGTATATATAACCACTTCTTATAAGATTGTTTTAAATGTATTGACACTCATAGACGATGGTTTAGAGTTTGAAAATGATTGAAATGTTGGGGAAATTATGGTTATTCATTATAATAGCAGAATACAATATTGAAATCACCACGGTACAACAAAAAGCTACAAAAAATTAAAAACTGCACTGCAATAATAATTAGTATCGTGTTTAGAAATAAAAAAGTCACTAACCTGGGATGAATATTTATTAAGAATAATTCATCTTATATTATTTCTAATGCATTATAATATATCATTTTAAACTTAAAATAGTTTATATGGATAGCCTATTCATTGGTTTTCAGGACTATACCTACAACGTATTCATACAGTTTCTTCTTAATTTTTTTCGATTTTAATATTCTTACAACGAACATCAGTTTGATAGATTGATAGTTTCTACATGATCAAATGATAATAATAATAATAAACTGGGATTTACTGTACAATGGAAAAGTTGATGAGACATTTTTCTAAGAGTCAATATTACCACTGTATTTTATCGAATAGACGAGTATACGTACATACGTTGGTCTATCACGAACCAAGTTATAACACGATTGTATTGATATAACAAATATTTTGGGAGTATAATAAAAAAAACTGGTAAAAAAGTAATTATGAGTTTTGAAATCGGTTTGTTAGCAACCGCTTTACGTTTTATAATATTTATATTTTGTGGTATTAGAAATAACATGATTTAGATTATCAGAAAATATTTGATAGTTGCCTAGATTCTCAGGTACTGAAAAATACCATATCATGGTTAAATGTGTAATATTATATATACTATGCAGGTATAATGCTACTTATAAAAATACAAACACAAAAAGATTTATCCGAGTTTAATAACTCAATTCTAACTTTTAATTCGAATAATTTACTGATTTGTATGTAATGTAGCATATTGCATCATGGTATAATTCAATAACGACTAATTTATCTGAATTTATCAGATTTTATTGTAACATTATTCATTCATTTCAAATGATTTCCACTGCTGATCAAGTTTACCAAAACACGTAAAAATGTGTGAATAAGTTAGCATCACAACTGAATAAATCACTTTATATACTATTTTATTAATACAAACAAATTATAATAAAATATTTTAATAATATGACGTAATCTAGGTACATAAAACAATAATATTTTGTAGTTTTAGATTCCGAGTCAAGAAATATATTGGTTTAACATTGAGAAGTTTATTTTTTATAATGTTTATTTAGCTTATACCATGAGACCTTTACTAACCGAAATTCACATTAAAACAACTTGAGAAATATTTGAGCATTGCTTCGGCCACTGAGACGAATTACGAAATTAAACAAATACAATTTGTATAAATGTATTATTTTTTACTAAAGATTCTTAATAGAGATGTATATTGTTACATAATAATAATAATTATTATATATTGTTATGTAATATTATTAGTTGAATCGAAGCTTGGTGGATTGTTGCCAAATTTTGAGTTATTATACTTAGAACAACTGTGGGTAATTTGCAAGGTGTCTGATATTTTCTTTACAGTTTACATGATACAAAGTGTTATTTATTTTTGTATTTGCATCCTTCACAATTATAAGTCTCCAAATTAAGGCCAAATAATTCTTAGTTTTCAGACAAACATTTCGGAATAAAACTAGTAAACCTAGAACAGTTTTCGTTTATAATTTCTTAGTGTAGTTTTAAATTACTAATTATAATTTTAATTAATATGGCAGTAATGAGAAATAATGTGATCTGCTTAAGACTAACTGCATTCCAGAATATCATGAATAGTAAACTAAATAGAAAGCTTAAACCTAATTAAGATAGCAATAATTATTATAATCTTTTTTCTTAAATAATATCTAATTAAGGAATATTGAACGTAATATAATTTGAAGTATTATTATATTATACTTTAAATCTTTAACAATAGGTACATAAGACAAATTAATAATAATTATTATTTCATTATTAGTCTTATATACTCTTATGTACTTATTGTTGAAGATTTAATGTATAATATTATATTCTTCAAATCATGTTACATTCAATATTTTTTAATTAGAGATAATTTGAGAAAAATCTTAAAATAAGATTACAAGCATTAAATCAAACCAAAAAGATATAGGCACCTATGTACACTATTTTATATATTATACTAGCTATATGACCCGACTTTACCTGGGTTAAAATCTATCTATCTTTCTATCGATTTCCGTTTTGCTTTAGTTGATTATATAATAAAAATACAATTACAATGATAAAGTTTATGATTTTCCACTTCTAAATTCTGAACATATTTTTTTTATGTTAACACAAAAAACTGGATTCAACAGATTCAACGAATGGTTAAAAAGTGACGTAAATCCAATATCGTAAAGGTTGGTATTTATGTGTTTGCATCAAAAATATGCCCAAAGTTAAGATAACAAATCATGATTGAAAATCATAAAATATAAAAGTAAGCTTGTAATCGAGTTCATATTTTATTATTTTTTTTATATGTGTAACCTATAGAAAACATTTAAATAAGCAAAAAAATATATTTTTATATATTTAATAAATTATATATTTGATTTACATGAGCCAAAACTAAGTTTATATGTGAGCACCCTTTTATCAACGTATAGGGGTTGAAACAATACGCTATGGACATTCCCCGATTAATCTATTGATATGACTTTTATTAAAAATGGTCCAGTAGCCAGTAGTTTTGAGTATTTAGAGGACAGACAGACATTCATTTATATATAATATATAGAATTTAGATGGATTATCATAACACGAGCCTGTGGAATTTTTTGAGATTTAGAAATCCAGCCGTTCAGGTGTGACATTAATTAAATGGTCCATAACGCCAACCTAAAATCTAAATAATACAGCATGTATAATATTTTCTACCGTACACAATGTACCATAATGTTATTTGTGTTAAAATGTGATTGTCTCGTTATAAACTTAAATAAAGATTTGTAAGCTGTAACAATAATTACGAGCCCACGTGAATTTCACTCCACGCACCCCAACTTATTCGGTACTTAGCATTATGAAGATAATGGCCTATGCAGATCAAAGATATAAATAACGGTAAGCATGTATTGAAGTTTGCATATTTTTGCGTATAAATTTAATACATATTGATACATTATGCTGTTTTTGCATATTTTATACTTTTGTTATTGCCGTTTTATATTGTAACTGGTAGATGGTACACCTAGCTATTCATTTGTAATTAGGAAAGAGTGCAAAGATATTTTGCAAGGTCATTAACATTTTCGATGGCATTGTTGCCTCTCATTGTCGTGATTTCTGACTTTACAATAGTAGTTATTCCATACTTGTGGTTTTCACAAAACTGCTACTATACTGCCATATATAAAATATGAAAATTATTTCAATGTGCAGTGGATTTATTAAATGGTATTTTTTTAATTTGTCCTTAGTTTATGAAAATGTTTAGTTAAAAATTAATATGAGTGACCTGCAAGTGGGTATAATTTTTTAAAATTAAAGTAAAATTAAAATTTCTGTTTTGATCATTAAGATGATTTTTAATGTTTTTATTATATTCAAGGCGATAAAGTGATTTTTTATCAGTAAATACATAATAATTTTGAAAAAAAATTAACTTGAAAATGTAAGATATTGTGCAAACCAAACATTTAATAACATTGTCCTTATATTTATTTCACCATTATGTTTGTTGGTGGACCAATTCACCAACCATCGATCTTTAAATTTAAAATGATAACATACCCCATATTATATTTAAAATTTTATAACCTAAATAGGAAAACATTTCTGAAAATTAAAAATATAAAATTGAATATTGGACTTTTCATTTTTTTTGGTATGAACTATTTATACCAAAATTGATACTAGTGGAGTTAAGCTCTTCTTCATTTTAAAAGCTTATTTACCATTAAACACAGGGATGGGAAAAATACAGATACTTAAAAATGCATGCAACTATTAAATTTCCTAAAAGGAAAATACCTGAAAGAGTTAGTGTTTTTTGAAATAATATTTTTATTCACTGTTAAATTAGTCATGCTGAACAGCAAATTTTATATATTTAAAATTGAAAACATTATTATATCCATGCCGTAGTATTTTTTTTTTCAACGAATTGAAAATTATTTTTCACATAATTTTTAATTTAGTTCATAATTAACTTAAAATATTTAATCATTTTTAATATAATATAATCTAGCTGCTACTGTTCACGGTTTGAAAATATTTTGAAATGACAGTTAACTATTTGAATTAAGTTATATTTAAGTAATAATTTATTGGCACTTAAAAAATAATATTTTTCTTGAAACCTTTTACAAACATTTTAAAAAGCTTTTACCATGACTCTGAAGAAAAATAACTTCATTAAAGTTTATTAAGAAACAGAAAAAGTTATTCTAGACTTTATTATTAATGATGTTGAATTTTTCTGTCAAAAGAACAAAAGGTACCTTATTATAAAATATTTCGTGTGAAGTATTGTGAGTAGTGAGTACTTATAAATACATTTTTCAGGGATTAGTTCATAACCATATACAATTTTTAGTATCTATACACATTATTTTTAAATTTATCTAATAATTTAACAATAACAAAAAGATTACTTCATAAAAAAATAAAATAAAAATACCTTTAGTAATACTTTTTGTTGATTATTTATTAATAATAAAATAATTTTATCTATCTCTTTAATCGGTGCAATCAGAAAAGGGGATTTAGATACTATTAGATCCACTAGAGATAATACTAATCCCCCCCTACATAAGAAAATTGTGATAAAAAAATCTAGATGTCGAGAACTCGTCTGGTCTTATCCATATTGACACAGAATTATTGTATTTATGTAAATATTATCAATTTGAGAGCAATGATAATTCATTTAATTAGTATTTGAAAAAATTTACTGAGCGGGGTTATATGGAATCGCATATTTTGCTAATTTTTCTATTTTATTTAAGGTAGGTAAATAAAAAGAGTGGTCAGAAGATAAAGGCAAAAATAAACAATATATAATTTGTTAAAACTCGATGTAACAAAGCGATACAATGACACTTTTGACAAAGAACTGGGATTTTGAAACTTATAAGTGCTGTGCTTACCTGAGTTAATCCCCGGAAGACAGTCGTGGTTTTAATTGTTATTGAACGTGTTATCGTTATTATGATGACAAACCTTTAAATGACAATTGACAACCTTATTTACGCAGTTCCTGTTACTTCCTGTGGCTGCTGCTTAAAAGGGTGATCATAGAGTGCTTTCAGCGTTCTGGGATGCGATAAAGGATTGTGCAGGTCCATTAAATTGTTTCAATAATACGGATCACCTATTCTTCCCACTATTTTAGTCCTGCAGTTTATGATATCTATCCGAGCAAGAGTGCACGGTACGGTAAGGACCCCACTTAAGTCTACCATAATTACTGTCAAATTATATTTATATTGATGTGTTTTATACGGATCTAGGAAAGAATACCCGAGGAAGAAATACCCATGGTAAAATACACGTGGAAAAATACTAGTGGAAATAATACCCAATAAAAAAATACCTATTCGACAAAATAATTATAACTACAAACATATTGATAATATGTACATTAAAAAAAATGTATACATTCATATTTGATAAATCGAGTATTAGTTATAAATGTAATATCAAATAAAACACAGTTATTTTTTAGAAATGTGCATAAAAAATCCATTTTTAGAAAAATATTTTTTTACTATAGTATTGTCACTATTATAAATTATTGAAGGAATATTCACAAATTTTAAGTATTAAAAGTTAATAATATCTAGGAAATTAAATTTAGTCGCCTTCTGATTTAAAAAAAATCAAAATTAAGTTTGATCAATTAGCGAGTAGATATAAAAACGACGGATGAAGAACAGACTGATAACGTAAAATATAACTGAACAGGCCAATCAATAGAGATAAAATATAACTGATATAGCCCGCGATATGAATGGCAAATAGGAAATACCAAGTTTGTCATTACAATTACAATTACAATTGAAAGTACAATTATTTATAATTTATGTAAAACATCGGAAAAAACTGTAAAGTGTATATTACGCTATGTAACTATTTATAACAGGTATACGTAGTACTACTCACACTGATATACCGATGTATGTATTTATGCCTCAAAAATATTATTATTATTTGGTAATTTTTCTTTTGGATATTATTTCCTCGAAAATTTTTTCTCTGTTATTTCCAAGGGGGTATTTATACTACCGGTTTTTTCCCGGGCATTTTTACCGACTACCGTTTTTTACTGCGTCAAAGTCGAACTTTACTGTGTTTTTGTTTCATAATATAATAATTTAATCAATATATACTTATCAATAAGTTGTTACACTTTATTTGTTTGATACAACAACTAACAAGACTCTTTACAAATGTTAACTCTTCAACATTTCTATTATTTTCAATTGTACCACACTTGAAAATAAAGTTAAAAACAAAAGAATAATACCTAGTAGGTATATATAATATTTTTTTGTTATTAAAAATGTATTGTGTATTTTTTTTTTAAATTTTTACTAACTATATTAATTACATAATAAATAATTAGGTATATATTGTAATTTTTTTTATGTATTTAGAACTATCCAATGATCACAAATTTAGATTTAATTATCTACATGATTGTGTATTGACATTTATAATATCAAATACTGCGCTCTACATTCACGCCTTAAAAAGTTATGTTACTTTTAACTAAGATACATAACCAGTTAATTTTTTTTAAAAGTAACTTCTAACTTAACGAATTAAATTTTCTTCCACGTTATGCAGTAACTGATGAATTAATTAATTTTGCTGTCATGTTAAGTTATTTTTTTCCAAAAACCATAAATGTCAAATATATTTTTAAATTCTTAATTATTCTAAAATTAAAATTATAGTTATGATTTTCTAAATTTAAACAAACAAATGCAACGGTAACAAGATAATATATTATTATTGGCTTAATGATTATGATAACTTTTTTGCATAAAACTATCGATGTATATAATTTAATTTAACTATGACGTTTGTTAATTTAATATTTTATTTTGTATTGTTAGGTTAGGTTAACCCAACCTCAAAGTCTTTTTTGAGTTTTAGTCAAGTTTTATGTTATGTTTCAAAGTTTGTGTATAAAAAACAGTTATTATATACGATTTACGTTAATATAATTTTGTGATAATTGATAACAATTAAAAACATTAATTGCATCGTATTTTTTTTTACAAAAGTGTGAGAAAAGTAAAGTTTTTAAACAGTCAACGATTGGTTGACGATTGGCGTTTGCTCTGAAATTCTGAATACTGTTCGTGGCAATACTTCTTTCCCCTCAATAATATTAATTACCTATTAAAATTTATGAATTATAGTCTCGTACTCTATTCAAGCTCACCGATAACGGCACATAGCCAGAATTTTCCCGTCTGAAACGGGACGTTATATGGTCACTATATTATGTATAATATTCTACGTGTTACGCGTATGATTTCGTAGGTAAACCTACATATTATTTTTTTTTGCAATTCAAAAAGTTATGAAGTTGATAGTCGTTGTTTTTTATAACCAACAGCTAGAAAATTTGAAACTATGTGTATATTATTGTTATGCTAGTATTAATATGTATAGGCTATACCACTTTTAGAATTGAGTGTGTTTTAATATTTATCTATTACCTATTCGTATACGTATTATGTTCGTAAATTCAGAATTATATTATTAATTTGAAACATTAAACGATTATTTAAACTCGTCCTTACATCATTACCATTACTTTAGTATAATGCTTTATAAAATGGAGCTAATACATTTTTCATGTCACCTAAATAATATAATACCTCTATACAAATAAAAATGTGAATTGAAAATAAAATACTTGCTACTATCGAGTTTGCACATAGGTCGATTAAACCATCAGACGTCGTAAAAATAGTGTCTAAATTTAGGTTTATTATTTTAATTATTTCTATGGCTGAACTGTTGAAATGACTTGCTTTTTTCCATAAAGTAAAGTTCAATGTTAAGAAGATATAGGGAATTTAAAGTGCAATACAAAATGGACTTAATAGGACCGATAGACCATTTTACTAGTTCTATATTTTGAGGTTAATATTATGTATGCTTTTTTTACAGTTAATTGTTAGTTTTCCAAATCATATTTTATTTAGATAGGAAACTAATTTATTTATTAAGAATATGCATTTAAAAGTATCAATGAAATTACGAAAAAAAAAAAAAAATGAAATTATAGTGATTAATGAATATCAAATATAGTCGAACTTCGATAATGACTAAAGTACCTATTCACATTGGTGTCGGGTTTACACTTTTAAGCGATTAAGAGGTTTATACTTTATTCAGTTTATTGTAATATGATCATTATCTCTAGTTAGTTTTATATAGAACTATTTACGCCACGAAATCGCCATAGAATCTAACTGTCAATAAATTGTACACATTTTGGTTTATGAATAAAATATAATTTATGAATAATAATATATAACACACGATAATTAAAAAAAAATAATAATAATCAAACTAAAAATGTATCAGCGAGGCACTTAAGACTACTTATATACAGTATACACACAACAATAAATAGTAATATTTTACGATATCATTTCAAAAACAACCACACGAATTTACACATACAGTTGATAATGATGAAAAGCACTAAACATATAATGAATATGTGCAACATCGCGTCTAGTGTCTTGGCACTGAGACCGTTATCGATCAGGAACAATGGGTTGCGCGGCTTGGGCTCGTCGACGGGCACTGCTCTGTAGCCCATCCAGCCCGCGCTGTTCATGCCGCCCGCGCCGGCCGTGGTCATCGCGTAAATAGGCGAGATCAGGTTGTCTATGTCGTACGTGTCCTTCGAAACCTGCAGCTTAGGCCCCATCTCTTCTTCGACGAACCACGAACGTTTTGGACTCGAATACCTAGACAAACGAAACATAATTATTACGAGTTCAACGAAAATAGTATAATATTATTGACGACTATATTATAATGACATTTTTTTTTTTTTTTTAACCGAAATCAGTACTTAGTAAAATATATAATATGTTCGCCGACATCTGAACGTCGAATGGTATTTTATACTTTGGATACAATATAATGTATAACGGTTTGATGATTGGCTTAAAGTCAAAATTAAATTAATCGTCGAATCCTTCAAACGCAGCTACTTACAAAATCGTACCTACTCGCCCTTTGATTTTTTTACCATCTTTTCTGATTATAAAAAAAAAGTTTCATAAATCTAATTCCCACTTATATTATATGCATTAAAGATAATTAATTTTAACTGTTAAAATTTCATTAAAAAAATTAATATTTTTTATTTTATTCTTTGCAAAAGGTAGACATTATTATTTATTTTACGATATACATAAATATAATATTTATATTTAAATGTACGTCGATAGAAAGCGGTTCGATAAATAAAATATAACTGTTCACATTTTGTATTTTAATTTCGTTTTGAAAATTGTATTACAGTTAATAATTTAGTAAATCAATTAGTAGATAGTATGATTTTATCAATTACCCAATTGTTATTTGGTTATTTAGTAACCCAATTAGTAAGTTGTATAATGGTATGCATTGTGCACAAATTATTCGTTTATGCGTTGTACACAATTAAATGTAAAGATCCACTGTTTACCTTTTCGCCTAGTGTTGTTCCACCTAAAAATGTTTGTATTTTATTTAGCAATGGTTACAATGGAGTAATTATTCACTCTTGACATGAATTCTTAATTAGTCACCAGTGAGTCCATTAAAAAATCAAGTTGTCAGTTATTGACCGATAGTTTACCGAGTACCAGAAGTTTTATTTTTACCGTTACATTATTAATAATTCAATATGTGTTTTTATATACTATTATAGTATTACTTTCAAACGTGTTGAACTCAAATCAAAACTAATATTGATTGGATAACACTTTGTTTAGATAATATCAAGTTGTTGTTATATAAACCTGTGGATTTTTGCGTGGTCCGAATTAATATTTCCTATTATTTTTCATCGGATAAGAATACTCTAGTGTAGTCGATAAGACAATGTTGAATTTTAATTTACTTTTATTTTTTCTATGTTATAAACATTAAGTAGGCAGTACAGTCTAAACCTTTCACCGTCAACGACGTGCAATATTGCCGTTGTCGGTTGTCTTGTCGTGATCCTTAAACCATAAAGTGTTTTCGAATCATATCGGACTTAGCTGTAAAATACATTTATTTGTATCGTCGCTGATGGTTATCGGTTTTCTTGTCTTTAGTTTGCTGTGTCGTTTCATGTAGGTACCTAATCGTATTAATAATAACTATCCGGTCGTGAAACCATCGGTATTTTTAATCATCTACCGATTACTGACTATAATATGTGTATTTCCTCACAAGTCATTTAAGGCACTGTTTTGACAATACGTTTGTATTACCTTTTTGTTATTGGTTTGTTTTTTTTTTTTAGTAAGGAACCGGTGTTGTTATACTCATTGATCGATTATTATATCTGATAAAAATAAAATTCCTAAAAGAAAAAAACCAAATAATGGCAGCGGTTATAACAGTTTTCTTGTAAATAATATAATTAATATGTTTAGTAATAATATGTCGTTTGATTTATAGCGAAATTACCGAGGTCTCGGGGCAAAGATAAATAATTATAAATGTATAATATTGCTTGCATAGATTATACAATCATAGTGTAATCTGAAACATGGTTTCACAAATATACAGCCGACGGATAATTAAGTTTAAGTGTTTACATTTATTTCGATATGTTAGAAATAGTGATACAAGCTACTATTCTAGAGGTGACGGAGTAGTAGTTGGCACGTCTTAATTTTTGGTGTGAGTGTAAGTTAAGTATTGAGCATTTATTTTAATGACAAAAAGTTTCTTATTAGCAGTTGTATATACAACTATAGCCTCTTAACTCTTCTTATTTGTTCTATGAGATGTATATTATTACTGTAGTTGATTTTTTTTCCATGCATGCTTGCATGCTTATCATGCGTTTATTTTCTGTTATGATTTTAATCTTCCCGATGTTTTGTGGTCTAACGATCACAATGGTATTACACAAGAACCTCTACACAAGGACCAGCACTAATTGTGTCCTGAAGACTTCTGCAGCTAACAGTTTCTTCCAGATTAACGACGTTTGTAATTCGTTTGTTTCATGACTAGATCGTATCTTTATTAGTCACAATCAATTTAGTATAAGTTCAGTTTTTTCATCCAGTAGTGCCGGAGGAACTCTATAACTCAGTTAAATCCGTTTGTTTTATTTTGGTTATCAATTTATCAATGATTAATTTATCCAATTCTTTCTTTAATTTCTTACGGCCTAGAATTTGGTACAGATAATTTGACAATGAAATAGAATAATTCATTAGCCTATATGTTATATTCTCAAACCTATTATCACGAACCTATTGTCTTTAATATAATAATGTTTAGTAGGTAACTCGCATACTACTCGTTCGAGTTATGATTTAGAAACATCAAAATTCTCAACAAATTATAAGTATTCAAAAATATGGTTTTTAAGCATATTTAAAAATTTTGAATTATTAAAGGGAAAAAGGGGCATGTTTAGTGAATCACCCTATTTAACATGGTATATTTATGTTTCTCACTTCGTAATAGGTACCTACGTACCACATGTTTACGCATAACTATACACACGTTTAGGTGCTCCACACACCTGCTTACTTAAATTATAAATGTATTGTATAACAATGGTTATATTTTTATATGCTATATACTTGCACCCATCAGTTACAATATAAAAGAAGATTTTTTTCACGAAAAAAAAATAAGTTTTACGGTTATTAATTTTGAACCTTCAAACAAAGAATTATTTTTATAAGACCTCTCAACCCATTTTTGAAAATAATAATAACCTTGCAGTCTATGATCTATGATAATTATATGTCCATTCAATTGGTCTCACTTTTGTTACGAAGGTTAAGAACTGTTTTATGCAGTATCATTATACATTACTATTTACGGTTGAGAAAAGTGAAAGATTATTGGAGTATTTTGTCCATGAATTTTTTTGAATAATATTGTAACTAGAATAAAATCATTTGTTCAAATTGCATTTTAGTTTACACGTATCATTGAACACTACTGTGGCAATTAATACTAATCTAATTATTTGTAATTAGTGTATTACATAATATGTGTATTATATAATATCTTATGAGGATATTGCGAACTTCTTACTATTTTATTTACAAAGATATATGGAGTTTTCGAAATAAACAATTAATAACGCCACATATTATATGACCACGTGATAGAAATATTTATTAGCATCAAATATATAAATCAGTTTACTTTTGTTTAATAATTAGAAGTATTATTTTCATTGAATTCAACCTACCTACTTACTTATTCAATTATTTGTTCTAGATTAAACGAAAATAAAACAATCATGGAGAAGTCGTATTTCAACGAGTCGCATTTACCAGGTGAATAATTATTAATAAGATACATATTTTTATAATTTATTTATATCATAGTTGGGGTTCAATATAGATTATATAATATTTACATTAATCAGCAGAGTTTTAAAATAAATGAAAAATCGATTGACCGTTGCCCCTGTTCCCGTAGGCACTGTGTTATAGTGTCATTGTTTGGATTTATAATCCCTATAGATTGGTATGTTTGTATTTTGAATATGTATGTATTGCTATAAGCTATATTATTGTTTTAATTTGTGAATTCGATTTATGAATTCCTTGCGATTTGCTTTTAGATCCTTGAACTAATCGTATTGTCGTGTTACGGATAATAACTTCGACACAGAAAAATGGAATGAAAATTGAAAAATCACCATCTTATTAACCTAACCTTGACACCATAAGCTATTCGTAAATGGTTACGTTTTTTAATAAATATTTTATTTTATAGTTATTGATTTCGGATTTGATTATTTCAATTTCGCCTTAAAAACAAATCACTGGTACAACCAAACACTGATACTTTCACACTCATCCAGTGATATTTATGTTTATTATGTATTTCATCTTATCGATGGCTGTGATGAAAAAAAAGTAAAATCAATCAAATGCGTAATATTATTCATTTGAAAGACACTCGAGTAAAAAAAAATCATAGATGCATTCATATTATCATAATCACTTAACCCATTTTAACTACCATAACAATCTATTATATCTAATACATACATATTGAATATTCATACATTCGACGACACTTTTACAAATGTTTATGTATGCACTCATGTAATTAATATTGTTTCTCAAAATTACTATCGTAATTGAGTAAAATTATAAGATTATGTGCTTAAACGAATAGTAGGTAAATCAAATCAATAATGTATCATCAACAGTATACTTGTTATACTTGTGTTATAAGAATTATAATATAATATAATATTGGTGTAAGTACGTTTTATAATACGCGCAGGGCATTGTATAAATTTACAGAGAAAAATATAATTGTATAAAATAAGTAAATAACACTTGTTCATATAAGTGTTTCGTGTTAACTGTTAATTTGCCAAAATAGAATAATTAAAATGAAAGTAATTTAAACATCTTTAGTACTAGATACCAGCTACACATTAATATCTAGTATTAAGCTTATTCTTCATCGCCAAAATGATACGATGTATAGATTTTTTAGTTTTTTCTTTAAACTAGCGTATTCTCAGATATTAATATATAAAAAACATTTTCTAAACTAAAAAGTTTCTTTCCCCAGTAGTATTTCTAGCAATTCAGCCATCAGGAGTGTAAATGTAATGGACATTATTTTACTGTTTACTTGTTCATTTTAGTGAGTAAATAGGCAATTATAAATATTTTAATGATTTTTGAATTTATAATCTAACAAATCATCTTCTTTAACAAAAGTTTTCATTGTGTGTTGAATTATTTATATTAAGTAGCATCTCTAAGATATTTCCAAGAACTATTCAGTTGAAATTATTTTAATTATGTATGATAATTATTAATATTGACTGATTCGTATTTCATGTACCGAAACTATATGCCATACAAATCCACATAGGTTTCAGAAGTAATTTATTTGTAAGGAGTTTAGTATTTAGGTACGTGTTTTATATAAGCATTATTTTAATTCTGCATAGCCATGAGACACACAATAACTTTTCCTAAATAAGAATTAAACATATTTGTATAGCTATAATTTTGATTGTTAATAAATCTAAAATTCATGTGGGTCAAAATATTTTTATTCAAACAAGTATCGCTGTGTAACATTTGAGTTTAAATTATTTTAGATGATACTATTATTTAAAATAAATATACAATAATTATATCAATAAAACATTTGTATTGTTTTCAATTGTAATGTAACATTAATAACATCAGTAACTTAAGATATGTATTACTGTATTAGTAAAAGAGAAAATGCTATATACGTTATATATTATATTATATTTCTAATATAATTTACAAAATGTTTAAAATATATTAAGTTATTTTTTTTTTTAAATATACTTAAAATAAAAATTAATTTTATTTTGTAATTACATATTTACATCCTGTAAAGGTAATTTCATTAATGTTTAGAACAGAACTGACTAAAACATAACTAAACTATACAACCTAAGTATTAATGGAATTTAATGGAAAATTTAAAAATTAAAAGGTTGTTATAAAATATTATTTTCTTAGTATTTATAATAAAATTAAATATTTATATAAATATTTTTTAAAATAAATGAAGTGAAAATAGCGTAGCTAAAATACATATTGTTTTTCAATTGTTTTTATAAATTAAATTAGTAAATGTGGCTAATAATAATTATTCAGTATTGAACAAAAAAATGTTTTATATCATTCAAAATAAAATTAGTTTACATATTAAAAGTCAAGACTATTATTGCATAAATTATTGCATTTTTCATATTAGAATATTTAACATTTTTAATAGGTATTTAAAATTAAAAAAAACTACTATTATACTATTCTTTGTTTATTGAAATGAAACAATGATTGAAACAATGATAACGTTTACAATTTATTGTGTTTACAGTGTCAGTATAGTTATATAAATAGTTGGTCATTTCAATGAACCAGTTATCAAGCGATTTTATGAAATGTCAATCACAATATAGCATAATAAGTCAGTTAGCTGAGGAATCTAACAACCCAGTTGAATATTTTTACCTGGCGTATATTCCAGTTAATTTAAATATATTACGCAAATCGTCTTTTTTATTTTTGAATATTTGTGAATTCAGGTAGCACATTTTTAACGACAAATACTCCAGTTTTTGGGATTTATGGTTTACTAGTATGTAAAAGTATTTACCATATTATTCTCGTCTCAATAACTTTGATTCTGATTATTTTTACCACTCGCCACGTGGTTTGTAAATAGCTAATAACGAAATTATTTAAACGTCGATGTTCTGCATTTACTTGAATTATTACGAGTTAACATTTTTTACAAATTAACACGTTCGGATAAATCTTATATTTTTAAACAATTTCAATAAATAATATATTAGTTAGTATAGGCTATGACGTACAGTTTAATAACTATATTTACTTCTAAGTTCGAATTTGAACAATGTTATACCCAGATATAATGTTCTAAGGAAATCAAAACCTCAAAGTAAATTATTTCCTTATACATTTTATATAATTTCTGTGTATATAATGTTAACATTTCTTTGATATTATAATTATTATATGTTTGTTAAAAATCTTTTAAGTTACCAGCTATACACTACACGACATGATGATAAATGTTCATCGCAATTGTCTGAGGTTTTACAAAAATCAAAAGAAAATAAATTGACCATATCGATCTATAAAATTAAAAACAGTATAGCGAGTACGAAAAATATTTTCTGGTGCCATTAATCATTACCCACCAGAAAACGTCAGTAGGTGTCCCACAGATGAATCACAAAAATGAGTTCATAAAAGATGTGAACAGCGAGGATAAAAATTTATTTTTTATATTATAAATGACTGAGTTAAAATTTGTTTGTTGTAAAGGTAAAATATATAATATTATCAATAGATAATGTGATAAGGTCGACAGTTAATAATTAGTATTTCACATAATAAATAAATACAATTAAAAGATATTTACCCATACATTTTAATATTTTCTTCCGTGAACAGTTAAGAGAAAAATACCGATTTATTATCACTAATTTCTAGAACGTAAAACGCCAAAACATATTTGACAATCTAAGTACATTTGTTGCATTATATTCAATTATTTTTAACTTTGGTTTTTAAAATATTATATAGTAGGTTCGCCGAGTAACCTTAGAGTATCACTGTAGAATTTCAGTCAAACTGTTTAGAGGGAGATATCAGAGTAGGAGAAAATGTAATTGTTTATAAAATATTACATATTTTCATTAGTATGGCTTCATTAATATGCGTGAATCCGATAACAATATAATTTATCGTGTTGTCGACATATCGAACTTGAAAATAAATAACCGTGACATTATTAATTTAATTTTATTGTTTTCGTACTTTTGAATAATAATTCATTCGTTAATGGATTAATCGACAACGAATCATGGGATGAATAGTGCCTAATAGAAGTAATTTATTATTGTAATCCATATACCTACCTATTATACTGTAGTAGCTAGTGATCTATATTATAGTGACCATTGATCATAATTTAAATCATATACCGTACACATCATCCAAACTCTTAGGCAAACGTCAGCTGTTTACTCGAGTCGACTAATGAAGAAAAATCCAATTGTGGACCTCATACAGAATAATATTTTTGTGTGTCGGGTACCTATATAGGTACTCAGTTTGGCGCTAGACAATATATATTGTATTATTGTCGGAATATTATGTTCATTAATAAAACATTTCACTGAAAAAATAAATGAATTTGAAATGAACAATGTCTACTATAAGTATGGTGGTTGTTAATTTTATACTGTTCATACACAAAATTCTTAATTTGATTTACATAATTTATAAAAATAACATGCATAATTTCCATGGAATTGGTTTTTAAACCAGTTTAGGTTAGAAATATTCATATATTTTAATAGATCTTATGTTGTACAAACATAAGACTCGTGAATTGTATTGTTAAAAAAAAATTCAAACAAGACACACGTTTAGCTATATACGTAATGTCCGATTCAACGTTATAATATATTATTATTATTATTATTATTATTATATATTATTATATACTCATAATATCGAATAATGAATAATGTATGAATAATGATCATTAAATCAATCGCCCCGTATACACTATATTATATTATTCATTTGATTAAATTGGTTTAATAATTATTTATAAAAAAAATAGCTACCTGATCAGTTAACTTAAATCTCGTGTCAATTGTAAATTGGGTTATATTTTAACAAAGTCATTGAAACACTAGCCAATGCTAATTGTATCTATTTGCATAACGTTATAATTTGGGACCAAAAGTTCAGGGATTTGCATATTTATATTAGATTGCTTGATAAATATCTCAGATTCATGTAATTTTTTATCATTTCATAAACGTTATATAACATTTTTCATTTTTTTTATAACTTTTTTTTCAGAAACGAGAAATATTAAAATTAATTTTTTTTTTACTGTGAATTTTAGAAAATAATTTCACTGCACTTACTATCTCACAAGATAAATACTTATTAATATTTATTTATTTAATGTACAACATTTAATTATATTTTTAAATACATTTCATCGTTACATTTTTTAATATTTTTTTATTCTTTAAATAATGTGTTCAAAAATATAAATAAACATCTTAATTAGTTTTATTTTAATTATACATTTTTTTTTGTGTACCTATCTGTTTAGGCTATAGTTAATTCTGAACTATTATTATATTTATACTAGGCGTACCATTTAAGGTAAATGAGTAGTTTATTTTAAATGTAATTTGTATAGTAATAATATGTCCTTGTAAAATGTTATCTTTAGTTTTAAGAAGTGCATTATCATTTAATAGGCTATATATGTTCAAGTAAAAGTTATTTAGTACTATTGAAGGAACTAAACTATGTATTATTAAGTACCTATGCGAAGGTGAAAGGATATTTCATACAATTGGACTTCCTTTAAATATAAGCTAACAAATTTTACATTGTTCTTTAACGTGCATTTAAATATTTAAATCTCAGACATGTTGTATCGTTCATTAAACCTAAACGAACTCCGGAACTCATGCACGTAAGAGTTTGTTTTTAAATTCTGATCATAGCGATGAATTTATTGATTTTACAATGAGATTTGTTTTTTTTTTCTGTCTGAAGATGCTTTTTCTAGTTGAAAAATGCTTTGATTGTCAACATTAATCAATGTTTCTTGTAGAGAATTGGATCTAAATGGTACATTTAGGAGGTCAAAATTGAAGATGCTCAGTTCTTTAAAAACCAATCACGAATAACTAAAAAAATACTTACCATTTTTAAAACATATTTTAATATTATTATGAAAACACGTCCATTACAATTTACAGTGCCAGTAAACTATGCAATGACGAAGTACACTTGATTTCTACTGTACAGCAGAGTGATAACCTGCATTTTATTAATTACTTTTGTGTTTTTTTAAATAATGTTTTCATTGATTGGTTATATTATAACTATATGCGTATAACAATATATTATAATTTATCACTGTTCTTGATGAACCATGTAGTCATGTGGATATGATGTATAGTTATTCCATAATATGAGCTATTATAAGTATACAGAGGGATTTTTATTTTTTGTGAAGCATAAACCATATTTAAAAAAACAAAGAACTGGTTTTTATTTTTGTTAAAACTTAAAACGTATGCAAGCTACTATTTATATTTACATTTCTACACAATTTTAAGGTATTTAAATACAAGCATTAAAATTATTTTTTGTACTTATAATTTATATAGTATATAATTGGGTAACAAAATTGGATATTCACGCATAAAATAACAATTTCTTATCAAACGATTTTTATATTTAAAACTGATACTGAAAAAAATCCTAAGAATACCTAATAATTGTATGTTGAATTCTACGGGGATTTATCTGTTGACTTTGACTTCATTCAAAAAAAAAAAAAAATGTTCAATGATTATATTTCAAATACATTTAAGTATATGTAAAAAAACTTAACTAATAAGTACCGTTCTTGAAGAGCTCTCGTATGTTAGTATTACAAGTCTTTGAAACTTTTTTTTTTTTGATGTGTATATATTTTGTATAAATACTTAGATACTTATCGTAAGTTATACTACTTGAAATTTAAATACTTTTTCATTCAAGTATTTAAATGCCTGTTTGAAGAGTATTTTTAACGAGTATGTGTTTTTCTATAGTGATAAGTATTTGTGCTTAAAATAAAAAGATAATTTTTCTGGTTCGAGCTAAAACAATCACCATGCCGTGTACATGTTTATTGTATATGTATCTTAAACGTGTTATTTATTCGTTTGGCACTTGGTCTTGTGTTATTTCGATTCGACCGCCGCCAAAGCATTGCGCGAGTGGCCGGATTGTCGCGGGACCCGGTGAGATCAAACCTGGATCTCATTTAATATAGATATTATGTGAAACGCAAATGTGTCAAAACCTCGGACCATTCAGAGCGTCGATGTATGAAATAATAAAATATATTTTAAATCTACAGGGAACGATAAGTAGCTATGCGGGACGTGCACGAAACACGGCACCTCGTGCACTGCTAACATAGTACACAAGTCAAACGGTGGATGGTGGTGGAGAGGAATCCCATATCAGCTGATTTTATGGCTGACTAGGTTGGGCACGTGTCGTCCACGCTAGTGCCGTATTTGAGATGGTGGGGATGGACGGACAGATCCTTCCACTGGTAGTGGGGTCTGGCGGTTTTTTTTTTTATGAATTTATTACGTATTTTATCTTTAAAAATACAATTATTGTCAAATTAGTATTAAACTTAAATAACTTAGTCTAAATATTTTTAAAATGTCACATAATTCTGCCAAGTTTTTTTTAACGTGACGAAGTACTATTAGAAATCATTTCATTTTTAAATCTAAACATACGTCATGTGATCAGAACCCAAAATATATAAATGATAAATTAAAAAAAAAATTCAAGAAGTGTATTAATGTGGGCGACGGAAGCATAATATTCTGTAACATGAGTTAAATTTAAAAATTTCACTCGCTTTCCCCTCCGTCCATGGTTGTATGGTTGTGTTTCGTATTCAATACTGGTTCACATGTTATAACGGTACCTATACCAGTATAATATTTTATATTTTAATATTATAATGTTATGTAGACACTGACCAGATTCTGTGACCTACAGATTTACTTGTTATTTTGTTTTATTTTTATTCTAGCCACCGTTATACTTCTAAGTTTTATTCGCCATCCAGAATCACAATATTTTTTGTTTTATAATAAATTAAAAAAAATTCTGATTTTTTGAAATGTTAAGTATAAATACTTAAAGACCATGATGTTTGATATTTGGATTTTTATAATATTCAAATAGTATCCTGTAGTGGTTTATTTATTCTTTTTACAAATGAGCACCACCTTTTTACTGTAAATTATTATATTATTTGTTTTTGGACTATTGATACATCTAAATTAACAACGTATACCTAGTTTCTGAGTTATAGTTATATGTACTAATGGTGATAATACTTAATAATGATTTTTTTTACATACAATATAAAATAGATGCCATATTCAGTTCAATACAGGTATACTTATCGTACCCAGACAATGGTCACCAATTTCACAATTTTAACTGATCAATACTAACCAATAAAATATTCAAATCATTATAGTCTCCATATTTTCCATACCTTATATAATGATCTAGACTTATAAAAAGTTTAATAACTTAAAAATTGCTCGTTAAAATTTAAATTTAGATAAACCAAAGTATTAAAATAAAATCATTTGATTAACGATTTACAATTAAAAAGGGTAGTTCTTATTTGAAAAAAAAATAAAAATTGGTATCACTACTTACATATTATGATACTTCATAAATAGTATATAAACAAATCCAAATATCTAAAAATATGGTTGAGTATAAAAATTAAAAATGCCAGCATAATATCTACATAATATGGTCACAATCTTTAAATGGCATTAAACATTTTAGTATCTGAAAACGTGATGTTTACGTATACCGGAAAATTAAAAAATCAGAACTTAAATAAATGTATAGGTACCTAATATTATTAAAGACATGGATGAAGAGCATGCCTGGTGAATTACCTATTGTTTTGTAGCATTTGTAAGTAATGTGAATTTTTCCGACCAGAACTTTGTCAGCGAACCGATCGCGAGCTTGCAGAAATCTTGAACTGGTATGCAAATAATAATAATAATATTAATATTACGTATACGGTGACGCCTATATTATTATTATTATTATTATATTGTGCCAGGTCAACTGAAATTTTGGGAGAGTCACCGAGGACATGTTTTTCGGTAGAATATGTAGTAGTAGTTATACGTATATTATTATAGGGGACGGTGTTCGCGAGCACGTTAGGTATAAGCGGTTAATGAGATCAACGCGGCCACGGGCTGTGAGGTCGGTGGTAAAGACGGTAGAGGCAGCGACTGATGTGGCAGCGGCGGATGTCTGAAGTAGACAATGATTTATGAACACACACACACACACACACACACACACACACACACACACACACACACACACACACACACACACACACACACACACACACACACACACACACACACACACACACACACACACACACACACACACACACACACACACACACACACACACACACACACACACACACACACACACACACACACACACACACGCACACACACACACACGCGCGCGCGCGCATACAGGGTGATTCACCGAGTATGCTCACCCCCATTTTTAGCTTTGATAATTTATTTATTCAAATTCTGATTTTTGGAATTTTTAAATATACTCAAAGCCCAATTTTTTTATTTTTTTTATTTTAGTTTCTTAGTTATTAAAATGTTTATACTAAGGATAACAGTCCTTAAAAATGGTCTTACAAAAATAATATTGGATATAGTATTTATTGAACTTGGGCCCTTTTTAAAAATTCTCAATGTTGATAGATAATTTAAATTACTAAAATTGTCCAAATTACTATCCCTCAATTCTCCAAATCAATTATCATGGATCATCACAAGACACTCCTTAAGTAGTATTAAAAATCTAAAAAATTTTAAAATATAGTCTTTAAGTAGGTATATTTAACAATTCTAAAAATCAAATTTTGAATAATTGTATTACTGAAGGAAAAAAGGGGGTGGTTAAGCTCGGTGAATCACCCTGTATAATATCATATAGTCGAGGCTGTCTCCGACGCGCCGCTCGGTCGGTCCCAAACTTTTGCCGTGTCAATACGCGTCGACGTTGTCGGCGACACCAGACATTCGCACAAATCCAACCAAAAGATACTTTTCCTCGGGACATATAGGTACAGCAAACGTATAATAATAATAATAATATAAAACGTCACACATTATACGATGCGAACACCTTTTTTTTCTATTTCGTTGGGTACTATTACATAGGTACATATATATTTATACACACGCACGTACACACATACAGACGTCGAAAAAACAGCGTTCGTACTTTGTCGATAAGATTATATAAAAGACGTGATAACTTATACGCCACGCCCGATTCATCGCTGCCATTGACATTGCTGCGTAGGTAGTCGGCATTTTATTATTATTCGAGGACAGGAATCCGGTGAAATATATACGATATTATTATTTCGTCCAGGTATAAAGCTCGCGAAAGAAGAACCGTCCTCGTTGAATAATAATAATAATAAATTATAGCGTAATATGCGTGTGTATTATGTGCCAAGCGTTTGCCAATATTTAGTTTCGGACGGGGCCACGTCGAAGGGTTGGACTTGATGGCGAGCACGATGCGATTTATGCGGTATAGCTGTGGTACAGAGGCGACCTTCTGGTACCCATATAAGTGTAACGGTCAGGTGCCGCCGGACTCCGTGAGGCGAAACCGACAAAGTCCACCGTAGGATAAACAATAATAATACATTATAATCACGAAAGTGTGCATAAATACGTGTGCATTGGCCTGAATCTCGATCGGATGAGATATATTATTACGTTTTTAAAATATTCAACACTTGATGAGTTTAATATCAATCGTATAATGATATTCGCAGCACACGATACAATTTTAATAACGAAACTCGTTTTTGGAGCGTATTTTAGATGATTTATTCTTTTTTGAAATGTACCACTCGATTTCCACAATTTATTATTAGATTGGTGTCTTTAATATGAAGTCACAAGTCCCAGTACAATGCATGTTTATTATATTAACTTATAAAATACCTATGTAATTTATATTTAAAAAATAAATTTTTATACTAAATAGTTATATTTAAACTTTGCAATTACAAAATGTAGGAACATTATTTTTTGAAATGAAACGTATAAACAAATTGTTTTGGAATTACTGTTTATTAGTACATCGGTTAAAAATAACTTTATAAGATACACATTGTATCATATTAGCTACTATAGAACACAGTTATTTAAAATATTAAATAGAATAATATCAATATTTTAGTATTAGAAATGCATTTAAATCATCTCGGTGAAAACGTGTTTATTAAATTATTTAAAATTGAAATTAAATTCATATTCTTAACATAATTAATCAAAATGAATAACCGTTTTATTTATTTTTAAGATATGCTGAATAAGAACTCTATAAGTATTTTTCAAAACTGAACATTTATCAAATTGATTGAATATTGGTATAAAATGTAAAATGTTTTGGTTCTATGATGATGGGTTTTTCCTTTTCATTTTTTTCAGTCAATTGTGTCAGTTTTTATTAAAGAAAGAGTGCTCTTAAAGTTTCGGGCAACCTTATCTATCGATCGGATATTTTATCTTTGACTTTCTCATTTGCTTTCTTAAAATAATGCTACATTGACGATTACTTGCTGTCTCCATCTTTCTCAACAGACAATATAGATAACAACCTTACGAAACAATTCAAATAATATTGTAATACATTTTTTTTTAAGACATTAAGCTACGTACGATTATTTTTGTTTCTGATTTTGATTTGATTATAATAATTTTATTCTAATTTTTGTGTAAAACCCACTGTGGTGGAAATACGGACCAAGGTTTTTTTTCTATATTGCCCGCCGAGAGACGGTTTCAGTAAATTTTGGTCTACAGTCATCTTAAGCGTAACGAATAATTTGTGCAATCATAACTACTGCTTTTAACTAAACTGAATTTCGATATTGTGTTATACCCAACTCAAAAAAAAAACAGTTACTTGAGATGTTTATCAGTTTATTAGTTCAGTATTTTATTATATTACCAATGTTATAAGTTACTATATCTAATAAAATGTTAAAAGGTGCAACTGTTATATCTAATAAAATGGTATAATTTAACGGTTTACACATTTTTTAAAATTATTTTGTTCTCTTAAGTCGCTTTAAGTTGAATTGGAAAGTGATACATTATACATTACTAGTTTATAACAAACATATTAAAATCGATCGGTAGGACTGCTTTCATTATACTTTTTTTTTCTATACATATTTTAATATAGAACTGATTGTGTTATAATAGGTATTTATAAATTATGAAAATTGTCGAGTAAATCTTATATAAGTAAGAAAATATGGTTCTGTGTATTTATATATACGTAATAAAATAAAGGTACTTCTATATACTTAAATGTATATGTACCAGTACCTACGTTGTCTCTAAGAATTAAGATTTTTTTTTTAAATGAAAATAAATCGAATGAATACTAGGCAATAAAAACGAATCGGGTTTTTTCACGATCACAAATGTATTTATTGCAAATGACTTTTCAATAGTTATTGTAATAATTGGTCAAACAAGAAACGAATCGATACGACAACGAACATAACGGGTGTACAGTTGACAACTTAGAACGAAATAAATGAATATTATCAAGAAGTATTGTCTTTGAAGTGTAAAATTCGATTTTATAACAAAAAAGTATAGGTAGGTGGTACTCACTATAATAACAACTATAGAACGTACCTTTTTGTTTTTCGTGATGTTTATATTATATGGTTTGCACGTGCGTAAAATACACGACGTGTGTACACCGAATGGCGTTTGTCGTTACTCGGCACGGGCTTGCTGAAGGTAATGATTATTACAATATTGACACTAGAATACACGACTCGCGGTCGTCATACGGCGCGGCGTGTTGGTAGCAGCGGTACGACCAGCATCGGCGGTAACACGCGACTACCGGCACTGTGGTCTTCGGGACAACACAACACTCGAACGACGACTACTGCGGTTGCCGGGCGTACGCAGATGACCGGAGCCGGGTCACGTTCGGCGAGAGCAAGAGTGACGGAGAGACACGCGGCCGGTGTTTTCTACGTTTTTTCTTTCGGTATTATCGATAATATTGTTAAGGCTCGCGGGACGGCCAATTACAGCGCGTTCCTCCACCTTGACAATGGACGGCGCTGTTCGGTGGGAGTCGCACTGGTGGGGAGGTGGCGAAGAGTGGGTACTACTTGGGCAGAACTTGCCGGGTGGTTACGTGGACGCGCAGACCGCACGTCCGGTAGACCGGCACCGGGGGGCAGGTGACTTTTAACGTTTGCGTACTCTTTGAACCCGTCGTCTGCAATGTGTATTATGCAAAACGCCGGAACACAATATATTTTATATGGTGTCATAACAACATACTATCCGGACATCCGGTTGCGTGATCCGATTTGGAGATGTCGTTACGTATTTCTTTTCCGAATTATTATTATATTTTCACCGAATTGTCTTTTCGTTTGACAATCCGGGCCGGTTATAACCCGTTCGATTTTAAATTAAATAATATTATATATCGGCCCTTTTTTTCAAAACAAATGTTCATAACGATTCGCCTGTCTAACCGCACATCACAATCTGGATATACGCTTATTGCACAAAACGAGTGGCAGCCCAAAAATATAAGTGTAAAAATACCAGAATGACATTTTTAAACGTTTACCCTTATTGTAATATCTCTCTCCACTGGTACATAATTATGTGGTAATCATTTATTATTTTATTACCACCGCGTTGGTGCGTATTGTGTGAAAATATATAATATGCTGATATGATGCAAGCGTAGGGCCGTAGACGTGGGAAAATAATTAACTTGGAAAAAACGGTTTTTGCACCCATTTGAAAATTTTGGAGTGCTCTGGATTCTTAGCACCTCTCCACCTCTGTGCATTTGAGTTCCTGCGACAGACGTTGAAATTAATTCCAGGTGTATCTTACGGACGATAGACTATCGGAATGACGCATATTATATACCTAGCATTGTTCAACGCAATTAATCATCATTGTCAAGCCTCAAATCTCAAGTATAAAATAATAATAATATGTAGTCGTGAACTCGCGACGAGCGGCCGTCAAAATATGTAAGCAGACGTAAATAATTATTGTTGAGTTTTTTATATTTTACTATTTATATAGGTGCATATAGGTAGTATAGGCATATAAATATATAATAATGCTATGACTATAAAATTACTTTAATAGTCCTTCGCGTGGTAACAGTGAACATAATAATATTATTATCATTATATTATAGCATCGCAGCTCACTGGCTGTTACATAGACGAACGGCGCGTGACAACAGCAGTCTATAATAATAATAATATTGTACCTCATAGTTAACTGATGTTTGGAAAGTCTTCACCTCGGACTTGTTGATAGTACTGTATAGCAATTATTACTGGATAGCAATTCGTACGCTGCCGAATACTTTATGTAAAACAACCACCTTGAACCGCGTCACGTTTGAAAATAACCGAAATGAACCGGCTTAGAGTGAAAAACTTTTTAAGTATATTGTATTATATACTTATGTAGATAGGATTATATAAGTTTATAGATTCGTTTAGGAAATAATCGTAGGTAGATGCACCGAAACACGTTGTGATCTTCTTATAGGCCGTAGACGTTGAAAATATTACAATAAAGCATCAAAAATAATTGCCATGTGGGTATCATATTTTTGTTTTAAATTATTTTACAAGGTTAATCATGTCTAGCAGTAACTTTACGTTTTTGTGTCACAAACCTATGTTCAAGCGGATATTGTAAAATATATGTGGAAGGTATACCTACTGGTACGCGGGTCGCACTTTTTTAGGTCGTTTATATTTTAAATTCCAAGTTTTATATTGTATTTACTATTTATATTTTATTTTTCAAGGCGATTTATTGTCAAGAGTCACGAGTCCCGTTATATTCACTAAAACGTAATGTTTGTATGTATATTAATAATCTTACTTTTATAAATCTATTTCAAAATTGCATTCACAGAAACTAAAATATTCAGGAATGGATTAAGCTCGACAATAAGCTCACTTATTTATAAATGTTCAATGTGTAGTCAAAAACAAAAGTTAATGGTTAAATGGCCATTAAACTCACGGAAAAGTTGTAAATCGTATAAAATATTTTTTTACAATTTTCTATTTCACCATTTAATAACTTGTAGTAAATGTATGTATAAAAGCATTAATGCCTAAGAATAAAATAATAATACAATCATATGTATTATAATATAACATTATAACATGTATATTTTTTATTCGAGTAACTCTGAAAATGTAACGCATATTTGAATAACATAATATTGTATTTATTTTCTTTCTGAGAAAAAAAAATGTTAATGTTCATTGTTCGTTTATTATACATTTAAAAGTGTTTTAAAGATGTTTGAAATAAATTAAACATTGTGATAATTCATAAAAAAAAAAATACTATGCATTTTTTTAAAACATCTTATCTTTTTTTATTTTAACTTTGTTACTACAATTAGTTTCAACAAATATTTAATATAATTATTATATCAGTTTCAAGAAATGAGAAGGAAGTCTTGTGTGGGCAAAACCGGAGACGGGAGAACGATATAATGCATTTCCTAGAAAGATTGAGGTTGTGGAACCAGGGTAGTGTTAGGATGGTTGGAGATATATTTCTATACCAGGTGGCAAAGTGAGGGAGGAGTGAACCCCCGTGTTTGAGCCAAAGATTGGATGTGCAGGTCCTAAGAATGGAAAAAATTTTTTTCAAATGATAGGTACCAATTTTAGAATTGTTAAGACCATATTTAAAACATATTAAAACAATAAAATAGTTAGATAAATGTTAGAATCACATATTGTTAAGATTTATCATGTAATTTATTTTTAGGTTGACATACTTTTCACCAAAATTGTTAATTATGATTTATGATAGAATTTAAACTTTAAATTAAATGAATGAATTAAAATTGTTTATTTAGTTAAATTAAATAAAAAAATATTGGACGCCTGATTTTCGATATTTTTAAAGATAAAAATACTCATGTGTGCTGTGTACGATTTGTGTAGGTAATATTAATAAGCGGTTTAACATCACGTTATGCATAACTATTGCCTACAATATCCATATTATTAATCAATAAACGTGTATCAATTTGTTTAGTAATAATGATAATAATAATAAGTTTGACGTCATAGAATTGGACACGCATATTGAATAAAAACACATTTGCCAATTACATTTTTTATACTAAAAGACAAACACTTTTCTCATTTAATTAATTAACGAGCTTAACCGTCGCTAAATACATTTATCGTCATAATATAATTTGTCGCAAATTTTTTCAAGAACCTATATTCAACATTAGGTACACTTTTAAAAATACAAATTATCATACAATTATAGTTAAAATAATTTTAACCTGTTTCAGTATTTCTGTAGTTCGGGTGCAAATAATAAAGTATTAATTAAGACAAAAAATGTGGAACATGTAATTTTTTTTTAAAACAGTTCAATTATTTTAAATTAACTATAAACACATTGCGTTTTTGTACAGTTTTATCAAATAATCTTCATCTAAAACCGTTAGATTACATTATGATATATATTTTTCTTTATTAAAATAGTATTTAAGATTAAGAATTTCATATTATTTTTAAGTGCTTTGATTGTATTAATAAATAATTACCTATTTTATATTGTATCTAAAAAAATAAACATACTATAATAGGCATTCCTTGCATTAATTTACATTCTATATATAGCAATAATTTTAAATTAAAAATAGTAATTAAATATTTTGTTATTAAGATATAACAGTGCTGGATATTAATTATGATACTTTTATTTCAATAAGTTTATTAATGGCTGAGTATCCTCGAATGATAGCCATTATGTTAAGGTTTTATATTGAAGCTGTCATTTGATCACCTCGGGTCGTATAGGTCATTTTAAATAGAAATAATATCTGATTGTATAATATAATTAAACATTTTTTCACTAAAAAAAGTGTTTGTTTTTAAATTGTTTAGTTTTTATTTATAAGTTAAGTAAATTTTATATTTCTTGTTAAATTAACATAACAAGAGATAAAAAATTAATTAATTAATTAATAGTGATAAAAAAAAAAATTATTAAATTAAACAAATATTTAATAAATTATTAAATTTACTAAATTATTTAGTGAATTATTTAATTTACTATTAATAATTAATTAATTATGATGCTTTTTTGTTTGTGCCACACATTACACATATTATTAATTATTATACATAACATTTCATAGTTGGTAGAGTGAAGAAATAACCAATGTTGATGAAAATCAAAATTGAAAGGAAAATAGTTTAGTAATTTAATTTTAAATATGAATGACGATCGACAAGACAAATTAATATATCTGTTAATGCATTTAATAACTGTACTTTGCAATGGTTAATAAAAATATAGAGTTTAGAGCTGTAAATTAAACTGTACGAATATTTATGCCTGGATAAGGTCAATAAAGTGTCAGTAGTCCGTACATATGGAACTTAAACGTAGTTGCTCTTGACGATCCAAAAATGAAATGATTAAAAAATAATAATGAGTAGGTAGTTGAAAATTAAGTTCAATAAGACAGTTCATAATATAATATTAATATGTATATGTACCAGATGAATATGAAGGGTAAGTCTACACTCTATAAATTAGAGTCTAATGTGGAGAAAATATTTCAAACACAAAATTAATATGTTAATACCTTATTCATTTCATACAATTCTTATGAAATAAGCTTTTTTTATTTATTAATTTCTGAAAAATGTTATTCCATTAATTGTATACATTACGTAACTTGTAATGTGAAATCTAGGATTTAATTGAATCTTTAGTGACTTTTTTGAGTTTCGAAAATGTTTAATTATCTAGTTACAATAAATTATCTTCGTATTATACATTTAAGGTTTTAGATACTATTTTTGGAGTGTTTTAATTGTAAATAAAACATTATTAAAAATCTCATCAACTATTTTACTCAAAAATTAAATACAGTTGAACTTGGTTAACTCAAAGTTGAAGGGACCTGCCGAAAAGTTCGAGTTATCTAAGATAGATATTCAAAGGATTCTTTAAATAGGAAATTTTAGAGGCCGGGGATAAAGTTCGAAGATTTCGAGTGAACCAAAGGTTGACTGTAATATAAATGATCACAAACAGTTTCAAAAAATAAATTTAACCATAATCATTTTCTCATCTCCCAAATCTCTTTATCCAACTTAAAAAATCTGGTTGGTAATCACCTAGATATATGAGTCTGGAGCGTAATTATTGTCGATCTCCTTTATAATTTATTTTAAATGTCCCGTCATTTTGTGGTATAAACTAATCCTTCTGTATAGTATATTATGTATAGTTACGGTCCGCGTTTTATACATATTTTATTTGAGATTCTGAGTGACGCGTGAATATTATATTGTCATTTTAGTATTAAGTGTTCTGGTTTGTATTGTAAGTGAATTCCACGTTTAAAATGTTGCATATATGTTATTTAATTTTCACTTCACAAATTTGACTTTGCCAATTTAGATATTATCATAATTTAGATATTTAAAATAAGTGTTTGATCGTATCTTTAAAGTCTTATGTCTCACTCTTAATTACTATATGTTTGTAAAATTTAATTGATTTCATTAATTTTTATGCATTATATTAAATAATGTTTAGTTTTAGTTTTGATGACTGATTGCAATTTAATAATAATATTATGTTATCTTTGCTACGCGTCTATGCATGAAAAACATTAATCATATTGACACCATAATTTAAACGTATGTCATGGCAAATTCAAGTAGGTATAATATTAATATAAAACTATTATTCTGTACTTATAGTTTATTATAACAGAATAATGAAATAAAATAAGACAATGTTGTACTAAAATATATATTTAAGTATAGGTATTGGTATACACAGTAAAAACCAAGAAAGTATGTTTTTACAAGCACTCATGCATCAAAACTCTTAAATTGTGACAAGGTTTGTCAATACCGGTTAACCGCTGAACCCGAAAACGAACTTACTGGCTGAAGAAAGAAATAAAAAAATAAAGAAAATTCATTTTACACCTTTATATAAGTAATAATTTTCAGATAACTTGGGACAAACTTTTTAATGTAATTATAATGTAAGAACAACAACAATAAATTATATTTAACAGCAATATATTTTATCTAAGCCATATTATACGTCTATTAAAGGTTCAAGAGAAAATGTATTAGTAATAATATGATAGGATGAATATTACAAGTCACAAGGGTAACCAGGATAATCAGTTTTATAAAGGTAGAAAAGGATCATATTTTTCAATACTTTTTAAAATGGGTCATCTGATGTAATCGAGACGAGCATAGGATGGTAAAGAATATTATAGATTTGCAGTCAAATAGTTGTGATCAAAAGGGAATGCCGATTTAGATGACAGGATTTTTGTGGTCAGAATAATAATTTATGGAACAGTAAAACAGATTAGACGTTTTAGAGAAATAATAATTATTATGTACTTTGCAGGACAAGATTAAATTGTATGTATTTTATGAAGTGCTTATGAATAAAATAGGTACATAATTAATTATTTTAGAGCTTAAGTTACTATCGCCATACATCTTAAATTAGTCTAAGATAATATCTATCGACACTATTTTCATCATAATATTATGTACTAGGTGCAACATTTATCCTGACTTAGAAATTATTATGAGCTTATAAGTTAATTTCCAATATTGACAGCCAACCAACGTTAGTAAAAAATAAGTGTAAATACAACCTCGAGCATTGTCATTATAAAATATTATCTACTTTATGGATTTTTTCTCCTGAGGATAAATTGCTAAAAATATTATATCTCAGTAATTGGTAATCATCTAAGATGAGTTTGTAAGAACCATGAACCAAGTAAGTGTTTTGTTGAAGCAATACATTTCTTATAATAGTTGTGAAATAAACGTTTAAAATATCGAACTACCGAAGCAGTTTTTTTAAATAAATAATATTTTATTGATGAAAGTACGGTACAATAGAAAAATAGACAAAAACTTTTGTAAGTCAAAGAACATTAATATTTTGATTTATTCCGTGTTATAATTTATATATTAATAAGCTGGAACTTTTTTTTTGTCACACCATTAACTCTGCCTATATAGGTACAATAGGTACTGGTACATAGTAGGTGAAAGTTTGAAATCATAAATATATCATCGGAAAGACGTCACTATTATCGAGTAGAGTTGCACGAAAAAAATCGCCAAAACCCGGGAATTTACGTACTCGCTGGGATTTGTAAGCGAAATAAATGTCCACGCACCGACCTTCCTATTATTTAATATTATAATAATATACAAACCTAGAACTGACACCTATCGTGGGCACAGATCCAGAGAACAGATTTGGAGGCGAGACCAAACAGTTTTGTTACAACACAATAACACAATATCCATTGTATTAATTATAGTATTTAATGTAATCAATGGTAGAATCCAGTAGTAGGCACTCATATGTCCTGTGACGATGGGAAGGGGGGTATTCCCCCCCCCTGGAGATCCGTCGTTTCGGCGTGCACGTGCGCATCACTCGTGCGAGTCAATTATGCACAATGTTCTGTTTTTAATGTACTTATATAACGACTGTGTGCAAAAATCAATATAATATTGTTTTAAGGTAAACATAGCAAACTGGAAAATATAATATAACATTTAGTAGGTATTAATATAGTGATTTAATGATGCTCGTTGGTCGGAACGATTACCTACGATGAAACATCACTGAATCCTTGCCAGATACAAGAATTATATTATAACTAGTTCTTGCTGGTTACGTACTGGTTATGCAATTGTTTTATATTATGATATATATTTACATTGATTTGGGTAGTAGAAAGGGCCAAACAATTTTACATAATATGTTGGTGTTATCTCCATAAATAGGGAAAATTATTAAGATGATATAGGTAGGCACTTTTTCGTGTACAAATAAAAATAAGGAATAAGAATAGAAAAAACCCCTCGAAAAACATTGAAAAATTGCTGAAACTGATATTCCATGTGAGGTAAGTTCAGAATCGTTTTTGAACGCAATGAATATTATCATTCTGTACAAATTTATAATAATAATACACTAAAGAGAGACCGAAGCTAGACAAGTGCCAAGCACCCGGTCACCATTTAATTTAGAAATTCGTTCAATGTTGATGTTAAGATCATTCAGTGTGTAAACGGCAAAGTTTGAGCATATTCATTATTAAATACTTAATAATAAAATATTACGAGGTTGTAGTCTTGTAGATTGAAATCATAATACAATAATGGAACAAAATATGAATATGAAGAATTAATAATTTTAGTATAATGCTTACAATAAGAATTTAAAATAATTATTATTAAAACAACATTCAGTTCAAACAATATTATGAAGTTTCATAGAAAAACTTTTGTTTATAAGTTACTATAAAAACTGAATATCTACTTAGTCGTTAAGCTTGAAAATGTAATACAATGTTGCTCATAAGTTGTTACAAGTGTAATTAAAAGAGAAAGTTGAGCTTAAAATCACAATAATTTTTTGTGAGAGTCCGAAGTTAGAATTTTAACGACATTAAATATTCATTATATTTAAATATTCTCAATATATTTTGACTCTTTTTGAGCTATTTATTGAAATACAATTTTTTTTTACTTTTTTTCTATAAAATATATACTTTAAAAAATTTTTCACCCAATCAAAAAGCTTGTAAATGCAATATAAAATTCCTCATAAGTTGTAAGTAGTTCAAAAATACTAAATTTAGATAAGTACGATTTTTTCATAAGCATTTTTAATATAAATTTTGATAAAATTCATCCAAATCACGACAATTTGAAAAATTATTTTGAAGTTAAAAGTTTGTAATTTTTATATCTAAGGGTTGACATTTAATAACAAGGTTTTTAATAAGCGTAATCCATACTATAATCAAACAATTTAAAAAATAAATAAACACATTTTTAGACATTTCAATTTCAAATTTGGACGAAATTAGATAATTTAATATAGAATAACAGTTTTACCTATTATGTTGTAATTTAAAAAACATTATTCGTGGGTACTTAAAATTTTTAAAATATATATTACTTTATTTTAATCACATTTTAAAATCGATGTTTTCGGTAAAAATTAATAATTTTTAAAAAGTGTAAACATTTTATCGAAGATATAGTATATATAGGGTATTAAATACACATTTGTAATCTAAAAATGTTAAACTAAAAGAAAGAGGAAAATGTTTTTCTACTTCCCAGTTGGATCTTCGAAAATCAAGTTTCAGTTAAAATTGTATTAGATAAGACTCAAACTCCAAAGCTAAATCATCAATGACAAACTCAATGAGACACACTAAATTAAATTATATTATAACTTTCAATTTTAGATTCTGAGTAGATAGAGGAATATATTGATTTTACTATGTATTTTTTTCTGTTTGTCATCATCTTTTGTGGAAAAATGCTTCAACATTGCTGGTGATTTCTGGTAAAGATTGGACGTTATTAATTGTACTTTGAGGAGTTAAATATAAATCTATCTACTTTAATTATTTTCAATGTTATTACTCATTAGAATACGCTTTTTCTTCTTGTAGATTTTTATCGATTATATATTTATAATAATTTCTCACATATCATATTATTTATTTCGTCCACAATTTAATCAGTCACACTATGCTAGTTAAAAAATTAAAAACGATTTTGTTTGTTAACATTGAATCAATGAATATGTGTGTATGAATTTTTTTTAATATTTAAAATATGTTAAGATTTAGTGTAAAGAATATAAAGATATTAATGAAACCATTTTTATAAAACCATTATACTCTATGCTTTACCGAGTGTATAAGACTAGTAAAACTAGTTTTTATTTCAAGTTTCTGTTTGTGTTCAAAGTATTTTTTTTTTATAAATGTAATCGTATACCTATTAATATCTAGTTAATTGATACTTCCGATCGGAGTTACTATCAACCTAATTAGTAATTGTTAATGCATGCGTATATGACTTCTTATACGAAAACGGCAAAACACATATCGTTGTAGTTAATTTCGTTCTTAAGTCCTAAGAAAGTTATAGTTGAATCGTATCAATTTGTTTTTCAAAAATAATAATGGAAGTCGATTCATTGCATAGAAGGCGCGGAGTCTTGAGTGCACCTCGTCATTGAGTGGTAGCTGTAATGACTATAGGTAATGGATGTGTGACATTTGAATTCAATGACGAAATCTTTGTAAATAATGCAAAACGGTTCTGAGTGGAAACGGTCTATATTTTTGGCAACCATCATGGTAACCAAACAAATTATTTAAGTAAAGCAAAATTAGTATATAATCTCTATGTTGAAAAATTAAAACTACAAAGTTTCTCTTAGAAACTTGTAATTCTGCTTATACTATTTGAAACTGTTGTTTAAATTTCTACGTCGTAGGTAGAATAATATACTATTATTATTTCGCTATAAGGCCACTGCGGAGACGTTCAAATGGAGTCCTGTGGTATTCTTTGCACTATTAACAGTGATAATTAATGGCGGTTACTCCGTGATCATTTTATAAACTCGCATGACCTCGCGCCACCAAAATCCAAATGGATATTATTTCATAAATCATAGTAGGTATATTATATCAGTAATAATATCTCATCATGTACTATTATAGATGTTATTATTAGTTGTAGTTAAAGGGCTGTAGGCATTATCATTTTGGGAGGCGTTACGCATGTGACCGAGTATAATATTATAAGATAATAACGATTTATTCGAATCGTTAAAATATGAAATCTTGACGATTACAGATTTCGTAATATATTATAATATGTTTTTTAGCTGATGCAGAATAATTAGCTGCGCAATAATATACTTTAATGTTATCAATGATGTTTAGTTTGACCAGAATTTCAAACTTTGATGTAATGTATATGATATATAGATTGGTACTGTTAACTGTTGAAATTCGGGCTTTAGACGAAATTGTCAAAACAGCAATAATAAATATTGAGGAAAACTACAGTATTATTATTCAATTCAAATACTACTAAATAAGTACTACCATAATAGATTCATCGATACGTTTAATAATCAATACAGTTAGTATTGCTTATTATATTATAAGATATAGTGCACACAGTTTATCTATCATATGAGTGCATAATATATGTAGTTTGATGTCATGCGGGTGTACGTATTCATTTATGTCAAGTTCTTTAGGTTCCATTTTAGAATTATTGAAGATAATTGCAGTCTACTACGTCATATTATATGGCGATGACCTACCTATCTTATTGGTACATTATATGGTTTAATAACTTTTATAAACCTACACATCTGTAGTATTGGGATCATTCTCCAAAATATATTTTGTTTGACGTTCAAGTTTTCAAACTAATAAGTCAGTATCAAAGTTTTGGGGTACTGATACTGTCAATATTAACAACAACGGTAGTCGATAAAACTCATCTCATTATACTTGCACAATTCGTTATAATACTGTTGATAATATTATTAACGATAGCAGTGGTAATGGAATTAAAGTTTTTAATTTTCAATTTAGATTATTATAACCAACATTTATAAATAATACCATTGTGTGCGCTGAACATACTTAACCGGCTTTACATGTTAACCAATTATTTATATAAATTACCAAAACCTATATAGAATTGTAGGTTCTTTGAAATCATCATACTATTATTAGAAAATCACCAATCTCAAAAAAATCAAACATTAAAAAAAAATACTTTTGCCGGCGTTTTTGTTTGTGATCAATGTCAGTGAATGAGATGGAGTATTTTTTAATTAATTCAATACAAATATAAAATGGTTTTTTTATTCAATACAACACAAGTTATAATAGTGTAATTGTACAAGTTGTGTTACGTGCAGGAGCTTAGAGCACGGCTATGGTACATGTGAAAAGGCTGTACTGCGGAATCCCTTATAAGATATGTCCCCCTTTCTCCTTTTCTATAGACTAGAGGTACCAAAATTTGGGCAATGCCCTTGTAGTGGTTTTTCGTATTAACTAATAGATATTCTCACTGCTAAGTGAGAACCTGTACATTTCGGTACATTTCCAGGAATTGCAAAATTAGTTGTATTTTAACTGTGTGCTGCTAATTTCTAAGCTAGAATATATGCTAATATCTATGTACTCGTATACTATAATATTATACGATTCGATAGCCGATCCTTCGATCGAACACATAGCTCAAAATGTTTAATTTGCACTCATTGGTGAAATTATATCGAATACGAAAGACATTTTTAAGTTCCTAATAACAAAATGTTAACTTCGTGAGTTCATATCAATACTATATAAAAAACGAACCAAAAAATTATGAATTACACACAAAAAATGAACCAGAACTAATATTGACCAATACAAATATTATCTGCTTCTTGTAAAAGGTTTGATTAAAATTATAATTTATTATGTTATATAAAAAAAAAGTATGTTCGGAAATGGGTGTGCCATGAGATTGGTATAGCCTATAGGTATCATTAAAAAAATTTCAAAAGTGCTGTGTGACAACGCGAAAATAATTTTGGGTGATGTTGAAGTAATTAGGTTGACACACTCCTGAAAATTCCTGGAAATACCAAAAAACTGCCAACAGTTACAATTTTTTTCGGTTATTATATATTTGTAATAATAGTCAGTTACGTTTCTTGATTTATGTATTGTTTGCATTAATGTAACTTTATTATTTTATATATTTGTATATAATTTAAAATGTGCAACAAAATCCTACTACAATGCAGAACAGTAGTATTCATCATTACGTACAGGTGTACAGTTAATATTTTTAACAGAAAAAAAGAGTAATATACCGCCACTACTTAGCCTAACGATGCGTCAACTAATTAATTCCCTCAGTTTCTGTATGAATCCAGTGATTTCCCAAACACCTCCCCGGAATTGCCCATCCCTAGACGTAATGTACAGATGTTTTCCTTAGCTTATTTTTGGACAGGGGCAGAGTAGGTAAAAATTCAGGCCAGGAAAATTAATTTCATCCAATTCACTCCACTCCAATATTTTCATAATATCTTAAATAGACATTTTATTTTATCTAAATGTATTGGAGTTTGTGTGTAAATATGTATAAATAATACGTTTATTTCGTATTCGTATAAAGATAAATTAATGAAATAAATTAAGATAAATTAATTCTTATATTACCCACTTCTACATTATTTTTCATGTTTTTTTTCTATCTATACTTTAGACAAATGGGCCATTTATAGCATTCAGGACACCGGGGTTCTTCCCGTTATCCCGGTGGGCCACTCCACCCCTGTATTTTAGGATTAAACGGTGCATACAACTCATTATTATTGTTCGAAAAATATTATTGTTTATAGTATAAGGAATGTATTTTATTTGAAATAATTAAATTGTAAGTCAAAAATGTATTTTGTACGAATCTACATTGCTACGAGAAGTCACCATAATTGCTTTTATTTATAATAATTTTGATGAAACGTTTTCAAACGGAACTCGAAGACATAAACAAATTAATTATACACCATGATACATAGTATAATATTTTCTTTGAAGTATCAAACATCAGTATGAAATATCCATTCCACGACACTTATAAGTACCTTCAAAACGTCTTCAAACAATACAACTAAAGAATACAATTATTACAATAAACTAATATAAAAATAATAAATAATTCTGAGAACTTTATTTTCTGATATAGTCTGATACAGATGAGTAATTAAAAAGAATAATTGAAAATAATTATTATTAATTATTATTTGGTTTTAAATTTAAGATGTTAGAATAACCCATCTGTTATCCGCGGTATCTTTGTCCTATACAAAATAAAATAAACTATAATAAGCCCTTTGTTTGAACTTCTCATTTTGTATAGTAAAACTCTTCTAAATTGGCTAAACATGACCTATTAAAAAATGTAGTTGAAACTTGATATTTAATATAACAGTGTAGAGTTTTTTTTCCATATAATATGTGACTTTGTTATAAACCTTAAAACCCATTACCTACATTATTAGATACTATCGATAAATTAATATACCTACCGATTTACAGTATGTCTGATTAGTAATTCAGATGGATTAACTAGAATGACATTTCTTTAGTATTTTTTGAAATAGGTTAATATGCCACAAAATGCAATGAAATGCAGTTTGTCTACAAAAAATCAAACACATAGAGTGGTTTGCTACATCTATAATACACACGGACTACAATAATTTATAATACTCTAATAACCTATCAATTTGGCTTATACTATTTCTTTACTTCGTTAGACAATTTTAATTTCGATTATTTTGTCACCTATATTTTTGTTTACTCGATAGTTCTAGGTTGATAGAAAATAAATTAATCAGATAGTTCTAATATTGATTTAGATACGTATATAAATGATGATTATTTAATAAATACATTGAGAATAGTTAAACTTCCAGTTGCGTGTCTGGCATAAAATATTTGTGTAGGCCCGTTTTGTTCTGTAGTTTGTGCAATACTACACAGGTAAAGTTTAGCTTAAATTATAATATAGGTTTGTCAAATAAAAATTGGGCAGGCCAGGTTCTAGTTTGCCTACCCTGTAAACACACCACTGTAAACTTCATTAGTACTTAATAGGACTTGTCGAGTAGTCAAACATTGATTGCAAACGTGTACCAGTTAAAAAACAAATTACTTTATTTAGTTTTTAGTTAGGCGTACTTACTTAGGTATCCACAATAAGCAAGAATCACAATATTATATATAGTACTTTTAATTTCTCTTAAGTATTACGAGATTCATAAATCATAAAAGATATCCAATCTTATATTTTTGTCTTAATACCTTAACTATTTGATTGGATTCAGAATAAATAGCACACATGGATCTACTTGCATCTGTGTAAATAGTATTATTTTACCTTAAATCAATGCGAACGCCATTGAGAATACTAACGAAAATTATCAACATTTTAAAAATTATTTAGTTGATAATATAATATGTCACACATGACTACATGAGCCATTGGTTATGAATTCTTGAGTTATTCTTTGAAATGTGGTAATTAAATATTTTATATTCAAACAAAATTATTTTTTATAAAAAATTAATTTTCCAATACGGCGTTTGAAGAGAAAATACAATGATAACAATCTTTGAATCTCTTCACGTTTTCACAGACAATACCAAAAGTGATATTAAACTATTTATATAGGTATAAATAAAAATCTATGGATTTAAAAATGTTAATAATCTGTTAAAGTATTTTATTTTATGATAGGTTATTTTTTTTACTATCTGCTTCGCTAAAAAGTATATCGAAACAAGTTCAAATATTTTATTATTTAAAGAAAAATTATTAAGTAATTTTAATCGATCACAACGCTTATTTTGATATCAGTACGTATTCAAATTAATCGAAAGGGTAGAAGAAGTACCCATGAAGAAGTGATTCATTATTGTAAAGCCAAAAATTCACTCGTTTCATAAAAATGTTGAAATAATTTATTTTGCTTATTACGAAACTATGAGTTAAAATAAATTTTTAAAAGAAATAATATTATGCTCTTTAGATTTTAACCGGTGAAGGTTAGGAATATCGTTATGGTTTCGTTATTACGTAATGCATTATACACAATACATTTATACCTATTATAGTTTCTTTAAAGTTAATCCGATTTAACTTTAGTTGACGAGTCCCTCGAGTATTATTATGGTAGAGTAAACTAAATAACTAAATTTGAGTTTAAAATGTCTTTTAAGAAACTATTAATTACTCATATTAATGTTTAAGATGCGATTTACCTACCCTTATAAATACTATTTATGATATAATTATATAAATATTATTGTTTTCATAAAAATTATAAATCAAATATAATAAATATTTAAAATAGTTTTATTATTTTAAGCTACTTTTTTTTAAAAATCTTTTTAGGTATCTATTCACTGTTAATTGTTTTTATAAATATTCGATGGGTTTTTTAAAATTTTAAATCAAAATAACTACTTGTTTACTCCGCGCAACTAGAATACATTTCTATAACGCTTCTGTACTAAATTCACTTTGATATAAAGCCATCAATATTGAGGTTGACCTAAAAAAAATATATATAAAAGAACATTAAAAAAGTTGTTTTTAAAATTATATTTTAGTATTTATTTATTTGCGTTTCTGAATATAATATTTAAAAAACAGATTTTGTACCTTTAAAGTTTAAATACCAGCAGTTCCTGGCTAAATGCGCTTTTCGTGCAGGGACGGCTCACACAGCATCCTACAAAGGATGTATAGTATATAGGTACAAATCTAGCTGCAACATTAAAAAGAAATCAAAAACCGTAAGACATCTTCCTTTTGCTCCTAGACCAGTTAATCTGGCTCAGTCTGAGAATCTTTATAGTTCTAAAAATATTCAAACATTCATTTTTATTAATCGCAAATTGATGAAATCGCAATTTGATGAATTTTGTCAAAATGCCAACTTAAAAGCTCATAATAAAATATTGTAGCTTTACTCTCAACTTTTTTTTTTGAATTGCAGTATTCACCAAGGATACATGTTTTGGGGTGGACCTGTTTTCGTCCAAAATCAATTTTTTGGTTTTTGCTCAAATGATTTTTTTTGCCTAAACTCCTAAAAAAGAGAGATTTTAATTTCCCCCCAAAATAATATTATTCATTGTAAATGAAAAAAACATTTTGGTTATCACTGTCTGCGTGTGCGTATAATACGAGTCGTGTGAAACAATAAAATAAACCACTACGTGTATAATCAAATTATCAATAAGTGTAATTGAATCGGACAAACTTTTTTAATAAAAAAAGTAGCTATTGATTTTTAAATGACAATACATATTGCTGTTATAGCAGTTTGGCCTTTGAGTCACATAATTGATTGTAGATTTCCCCTCACACCAGTCTTGGTGTCGAAGAATACGAAAATTTGGGTTAGTCAGTGATTACAATGATAGTTTATCAATTATTGGTACTTGGTTACGTCATATAGTACATTTTGTTTAATACTTTTAGAACCTAAAGAAGTGTCCGACTCTTTTGTTGAGGATTTAATAGACGTATGTCCAATTGATAATAGACTTACAAAATTATTTAGCTGAAGATTATATTTCAGAAAATAGTACTTTTCCTTTTAAGCTTTGGGTATGTGGGAACTCTTCAAGTCTTACTTTAACAACGAATACAATATGTAAATCATTTAACTCCCACTTTAATAAAAATATTATATTATATTTTTACTTTAAATTTAATTGTAATGTTTTTATTAGGAACAAAAAAAAATATATTTTCTTTATGTTTTTTATGTTGAAAACTTAACTAGATATTAGGTGTATATTGACATTACGTTAATCAACTAAAAGCTTAAATAACATTTTCAATAAAATAAAAATACAGTGGTAACCAAAATGTTTTTTTGTTTACGATAAATATTATTACTTGGGCAAAAACCAAATTTATCTTTTTTTAGTTTGGGCATAAAGGTCATTTGGGTAAAATCTAAAAGGTCAATTTTGGGCGAAAACATTTGCGTCTTATTTTTTTTATCGACATTAAATGTCAAAATGATAACATGTCAATTCATCCAAAACTAAAAAAAATCGTTAATTCCGATTACCTATAAATAACTTAGACTTTGTCTAAATATTTTTTAAGTTTTATTGAGTATATAAAATGATAATATAAACATTTGGTGAACATTTCAAGTTTGTACAAATGACAACAAAATCGATTTTATCAAAAACTAAATTAAGGAACTGGAATTTTCTTTCTTTGACCTTCCAATAATATACTAATAACTAGATTACTTATCCTATCAGAAAATATATCAAAGTCGATAATTGAAGCATTTTTTTACTACTCCAAAAGGTAAAGTGTGATCCCACACACACACACACACACACACACACCTCAACAAAATAATAATAATACACACATTATTGCAAGATCAATATCACTCAGAAGTCAGAATCTAAAATTACGAAAAGATAATATTATGGATCTGTGAGACGTGCCATTCACGGCCGTTCTCAAAAGCCAATGACTTAAGTGTGACTATACTATACGGTGTATAGAATAATATCAATCATCTATGGTGTTCTGCAGTTGAAAAAACTTAAGGACAAACTTATAATGCATTTTTTTTATCTAGATTCCGCAGACGACGGGTTTTCGACCGTAGCCACGTCATTAATGGCCGTCCACATGGTACTCGTGGCGGTTATCGGCGCCACCGCGAACTTATGCGTGTTTCTCGCCCTGTCGATGGGCCACAAGGTGTCCAACAACCTGTTGCTGCTGAACTTGTGCGTCGCCGACAGCATGGTGTGCATCATTAGCGGCCCGTTGACGGTGCTGTCTTGGGAGTGGCCCGCACTGTCGTCGTACACCATCGTCAACGCTGTACAGGTAAAAAAAAACCGCATGCTAAACATTACATTTTCGTTATCACGACTTACTAGAATATACAAAACTGCGTGTGTGTGTGTGTGTGTGTAAATCGACAACACGTCACATTTTATAATGTCGGACGACGTAGCTACATGTTATACGTACTCACGTTTTTCAAACACGCCAATTGAATTTTTTTTTTTACGGAGTGTCTAATTATTTTTAAATTGTCCCAAACATATAGCGATCGTTATTACCTTGACATTTTATCGAATCGCTTTTATTCATTTTAGTGTCAATATTATTGAACTATGTACTTATATTATGTTATAAATTGTCTGTTGCGCAATAATAATTATAGTCTTCCGTTACATTCTATTATATTTCGGACAGTAATGTCATAGTGGTGGTAAGATATTTAATCGATTTGTTATTTTTACCTTCGGTGTACAAATTATAGAATTTTGATTTTCATTGAAACGACGAACAATCTAACTAATAGGAACATGTGTCTTACGATCGTATAATATCTTTAAATGGATCTCCAGTGTTATTAGAAGCTTTCACCCAATATTAAATTGCATAATAATGATACATTACATTAAATATACCTTCTTATTTTAATATACGATAGAGTTGCACTTAAAATGTTGTGTAAGTAACGTATTTTTAAACGAATAGTATGTATCATAGCCAGTAGAGATACCCTATGTCGCACAGAAAAAGAATAATTTCTGGTAGGTACCTAGAATACGACGTCTCGTGGATATTTTTCGTTTATTGTCTCTTTTTTTTCAATTATAGTAAATTCTAAACAAATACAACATTAATTAATTACACGCTCTGTATAAACATGACAAGTTTATATAAATGATTCACTTTACCGGCCGTTGCATCTGTGAAATGTTGTTTGAAACCAAATTCAAACGAGATAAGCAGATGAGAGCCTAAAAGTATTATAATCAACACAAAAGTTATACACAATATTGATATTTTTTTATCTGACGTAAGCGTCATCACGACCCGCAGAAATTAAATTCATTTCCGTTCAACTTACAGTTGTGTACTTACCGTTACCAGAATAATAATAATATGTACCAATCATTTTGTAATTATAAAATTGGTACCTATAATATAATACCATGTGAAATACCGTTGAATGTTTAGCATAAATTGATACTATCTACGGTTGTACTGCAAGCGCTGATTTTCAGTTTGAGATTTTTGTTGGTAGATATACTATTTTAAGCCCATATAAAAATAACAAAAATATTATATTGTTATTCACATTTGTAAAGAATTAGAGACAGCATAAATAATTGAAATAGAAAATATTTATTGAGCTGACTGATTATTTTTCTTTATAATAAACGAATATATTACGTGTAATGTATGTAACAGAATAAAGACTACGCAATATAATGTTATCCAGAGATTTGTTTGTGTTGTATCATTATTTTACACTTCAAAAATATGATTTAAATATTATCTGTTTTCTTTTTAAAAATAATTGTGTTGTTTATGGTAGATATAAACAATATTTTACAATTTATAAATAAATTGTACTTATATATTTACTGTATAGGTATACTTACCTTTTGACCTACCTACTATACAACATTTTTTGACATTATGCATAATAAACTTTTTAAATATATAAAATAAGTTTTTTTAATGTGATTGTGGTTTTTATTTAAATTATGCAAACTTATTAAGAACAAGACGCAAAAGTTCTGTAAAAGATGAAGAAATCTTTTTTTTTATTGTAATGTCTCACGAATAAATTCATTATGCCGGACCAAAATGTAAATATAAATTTAAAAACGAACTGTTTTTAAAACAGAACAAAAACAACGTTAAAGCAAATTGGAGAGACTTGGTTAATTAGGTTAATTAATATCGTTTCGATTGAATTAATATAATACCATTAAAATACCTACCTACATAATATGTCGAATTCGATATTGTGATAACGCCGTGAACTAATTGCCAAATTATTCGTTAGTTGAATAGTGATCCGATGTTTATATTGTGGCAATCGGACGATACACAACCATCGCATCGTCTGCGAAACGATATTATATTATGATAAGACATATTACGGGTACGTCTTGTTTCATGAATATTCATAATATTTCAATAGTCCTTTTTTGATATATATTACAGTCAGTTTACCTATATACGAGTGCATTCGTCGTAACGCTCAAGTCTATAATATTATGTCTTTCGTAGGATTCAGGTATAGTGAACACACTACAACTGTTCACGGCCATGGGATGACCCGTCTGAAATCCACTCCGACGGTATAATATAATGCGTTTATGTAATGAAAACAACTCCATGTAAAACATACAAATTTAAAATTAATACCAAAAAGAAAATACTTTTTAATAGCCTTGGAGGAAAAAAAAATAGCCGTACCTAATGTCTGGAACTTAAAGCACAATTTTAATTTTATATTAAAAATAAATAGGAACATATATAATACAACAACTTAAAAACGTGAAATAAATTACCATTGTAAAAAAAAAAACAGTTTTAAATACCTTTTCTTAATTATCAATTAGTCCACATTGCAGTAAATTTTTTTTATTATGGTACACTGTAACAACTACAATTAATATGTTATAAATAAACAATATTTCACAAAATATAATATGAAATCGATGCATTAGTAAGTAAATTATTATTACATAATATATTGTTATATAATTAAATTTTTCAATAGGATTTACATTAAATCAATTTATAATAGTGTAAATTGCATAGGTATAACCATAACATTGAATAATCAATATAATATAATATGTGCTGTATTTTTATTAAGAATAGTCCCACATCAGTAAATAAGAGGTAGGGGAAATGTCCCTTGTTTATACATGGTATTGGTATAAAAGATTCAAGGATAATATAATATCTTGTAGGTTTTAAAATATCCAAATTAAAAGAAATATAGAACATAACCCGTTTAAAAAGAACATTAATAATAATATATTATTAACCATCGTTTGTCAAAACTAATAATTAAAACAAAATATCGTTAAATCACATTTAATTTGTTAATAATTGGTTTGTGAAAAATATAAAACTTTTATGTGAGTTATTAATTTATTTATTTTCATTATTTTTATAACTATTTATATCACACTATCGACTATCATACTCTGATATTATAATATTAGTGTGAAAAAATATCAAAAATACAATTACTTTTTTTTTTAACAGATTATTTTTTATTTAGATATTATTTCTTATTTGTTGGTTATTTTAACCCTGGATATTTTGTCCTAGATTTTTATTATATTATATATTATAGTGTATTGTGTATGAATAAAACGTTAATAAATACAAAGAATATTCTCAATATTCATACAAAATATCGATTTTAATATATTTATAATATTATATTGTATATTTAAATAATTTTTTACACACAAAAAAATGTTGATTCTGAACACCGTTATCTACGTAATTATGTTCTGAAACATCCGTGTAAATAAGCCAAAATTCATCAGGTCGCTTAACACATATACTATATACCTATACATTATGTTTTAGAATGTTATTTTTGAATTTCTATTTTATTTTTATTTTTTTCAATTTAGTAGTATTGGGTAATAAACTAATAATAGCCAATGAATAGGTATTATATAACAGACAGGCTTAACAATTATTTTATTTTAATTATTTCAGTATCTGATGAACATTTTCACTGTTCCACCACCCAACTCCCCCTTTGCAAAAAACATGATTATAATGCTTTTTCAGTTCAATGATCTTCATATTTCTATAATACCAGGATAGGTAATCGGAGTAGTGGAAATATTGATCTGGCGTGCCTACTTGTCATAAGTTCAAATAGGTCACATATTGACCCTCAAATAAAATTATTTTAAGTTTATATATGCTTATGTATTATATTTGTTGTAAATATATTAAAAAAAAAAATTAATATGTATTTGTGTTAAAAAAAGTTTTCAATTTTTTAACTAGACAAGAATACAAAATACCTAATGCTTTTGAATTATTAGCTTAGGATTGACAATATTGAACTAGCAGTTTATATATATTTCTAACGTCATATAAGTGTCTGATAACATTTTACTATCTATAAATTATATATTATCTATTCCTATAGAAAATAAAAAGTTTTCAATTATATTTATGAATCTCAACAAGAGTATATTATGATCATATACTCTAAGCTAATATAATTATTGTATGATATAAAATATGTATGTGAGCAGTAAGAATTACATTATGTTTTATAATAGTGTATGTTTAATATAATAAAAAACAAATTAAATATAAAAATAAAAATTAGAGCTAGGTATAATATGCTATAGATATATTTTAATATAGTTACAGAATACAAATATTGTAAAATACGTTAAGCACCAAAAAGCAATACAAATCTCTACAATAATATTAATTATAACAATAAATATACCTAGTAGATGGGTACAATTTTATGTCGTATTTATTATAGGTAATTATTATTAGGGCTACAATTTATATGTTTTGTTTTTTTTAAATTATCCTTTTACAAATTTGGTAAGTTATGTATTTTTTTACTATAAACATGGAAAATGTATGTTGTACGGTACATATAAACTAAAGTAATGTATGGGCTAGATTTCGGGTCATATTATTACGATGCTAGTTTTAATTATATAAAATTGGTGATTTTTTTCTTCGACAAAAAAAAAATTATATTCAGTTAAAAATGATATGGGCTAATTTGAGAGTAAGTCTAACAAAAATTATTCAGCTTACATAAAAAGTAACTGAATTTTTCTCATTAAAGTGATTTTAAAATTAGAAATATCCCAATTTATTTAATAATAGCTTAGAAATTTTTCATATTTCATTTAAAATATTATCATATTTTACTAATTTATAAAGCATATTAATCTTAAACTCAGTTATTATATATTTTATACGTATACGAAACTTAATAACAAACACTATTCATACTTATAATACTAATTAATAAATAATAATATTTAAAATATATAATATAATACACGTAATACGTATAGTTTATTATTATCAATAATAATGTATTGTATTCCTAGTGGCTAGTGTATTTCAATATTTGTAAATATTATTTTTTTATACCGTCTATTATACCGTTGTGTGGGCCTTAATGATGATCTTGATGATTTGTATCAAACCGGTTTTTATACGCAATATAATATACTTTCAAATTTAACATTACATAACATAATCCATGTGGAATGGTTTCCGGAAATAAATCGTAAATATACTTAAGAAAGTAAATTTAATATAATATAATTAAATTTTTCTTCATATACTTACAATGTTTAAAATTCAAAAACAAAATTCGTTACTACTTTCACTTAAAAAAATAAGTGAAATCAAAAGTCTGAACGTTTTTAGAAAGCGACCATCTGTTACATCAATATAGGATATCATTTTATAACTACTTAATTTTACGATATAATATTTTCTGGTAATTTTCATTTAAAGTCTATATATACATTGAAATATAATGATGTTATAATAATATATGTAAATTTGTAAATGAAAACATTTTGTTTGCTTAAAAAATTTATAATTTTTTACTCAATACTGCTATTAATACAATAACAACTTTTTTTTTATACGGTATCGTGTTTGTTAAAGAGTTGTAATCCATATCAACACATCGCACATAGTCAAATTATATAAAAAATAGTTGTCTACTATTTGTTAGCTGAATGACAAACAAACATTTAAATCCCTTAAGTTTATCGTATTAATAAATGTCATAAAACGTGTTTCATATTATAATATGTAATGTTCATTAAAAATTTAGTCCACAATGTATGCAGCTTGACAATGTTATAATATACAACATTGTATAAGTTGGAATAATTAATTCATTTGAAGGATACAAAAAAAACATATATACAGTTAATCTTATAATAAATTTATGTTCACTTATCTTTACTTGAGTTAGCATAAATATGTATGATATTCTCCCTGCAAATATATTTTCATTCGCCAGTATCGTTGCGTTATATTTTCGTCAAGTTGTTGACCAAGTAATTTATATTTTATGGCATTCTCCTTAGAACATTTTTATAGAAAGGTTTATTTTGGTAGGTTCTTGACTGGATTCATATTTTATACTATAGTCAGCCAAATGACAAATAAAAAGTATTCATATGATAAGTTTTCAAAGGCATAGTAATTATTTGATTCATATTATCCTTTTATATGCATACCTAGTAGTTATTATTTACACCGTCCAGGAAATAATGTTTCGAATATCCCCAGATTGAAAATTCGTTGAGTATATTTTAAGTTTTGTTTAAAATATATGTAGGGTAGATATATACGTATAATATATATTATTACATACGACAATCTTATTATTTTTTTCTCTTTTATAATATTATATTAATAATAGAAAAGTAGGACCGCACAAAATATATAGCTTATAGAATGAATTAAATCATCAATTTAATATACTTTGGGCCAGTATTTCAATCGATTTTATTCGTCGAATAACCTAATAGTTATAACAACCCAGATAACAAAGAATGTCATTTTTCGTTTTTTCAATGTCGGAATAAGTCTTATTTGATAAATAAATCACAAATAAGTTATTCGGTACTTTTTCTACCGAATAAAAGGTTATCTAACGAGTAACTATCAACAATTATTGATAATATCAATCACAATATTTAGAATCAATGATAATAGTTTTGTTTAATATTATTTAAATTCGTTAGTATTTACGTATTTCCTTCTGTATTTACTTCTGTTCAAGTTTAATAGAATAACAAGACAAACATATTATTTATTCGTAGTTCTGACAATATAAAAGTAGTATCTTGATAGTAATTTATGTAAAATATACATGAACGACGCACACCGAATTGTTTTCGGAATAATTAATCTGCAGTCTTGTTAGGTATTTGAATACTTGTAATACATTTTTGGTATTTCAAATATTTTTTGACAAGTGTATTTTAAATACTTAAAAAATATATTTTCTTTTTCTTTTAATTTAGAATACTAAATACTTATATTATATTATATTATACTATTTTACTGTTGTATTTCAACAACTTCTATTTTTGTTTCGTATTTACTATTTTAAAGATTGTTTTTAAAATAATATCTTATAATAATTTTAAGAATTTATAAGTACCATCAATATCCTCACTTGCCTCTCATCATTACAATAAATTTCATAAAAACACCTTTAACCATTCAAGCCCGATCATAGCTAAACTCTCTTCTTGTACAATCCCTGACAACCGTCTCCGTTGTCTCAAACGCAATTGGCCACGTAATTTATTAAATAATGCCTAGTACTACTTTATAATTATAAAGTTACCTCCCCCCAAGTTCAAATTGGGAGTAGTGTCAATGGACACTCCTTTCCTTCAAGTGTTCCCGTCTAGTAACTATCAACACATTTACTTATTATATTAACTTGTACATAGATTGTGAATTTTTTAAATAAAAAAAAAAAAAGAATTTATAAGATTTTATCAAATACCTAGATGAAAAAATAGCTAAAACAATATCTACCTAGCTGAAGTTTAACTTGACTTGATTAAAATATAAAAGGTATAAGGCATCTGAACTTGAAAATATGAAAAAAATACTTGTAAAGTATTTCGAATACTTTTAAAATGTACTTGTATTTATATTCAAATAATTTTGAAAGACAGTATTCGATACGTATTTCAAATACAAATGACACCAAGTACTTAAATACGTATTCAGAATACGTCTGAAAATTATTCTTAACAAGACTGTTAATCTGTACATATTAAACATTGCCAAATGTAATTTGTACAAACGCGTGTAACTACTGCGTACGCATATTATTATGTAAACATACCTAGGTATAAATGATAATGTATAATATCTATGTTTAGTAAAGTAAAATATTATATTTTTATCAATGCCACTATTTAATATAAATGCTATGGATTTAAAATGAAGAACAATTATGTATATGATATGTATATCGTTATATGTTAATTATTATACTATTAATTATATTATTACATAATACATGGAAAATAATCAAAAACATGTTTTGTATATATATTATAATATCCAGGGGAAATAAAACTTAATTTGGTAAGTATTTGATCAAAGTAATCCGATAAGTACATTAATATGTCTCGTGTTAAAAATTGTGGATTCGATAGGTACATATTATTATTGAAACAATTCATTAAATCTAATACCTACCTAAAAACTTTATGTATTAATACTCAGTGAATATTATGTGTAACTGTTGTAGACATAATAATATATTTTATTTTAGTATTTGGTACCTATAATTTATTAGAAGTATTTTTCACTTTATTTTATAGCATACTTTTTATCATTTGACTCATATATATATATATTGACCATTTAGCTGAATTTGACATTTCAACTAGATTTTAAAAGTATCTTAAAGTGAACTTTATTTTATGATAACCATTTTATCATAGTACATAATATATATACTATATAGGTATTGCAGAAATACCGACTACGAACACCGACTCGCCATGGTATTTTAACATGCTATATTAATAATTATTTATCTAATATATTGAACATGACAAAGCTTATCTTATAGAAAATTATCTTCATAAAAATGCTAAACAATTAGTTAATGGTATTATTGATTTTATGTATCATTATATTAAGATTCAGATAATTATTCTACCAATCTGCCAACGCCTGTAGAAGTAGTCACATTATTTAATTTTAAAATTAACATTTTGTGTATAATAAATATAACAAAAGGAACAATTTTTCTGATATTTTTTGCTTTATGGTATTTAGGGTGATATATTTAAATATTTTCATCAGACCACCGAAATAAAATTCTAAATATGCCCCTGACTACCAGATATTATTGATATTAATTAAATATACACAACATCGTCCCATATTCTTCATTTCCCTCAAAATCAGTATTTACATTGATATAAACGTTTTAAATGAGGTCTAAGCAAATATACCATAATATCGTATAATGGTGAAAATTCAAAAACACTTATGCAAAGACATTAAGAGTCTTGTCGCTCCCTAAACTCTATCTATAGACGAGTTAGAGTTAGCTGTTTATTCATCAACCACATTTATTTTTAGTTCATAGAGCCGTTAATAATACACTTATTTGTTTAAGTAGGTATGTTGGTAATTTACACAACACTATGCTCTTTTGTGTACAGAACTAAATGAATTAAAACTAATCATTACTTGTACAGCCTTCATAAATTGGACAAGCTTTGAAATTATAAGTTTGTGCCAGTTTCCAAGTTTAAGTTCTTGTAAAAATTCAGTACTATACGGGGTCGCAATGACATATTATTCGAAATTTAAGCCATATAAGTATCACTGATATTCGATCAAATATAAGTTATAACTATACAAATTAATTAACCGTTGCTTTACCCAAACGCAAATAAATCACTGTATTTTAGATAATATTTCTTTAATTACAAATTAAAATACAGTCTCAATATAAGTAATACAAGTAATACTTGTTGCTTTAGATACAAAAAACCATCAAACTTGTTTATTTTTTATTTGAAAACTTACAATCTTTTAGTACATTAGCACAGTAAGTAAATATTATGACATGTGACTCTTTCAACATATAACTGTAGATTATACATTTGACGAGGGTGATCCATTGATAGAACCCTTCTAGATAGAACATGATTTTAATTAAATTTAAAGATCACGACACCGTTTCTTTTGAGACGACGTGGTTAATTGTCGGGAAGATTAAATTTGTTAAATAACTTATAATGGTTTTTTTAAATGTTACTGTTGTGTATAGGAACTTCATTAGTCTTGCACATTTTTATTTGACTAAATATCATGCTATGATAATGATAATATCCATAAAGACGTACAAATAAATATATACATATATTTTTTTAATTTATTAGAGAATACAAATACATATTTGTATTTATTAAATACACAATCTGTAAATATTAGTATTTTTTTTACAATAAGAGTATGTGAACAAGAGATTTACTCGTGTACATGTGGCTTGACATTCTTAAAAAGAAGATGTAAACTGCAAATATAAAGGTACTCATGGTTTACAGGTGTATTTTTTAATAAAAAAAAGTGTTTTTTCTTATTAATGAGGTGTTTACACCATTTGCATTGAAGTCTTCTGGTGTTAGGTTTCCATGTAACTATACAAAGTATTATAATTATTAAGCTGGTCAATTAGTGGATTGGGAATAGACAAACGACTAATGTGAAACCTTTTGTATAAGTTGGAGGCTTTTTCAATTATAATGTTGATAAGAAGGATTGGATGTTTTTTTTTAAGGTTATAACGTTTTGCAGCTCCCCAGATTTGTATGCCGGACGTCAAGATGAGCATTTATAAGGTTTTATAAATTAATTTTTGTTTTGCAACGAATGTTGAGTAGTAATTGTTTAGTTTTAATGAGTTGATACTCCGTGTTAGATGTAAGTATTTTGTCCAGGGTTAGACCAAGGCAGGCAGTGGACATTTTTAAACATAGGTATTAAACGGTTGTCAAAATAAATCTTGTTGTAACGTAAACACAAAGTTGGATTACTTGTCGATGGTGACTTTAATTTTCTACTTTGCGTACCGGGCTGACATAAGGTCAATAATCCTCATAATGAGAAGATTTCAGAGGTAAACTCTAGTGAAAAGTTAGTAGGTACATCTAGTGGTTTTAAAATAAGTTGTCAATTCGAGAGAGCTTGAATTTTTTACGTGGGTAGAGATACATTTTGTAATTAAACGAGATAATTTCCACCAAAATAACAGGTAGAAAGTGAAATGGACTTACGTAAAAAACTATTAATTTGGTAATATGTATATAAATATTTTTAATTGATTAATTAAATAAATTATCATATATATTGACTAACATAATATATTGAAATAACTGCTAGTTCCTTATGATAACATATTTTATAAACTAAACTAATTAATTAATCTTTTGAATACAAAAAGTGTAATTAGATACTAATGTACTTTCTAAATTATACTTATAATGTCATCAATATAAGTACAAAATCTAATATTTTGCTACAATATGTGATTTATATGTCAAATTAATTATAAAATAATAAATTATAACACATGTACAACATTTAGGAATAAAAAAAAAACATTTTCAAAAAAGGATAGGGTATTTAGAGATTCATATTTTTAATAAATAATTTAAAAAACGAACTGTTAGGATTTAAGAATAGTGTAGTAGTGTCCATAATTTATTACGTACAGTTTATTTACACAAAATAAACACTTCATGAGTGGCAGTGGAAAAAAATCATTTTCCCAAGAACACTGCAAGAAAACGTTTTTATCATAAAATATTTAATTAAAAATGTTTACGTTAAATTAAAATAATTTAATTTTATTGTCCATTATTGTCGTCTTATTGCTTAGGTGTATAAATTAGCTTTACAGAAAATATATATTTTATCTTACTATTCTTATCGAAAAGAAAATTAAGTTTAAAATGTCATTTTGATCATACAAATGAAAAATTTTAAAATATAGTTTTAATTTTGAATCTTTTATTTTTACTCTTTTAAAATCGAATAATTTATAAGCCATTTACAAAAGAGATACAATGAAAAAACGTAATGTAAAAACAAAATCAATGGTGGAAACTTGAAAGTCAAATTTACACTTTGAACAAAGAATATCTTACTCCTAAAAACATTTTATTGTACTTATGTTATTTTCCAAAGGTACAAATGTTCATTTCGGTGTGATCAAAAAAACCACCGTAAGTATGTTCCCTAGAGAGCCATCCAACTTCTGATTTATGAAAGAAAGATATTTCAAGGTTTTCAAAAATACTACGTATGGCATTACCGTTTCAAGTATAAATTATTTATTAATTTGCATGACATCAATATTGAGCTAAATTTTACTTGTGAAGTGTGATAGTGGTATTGTCGATAAACATAATAATATTAGATTTATTGTATGTATTATACAAGAATATAATGGTATATAATATGGAGTTATTTTAATGTTTGAGGTCTTGAGTAATTTAGTTCTTAAATAAAACATTTTTCAAAAAAATTTACCTAATACCAAGATGCATTATTTTTTTAGTGCTAATAATACCTATCAGTGCTTACCTACTTATTTAGTACTGTTCCCATTTCCCCAAAATCGCAATATCGTAGTATTACATTTTTTTTGTATTAATATTTTTTTGGGTGTTTGTGATCAAGGAATTGCCCTACATACATATTTTATACAGATATAGTTTTTATTTATTTAAGCTGATAATGCTAGACACAATGTATGCAGAAACAGGTTAATGTAGATTGCGGTCGTTAGTGTAAGGCATTCTTAAACAAGTTATTTCCGTAGTTATAATTTTTCTCTGAATTTGATTTAATGTACTGTTGATTTCAGCAGTAAATTTTAATACAGACACCGTTATAACAATTTAACAGCAAATATTACTCTCAAGATCGTTAAAAAATATTACCGAAATCAAACTTTAGGTTGGTATAACATAACCTAACTTTCCAACATCGATAGACGATTTAAATTTCATATCTATAATAGGTCACATAATATTTACAATTTAAATTAACATTTTGAGTGAAGCATAAAATATATTGAATATTCATACCTATAATATCGTTTTTGAGTATTGTGATTTTTTATTGGCAGTAAATATATACAAACGGTGTAAAAACGTACAAAATATGTAGTATTATGGACATTTCAAACATATGATTCTCCAGAGGTAATACTTAGTTCATAATTTTTAGTAAGTCTTAAGTGTTTACCTGAAAAACTAAACATGCATTTCTAATATACGTGTCTATCACAGTGGTGAGATTTATGGTAACCTACATACAAATCATGCCCAGAATTATAATATTATAAATTATAATTCAAAAACAAATTATAATTATCAATTTAAAGTTCGTAGTATGTACAGTTTAATTAAAACCTAATTTTTAGTTTTTTTCCATACATATTAATAATAAAAAATGTTGGAAAGTATTACATTTTTATGTTTTTTGACCAAACAAAAAAATTACTAACAATAATCATATTAATACATTTAATTTAAACAGACAATTTTGTATGCTTATAAATAGCTCAAAAAGAGTCAAAATATATTGAAAACCATTCATGGTGTATAAAAAAATATGATAATATAAACACTTGGTGAACATTTTAAACTTTTAATTAAATTGTATATACACAATGACATTTCCAAAACATTTAAATTTATACATTTTATACTATTACCTGTTTATACCACGAACCTATTCACTCTGTTGTACGATAATTTAGCATTGACTCAAAATTTAATAACAATAATATAATAATATGATCTAAATATCAATTATTTTAACAATTAAATAATAATAATATAATGAGTGTAATGTTTTCGGAATAAATGAATTCAACCTACCGTATTACAATTACCTAGTGAAATTAATTACCTTTTGATGTTGTTGCAACAAGCATATAGCAATATAAATATATCATAAAATATACTTAAGTAATTTAGATGGACTGACTGTCATCGCTCACAATTGTTTTTCTGTATGCAATTATTTAACATTGAATTCAAATTTCAAATCTAACACATACATTACAGTTACTCAGTTACTTAATAACAAGAAACCCTCGAGACCTACTCACTACTGTTCAGCAGAGCGGTTATCTACTTATCTGTTTGTTTAGTATTTTTACATTTTGTTTTGAATACATTTTTACAAATAAGCTGTAATTTTTTCAAAAATAAAAATTATTTATGCACTTATAATAAATTATACTCAGCTGCGTTCGATCTTCAGACTTCAAATCACAGTATACTTTGATTAAATACCACACAATCACAAATCGATGTCATAAAAAAATTACAACCAATATTTAATAATTATTTTCTTAAAAAAAAACATGTACTTTTTTAACTATAATATAAAACAATAACTACCGTTTCGTGAAAGGTCTCCAAAGGTAAAATTATTAAAGGTTCAAATTTAGAACACCCTGAATTTGTACAATACAATAATAAATGAACGATTATTATTATTATTTTTTGCTTCGAACCGTCGTAGTTTTTTCATAAATTGTCAACAATTGTCTTTTTCGTGTAGTTGACATGTTTGCTTCTATTCGAGTTCACCACGCTTAAACAAATCTTTCATATAGTTTCATTCGTTTCTAAAGTATTTTTTTTTTTTTAGTAGACACGTCACTCAAGATTTGTATTTCTTTTTCTTTTTTTCCTCATTTCAATCTATCCATCATTCTGTAATAGTTGGTAAAACAGAAATATATTACCTATAGTAATGCGTTATCCGAGTTTCATCGTATAATATTTATCCTTCAATCTCGTATCTTACAAATGTGTCAAATGTTTTTTTTTATTTGAATTAAACTATTTTCAGTTTTTAAAACGTATTCTCTTCTTGAATTAACTGTAATTCAGTATATTGTTTGAGCTATATACAAGTCACTGATATGATAATATATAAAAAAAGTACATAATTATGTATATTTATAATTATTTATTTACTTATATTGTAAACTTTGAAATTGTATTGAAGTGGCGAGAAATTCCGATATCACATTTAGTAAATTGTTTTGTCATTGTCCTTATAGAAATTACTAAATGTGAAATAATAAAAGAATGTTATATTATAGTAAACGTTTAAGATAAAATACATTTTAGAGTAGCATTCTTTCGTAATTCAAGTTAAAATTGTAATTGTCTAAGAAGTAAGAGTCCTTAATAGCTTTCTATAATTCTATCTCTATGACATATTACATTTTGGTAGTACCTAAGACATAATACAAAACTAAATTAAAACATTTTAATTTAAGTATTGATTATAATGAAATGCCTATTTTAATAGTACCAAAGTTAAATTACATCATACCAATGATAACTAATTATTACAAATAATAATAAAATTAACAAAAGATTTTTGAATGGCTTAATATATTACTGAAGTCCTGTAGACAGGAGTCTCGATAAAATAAAACACTATAAAATATTATAATTAAAAGACCTTTATATAGATAATAGTATTGAATGAATGGATTCATTTCTGAAATATTGAAGGTCTGATGATTGTAACACCCTTTATAACTTATGTATTTAGCAAAAACCATTCTACGAGTCGATAGTAGAAAAGTACAAAGTCGTTTTAGGGGTGATACGCTTTATAAATTAATAACGAAATAAATCTATTTTTCCGACAATATCTCATAATATGCATATTTTTTAATTAAACGGTTTTTTTTTTTTTTAGTAAAACGTGGTAAAAAAAACATTTGCAATTATATATATAGATAAAATACGATTCAGAATGGGTAGGTTGGGTAAAACGGAATTTTAAGTAATACGATTGAGAACGCTCGAATTTTTTTTCCCAACGTTGTCAAATTAATAATAATTATTGTTATCGAACGATAATTTGAGCACAATATTTATCGATTTATATTTTTTGATATTTATCGGGATATCATCGGATTCACCGGATGTTATTAGAAACTAAAGTGAACACTATTATTTAAATATTGAACTTATATACGAGAGAATAACGGTTAGGCGTTACAGTTGTCGCTCAAATGTCAACTTAGTACTTGTCGCTTTTATATTCCTATTCTCCACATAATGGAAAATAAAGACATTTAAATTATACTTTCCAAACCAGGTGAAGACCTAGTGCTATACTTGATAATATATACTTGGTAACTCATTACAATAATGTGTTACATTTTTTATGCATAATTATATTATATGTTTATAATTATTATAACGATAGATTTTGATTCCAAATTTATACCAAACTTAATATATTTACAAACCTAATTTTCTGTTTATAAGACGGCATGTGCACATATTATGTATTTATTGGATTACAATAATGACCTATTGTATTAATTAATCTATATTTTTATTTGATTAATTTTATTTATACATACATTTATTATTATATGGAAATTATCTTAACAATAAATATTATTATTATTAATATTGAATATTACACTTACGTTTTCATTTTAATAAATTCAAATAAAAAGATTTTTCTTATACTATGTCTAAACTAAAAATCAATTGTTCGATCAAAAAAAAAAAATGATATGGCAACGTCAGACGTTAATTCGTTTTCAATCGTATTGGTTTTTTGGATCAGTGGTAAGTTCTTTATTAATTTTAAGTGTTCTTGATCCTTCGGCCAAAAAAGTGAAACATATAAAAATTATGTAATTATTTTATCTTTTTCATCTATTTTCTACATATCAGTGATACACGACGGTTATTATCGGGCGACCTTTTTAAGTTTTAGAAGGTTACAGTATTACAATTGACCCCTAAAACAACACGATAGAGGACAAATGTAGCCAAATGTGTAAATAATACTTTGATAATGTGGGTATTCTGAGTGTATAAAATGTTAACTTACAATATTTTTCAAGTCGTTTCAGTTGAATACTGCAGTTATAGATTGTAGTACACGCGTTAAGTTGTTAAATATTTAAATTAATATTATTTAGTGTTTTTTTAAAATTTTAAAATTATGAAAAATTAAATTAAAATAATTTTATCAGAACGTGGTAAGGAGTAAAATGCGTGTCAACACAAAAAAATATTGATTTATATAGCGGAAATATCGATTAATAAAAAGGATATGTACAAATAAAGATTGTAATGCAAGTATTTGAACAATTTATGATAAAAAAAAAGTGTCTGTGAGTCTTTCTGTGAGCATAATATGCCGTGGTAGTCCGCAAGTTACAAAAAAGGTAAAGCGTCCGCAATCGTGTTTCATGCTTACATATGGTATTAATCAGTGGTGTCTAAGATTTTACCACGCTCTGTCCTCTGTATCTGGTCAGATTTAGCTTTAGAATAATAACTTATTGTGGTTTTTTCATCCATTATAAATAGTTATCAATCTCTATGAACAGTCCTCAATGAGGTGTTTATTTTAATTTTTTTTTTTTTATAAATATTCGGTATATTTAATATACAGCATACACACAATTAAATAATATTCATATGAAATCGTAACAAAATGTATAGAAAGCCAAAGTCTAAATCAAATATAATATATAAGTGAGATATTTATAAGATAATGGTGTAATAAAAAATTTAATAAAACAATCAAAATTTATATTGGTAATTTTGATATGGGGAGAAAACAAAAATTAATTTTTATAACATTAATAATTAATTGTTTTATACAATACATAGCAAACCCAATCTACATACATGAGAATAAAATAAATGTGTCTATGTATGTTATGGAGATTAAAATAACAATACTGCTGATTGCTGAAGCGTGTTGGTTTATGGTTAGTTATTTATTACGCTTGTGAACTTGATGAGGTAATAATCAACCTAAGTCCCTTGATTTTGATGCATAGTATAGGTTTCAAGATTACCTTACCGGTTACCACGTCATCGAGTCGGCACTATAATGGATGTATAAGTTTTGATTCAATGATAAATCAATGTTTGCAAAAAACAAACAATTCTAAGCAAAGGAAACGGGCGGATTTGTATATATTTATAAGGATATAGACATAAAGTCTATGTTATATTATATATTTATTAGTATTTTTTTTGAATTTGGTAGACTGCTTGGTTAATTTTCGGTGAAATATGTGTATAATATAATTCCATTGAATGGTAAATGGATTGGTGAGTGGTATAAATAATTAGTCTAAAAACAATAATAATTGGGATTTTCAGACTGCAGCATATTAGAAAGTCGTTAAGTCTCATAGTACTGAAGATGATTATAATTCATAACTATAAACCTAACTATAATATGTATTATTTTTACAACTGTATTATTTTGTGATCTAGCAACTGTGTGCAAATCGATTGTGTTAATATTTAATAACTAATATTATTTAAAATAACATTGTCGTGGAGAATATTTTGTTACGTTCCGATTCTGAGGGAACAAAAATTTGATTATGTTTTGGATAAAAGATAGAGACATTGTTCCGAGCACAGCCCAATTATTTGTTTGTTTGTATGTATATGTATGCGACGAGCCTTTATATGTCTTGTTTGCGACAAATAAATTGGACATCGTGAAACGTCTAACACGAGTCGTCGCTATAATTGGCGCGGGACACGAACAGCCCTTGGTGAAGAAACAACCCTTCGATGACACACCCGTGATGGCTGTTCCCCGCGGCCGACATCGAAACGACACGTCCGAAATTTCGCAATATCCGTTTGAATTGATCGCGTGAAGTGACATGTCGGACGTGCATCAATCGATGGAGGCCCTCACAGGTTGTCAGAGCTCAGGTATGGTCCACGTGTTGATAAATTGATAGTCAATATTATGGTATGCAAGTGGGTACCGCTCTAATATTTAAAACAAAGACGCTCTGTCAGCCTATAAATTTATACTAAGTATATTTTATGATATTATTACAATTGAAGTAATATATTTTTCTATTAGTTATGTACAGTATGTTGAATTATTACTTTTTACCGAAAACATTGCATTTGAAATTTCTTTGTGTGCATAAACTAAGATAATATCCTTTAAATATTTCAAAAATTTTGACTACTCAAAAGAACTGATTTGATCCACTTTTCTAAAAGGCACCACTCTACCAAAGTTGAAATCAAAGCATTTTTTTAAGTACTTTTCGTAAACACAGACAGAATAAATAAATAACATCGCTTCACTCTGAATTTAAAATAATATTATTATGTGCAAATGTGTATGAATAAAATATATTGTTCACAATTAACTAGTCCATGAAAGTATATAATTAAAAATTGAAAAATAGAAGAAAATTTAATTCACATTTATTTAAAAATGTCATAGGTGAAATAAAATATTTATGAATATTTATTTTATTCCTATCATTTATCAGTTATTGTCAATAACATACTTTGTTAATTAGACATGGAAATATTGTGTCATAGCGTTATCTTCGTTACGTCATTTAATAATAGAACTTATTTTATCCTATTTATCGTTTTTCACAAACACTAAAAGTTAACATTAGAAAAACTTAATTTTTATCCCTTCAGGGCATAGGGGGTGGTCATTCTTGCAAAATTTATATAATTTATTATAGTAATCATGTTTAATAAAATAAGTTGTTTTAAATAACTAAAATTTGTTTAAAATTTTAATTGCTATACAAGTACTTTTGTTTAAACATTACCAAAGTACCATCATTAAATTCTGTAAAGAAAGTTGCAATTATCGCATATAATTTAATATGTAAATAAGTCAATAATAACGTATCGTCGATTGGTGTGAATAAGTTTAAGTTATAATAATAACTTAATACTAATCTAAACATTTTGAAAATTGCATTTTGTAATGATGAAATGTTTTAAGTATTTAATCAGTTTATATTTCTTAATTATACCAAAATTTATAATTATGACATTTTTACTAAATCACACGGTCAATACCTATTCATAAAAATGTTATCAGCATGCGTTGATTTAAAAAAATTACTAAATTGTTAATATTTTTGACTAATATTATATTATTATGATTTATGATACCTCAGAAATAGTCTAGAAAAATTCGTAATTTTTATTCTGCTTTTAGCTTTGAAAATACCTAAAGAACAAAATATTAACTATTACAAATTCTTACAATATTGTAGTAGAATAAAAAATGTTCATGATATAGGATAATATTAAAATGTATAATATTACTTAACACCGAAACTTTGGTATCAATTAATTGATGTTTCTCATAAATTAAAAATGCATTAATATAAATTAGTATAATTACTTAAAACTAGTTCTTATTAATTTACCTTAACTATTAAGATATTTATTATATTCACCGTTAAGACAGTATAGGTTCACATATTATTTCATCGGGTTTATTTTAATGCATAGATTCGATATCCCATAAAAAAAGACATCATACATAATACATAATCCAAAGATTATGAATGATAATATATCATTCTAATAACTATGGCGTCTAAATATTAAATGATTTAATATTTAATAAATAACTTATTTTCATTAACACACAGCGTGCGCTAATTTATAACCATAGCTAAGATTATCTTCATCGGTTGTTACTTACAACCGATTCTACTTTTGGTATCAATGTATAATAATATTCCGCTTAATATGCTTATTAAATACGGAGGATTATAATACTATTATGTTTACCACACGCAATGAGGCCATACACTACTTACAGATGATGTGAAATCTGTTTAGGTATTAAAGGGTCACTATAATTATAGAAGTCGTAGTTATTTTATGTGCTTCACAAAATAACTTTACTTTATTGTTGTCACTGTTAAAATTGAATGAAGTTGATAAACAGAAACTGCAGCTTGTAGGATATCGAGGTGAAGGGACTGACGTAAAGTTGGCGATATGAAATAGTAATCCCTTTCGAAGTACCAGTGGAAACTTTATATGACCCATCTATTATACATGTACGATATGCATAATATTTAAGATTCTCCTCTTAGACAAACATCCGGATTTTCGAATAATACCTCTAACTAATGGAATAGGTACTCAATAGGCTGGCGAAATCCCTCAGGATAGCATACGATTGTTCAATGCACTATGAAGGAAAATGTTCCATAAGCTTATATATTTTATAAAGTGGTTGTGACATTCAAAATATTCTCATTCGTCAAATTAGTTATATTTTGTTTTTACGACGAAATGTTGGAATAGATACTGTGTAAAATTCTCTCGATTAAACATTGAATTATACAATTATGAAGATGATAATTTTCATATTTAAAGTTTCAACTACACAATATATTAAATTCGTTAAACGCACAGTCTTTACAGTTAAGCAAATGTGTTATAAGTTGTTTCCGGTCTACCCATGGTGGAAAGCAGCTGTTTGTATAGGTTAGAGAAGTTTAAATTAGACGTCTACATAGTTAAACTGTTTAATCGAGTACCCTGCTATATATAATTATAATGTTTTGATATTGTTAATACACGATTGTGTAGTACCTAAATTAATAATGTAATTAAAATATATCTAACTTAGTACCTACCTAACTACATACGATAATCATTTGTGCGTTCTGTAAATCAAAATGTTGTATTGATGTTAACTCTTGAATTAAGCAATAAAGTATATAGTAAATATCACACGAAACGTATTGAAATATAGATTTTTTACGACAAATTTAAGCATCGCTATATTCAGCACTTAAATAATTATTGTAATAACGATATTATGATGGCTCAGAATATTATCGACCATGGCTTGGTTTTTTGACAACCGATTAGAACGGCGCGTGTACGGTGTATACCTGCTGTCTTATAAAATAATATTATTATGCACAAACGTGTTAAAATTTTTAATGTCTGTCGAAAGACGACGATATTTTACTGTTTGAAATCGACGTCCGAAATTCTCTGGCGACTTATATTAATTTTATGCACAGATGAAAACACGATCGATTGACGTCTTTCTTGTTTGTAAATCATTGACGACGCGACGGCCAATGAATTACGAACACTGTCGAGTGACGTACACGACAGGACGGGAGAAAAATACATTATTGCTTTTCTGTGTATAATAATATTATGACAACAATGAAACCGCAAAACGTGCGCCAATTAAAAAAAAAAAATTTCTCTCATTATTATGACGAGTAAGTCGCGGCATTTTAATACGCACGTTAACGTCACGTAAGGTAAATACGTAATTTTTTATTTTTTATTTTATTACTTTTTTACCATCAACTCGGTGTTTTATCGTTGTCGGTTTGGACCTGTTAAGCTGACTGCATCGGACGCAATAATAAACGAATAACGAGGTTTTTATGCGTTTGTCCGAATACACACAGCGAATTCGTTGGTGGGCGGTCGTCGGTTTTTTGTTTTTACGAGGTTTTATCGTATAATATTATATATACCACCTAAAAGTTTATATCCAGCGATGGAGCCGTTGGCTCTGCTGCTTCGGGTGATTTTAAGTATATTTATTTTATTGGATGCGAAATATGCTCGGAGAAAACAAAAAGGAAAACAAATTTCGAATTCTAGAGAAGCTATCTACATGCGAAAATCTGATTTAATTAAAAGTTGAATTTTATAATCATCGAACAGTACAACGTATTTGTTGAATTTATTCGATAATAATGCGCGATTAAGAATTTACACTTTGTTTGTTTCAAAATGCTGTTATGGTTTATAACAGGGGTGGCCAACCTAAATGATCTCGGGGCCACTTTGGAAATACATTACGATCCCGTGGGCCACATATTTTTTTTTTTTATTAAAATAGAAAAAATTTACAACCTGTATACAAATAATACAATGAGTAATATTTTTTTTTTTGTAAATGTTTGATAAATCTTGAGAGCCTCAAAACTTTTCAAGGCGGCCACGGGTTGGCCATCCCTGGTATATAACTAAGATATTTGTGTACTTTGACATAATATGTATGGACTTTGTGTATGATTATTGGATTGATATCTCATAACGGGTCAGTGTTAAATGTCATACATTTTGTTTTACTTTTCCAAAACGCAATTTCTGTACCTACATATTAATAATTTATTATAATGAAAAAAAAGCATGTTAATATCTCCTCTCAAGTAAAATAATTTGATTATAGACCATTGAACTTAAACAGCTCGAGTATGTTTGAAATGAATTAAATATGTACTTTAAATGAATATCAGAATTTAGATTAGACTCAAAAAATTATCAATTTTCAATTGTTATACACGAGTTCTAGTTATTAATTTTGTTAAGCTGCTTAAAAACATTGTTGGAATATAATATAACCATTGAGCAATTAAAGTAAGATAAAAATGATAATTTATTATAATATTGAAATAATTTAGTCAAATATTTAATATTTTTACATTCTGAGGGGAGCGATAAACTAATTACTGATTTTACAATGATGTGTATGGTATTTTTTTGTGTCTGTGTACACCGTACACGAGAAGTAATTCAAATAATGTTTCAATATTTAATTTCAGTAACTTTTTTGGTGCAAAAGTGAATCTAGTTATTGCATTTGAGAGGTCAAAATTAAAAAAGTTTTCAAAAGCGTCGCAAAAAACAAAAAAATAAATAACTGAAATATTTTTCACAATATTAATTTTGTTTTTTTGTTATAACACAAAAACAAAATAACCTCAAATACATGACATTTTCATCCAATATTTAAAATAGCATTTTCAAAATATTTTGACTCTTTTTAAGCGATCTACTGGAAGTAAGAAAATTTCAGTTTTTATTATGGTCGATAAATTTTCTTTTACCGTATACAAGGATTTAATATCATTAAATTCAAATTTAACACATCCATTTCAGTGACCTCTCTAGACACCTAATGGACAGCAAAGTGATACTCATTTAAACTCATTTAAACTTGCATTTTCTTGGAACATTTCTAGGTACATACCTAGGTAGTAATGGTTTTATAGAATTTTTTTTTTTATCCAGAACACTATTTTTAAATTATGTGAGAATATTCTATATACATATAGGATTTCTTTAAATAGTAACATTTTAAATCGTGAGTATTTTTTTTTTTTTTAAATCACTTGGATATAATTTAGATATTGATATTTGACCTGCCAATTTACCCATAGGCCAGGTGTAGGTAAATTTGGGTAAGAGGGTGATGTTGTAAAAATTAATGAGGGCAAAACTTAGGATTTATGTTTGAAAAATATAACCCAAATTCATGTTTTTGTCGATTGCTTTATATTTTTATCGCTGACAGAAAATATATTATATTATAATTAAAACGTAATAATGAACAGTCTGTCTAAAAACATGCCTGATATCGAAATTATAGTACTTATAAGAGTATTCATTTTATGTAAACTTACACATGAAAATATTGAAAATGCATATATTATTTCTATTTTCCCCTACTACTTCCACAAAAAGGTCTTTAGCTATGCCCAAGAATCAACCTATAATATGCATACGGAATGAGTTTTGAGTTTCTCACGCTCTGGTTCCGCTAAGTCCGTCTTCCAGTGTACCTTCTGATTATATGTGTTCTCGCGTGAGATAATAACTATATTATAATACAATAATATTATAGTTGTAGCGTAAACAAACAGTTATCGTGGTAATCGTTGTTGGAGTTTACGCAGCGGCTTAGGGTGAGGTATACTATTATAATATTATCCCAAAGTACCCACATTTAAATTACCGTACATTAACGTGTGTACTTAACGGTTGCAGTGGTCGCAATAACGGTGCAATATTCCTGAGCCCACTATAGTTGTTACGTTTACGCTTAATCTGGTGACCAATTAATGTGATGCGTGCCACGCAAACGTCTATTATTCAGACGTACATTATATACGCATATTATAATATTATACAATATACATGTTATAAATATTATAAATTAATATCATATTGTTTCGTTATTTATTAAGTCTCGGCGTATTGTTATAAATTATAATGTATACATTAAGCCTGATACGTCATTATATTATTATGCAAAAGATCATAATCACGTGACGATAATAATACGACGATAAAGCAGTAGTTTATATGTTACTTATTACTATTTAGCGGGTAGAAATCAACGGTACGACGACGTTTGTGACCAAATAAAATACCTATACGGTCGTTCATTAAGTTTATAAATATGACTATATAATAACTGTCAAACGTATCAACATTTTAATGTAGTTCTACGAGACTATTATACCGTTTATCATTTGTTAATAAATATTGATTTTCATCGTAAAAATGTCAGGGTTTTTGTATGAGTATAGATATAATGATTGCTCTTAGTTATCGTGCAGACGATTAGAGTTAAAATAATTTATAATATTATTGTGCAAATAAGTAGATTTTAAAATTTCATGAACCATTCGTAAACAATTTAATTTTACTGAAAAATAAAAATGTATTAATTACAATTTAAAACTGCATTAAATCATATCCACGCTCAAGTAGTTAAGTCTATAATATTATACTGTTATGTTATGACGCCTACATACAAATTACGATTTTGTATAACATAACTTAATGCTTTCAAGAAAGATATTTTTATTTTTTCATTAAGTTTTTTAAATTTATATATGATAAATCATATATAATATATTCATAACTTAAACTATTATATTGGTATTTTATATAAGTACTGTAATATAAATACATTTTATATATATTATATTAGCCATTACGTATATAAATACTTATAATATACGACTTGTACTTTGTTTAACGTTATGTAACTGCCATACAATCATAATTTATAAATCTATATTACATACCACCATTGTTATTTACACATTAAAAATAAATCGAATTCATATTTCCTGATAAAATGCTATTTATTTTATTAAAATACATTCATCATACATTTAATTGATAATAATTGCCATTAATTATTCACATGCAAATACAAAAAAAAAAAAAAACTTTCAATATTTTACAATGCAATTTCCGTGTGAGTAAATGACGATATATTCCGTGATTTTTATTCAACTACCATTGCTTTGCTTTGAAATATCAATTCTTCAAAAAATTGCGAATTATTATTATTATAGCTAATCCATTTATTATAATATGATAGGTATTTGGTAGACACAGTAATAAATTTGATCATACATTTGACCACCTGATACATATTTTGATATTTCCGTTCGGCAGGATTGGATGCGAATGGGTTGGTTTAGAGTTAGATTATCTTACATATTACGCCTTTAAACTTTAAACTATGATAATATAATATACCTCTTTCTCTCTTTGTAACATTTCACTGTCGGTGGTTTTTCAATGTAGCAAAAACGCCAGCAGCATGGTTCGAGCACAGTCAAATTAACGAATTCTTCGAGACACGCAGACGAGCAAACGAATCCAATAATAACACTGTTACCGGAGAACAAGTACAATGTAAAGTTCGTCCAGGCTAAGATAGAATTGTATTTTTTAGATTGCTTCCTAAGACTGATCAACCTCAGGCGTTGTCGATTGATCAGCTGCTTCAACACTCTATATACCCACGTGTTCAGTTTATCTTTCAGACTATTATATTGTGATACACCAAATTCATAAAATAGACTGTGCTATAGTAGATAGTAGTTCTTGAAAATAAAAAAAATCATTGTATTGAGTACCTACATATTCTTATGTGATTGATCATTGATGTAATAATATTTAATAATCTCGCTCATGTGGTTTAATCGAACTTTTCGTTACAGATTATCGTTGTTGGTGACAATGCGATAGTATTGATAGAAAACATTTTTTTGATTATTATTATTGCCTTATTCTGTGAACATAATATTTTCGAATTGAAAGAGTGCACAAAAGGTTTTTTTTTATCTGGTTTTATGGTACTTCGAAAAGTCATTTTTTGATATTCTCAATAGTTTTTTCATGCGTTATAAAAAAAAACCACCGCTAATATAAGCTAAACCTGTTGAATGTAATAGAAAAATCAGTTTTTCAGAGCTATATCGGATTTTTAATGCTATGAGTTAAGTTGTCATAAAATTATACATTTTCCATTAGTCATTACTAGCAGATTATACAATTTAAGATTTCGTTTTTAATTTCAGAAATGCATTTAATTTTACAGTGTTATTGAACAAAACAATTTACAAGTTTAGAGTTTGGTTAATAAGAAATATAAATACAATTTTGATAACAAATTATGGATTCTTATTGTTATATTTTGACAGTTAAATGATTTAAATTACGAAAAATATGTTTATTTTTAAATTTAGTTTGATAACTTTAAAATTTTAAAGATTTAACCGCATTTAATTCTACCAGATTTATGTGAATACATTTATTAACCCTAAAAATATATATTTTATTTATTTAACGATCACACCCTCAAACTAAAAACAATTCTATTACCATTGTGGATACTTAAATAACTTAATCCATTTTATTATCATTAATATTTTCATTCACAAGCGATTGACGCCCATCTGAAAGTTTATAACCTTGACAATATGGACACTGCTGCAGTAATACGTTTATTGAGTACCTATACGTAATGTACTTATTTTTATCCATTAAATTAAATTATTAACTATACTTGGCCGTGGTGGTCATGATAATTATAATTAAAGTTGGTGGTTGAAATGAAAAGGTTTTTATGTGTGCACCTTTAATTACTTTAATTAACTAAGCGTTAAATAGGTACCTATTTACCTTATTTACTCTGTACAATTTTCAATAGCACCGAAATCCCTCGTCAGCGCGACAACTCAGTGTATGAGAACAATCAACTTCTTTTATCGTGTTATTCTGAGGGTCTATTGTACTTGGATTCGTGAACGTAGTGTGTTTAAACTAAGGTTAAAGCTCTGGAAAAAATTGTATTGTTATTGAAAAGTGAACCATGTCACAAAAACCCGTTTCGGAAAGTTTTTGTCAAACTAATTCAACATCCTCATCAACTGGTGTTGTAGATACATCTAAACAACGGGTAATGTATTGTGTGTGCGGTATACTTAAAGCAATTAAAGCGTTTTCACGGAATGATGATTTCATTATACATTTTAAAACATTCCATAAAGTACATGCCATTTGTTGCACAAAGAATAATAGTGCACGACAGCTGCGCGTATATATATTGCGCGGAATTCTCATATCGAAATAACTCTAGCACCGTTAATAGCAAATTGAATGTTCTAGGTACTTCAGTATTATTTTATTCTTCATATCTATAATTATTTGTCAATGAAAATGTATGATAAGACGAATTTTAAGTTTTTAAGACCAAAAGTGAGCTAAAAGCTATTCACATACTCGTATTTATAAATTGGAAAATTAAAACTTATGCACATATAAAAAAAATAAGTGTTAGTATTTAAATTTAAAAAAAAAAACAATTATATTATTTTAATATGGGCCAAATTTGTCCTTTGGATCACCTGACAATATAAATAATAGAATAATAGAATAATAATACTATACTGAGTCGAGACACAAGTCATGAACTATAATAGTCTGAAGGCAGGACTATTTTTTTCTCAGCTCAAAAATGTATAACCAATGTTTATTATTTTGTTGTATTCGATTTGTAAGTATATTTATTATTAATAAAATAACTAGAGTAAAGTATCTTACATTTATTATTTATTATTTCTTATTTAAATTTTAAGCAAACTAGCGCTAAATTCATGATTTACAGAATAATATGACTTTTTGACATTATAGATAAGTTAAGTTCGTCAATTGGCATCAAGGAAAGATCTAGTAAAATACTCAAACGTAATTTTTTATAAAATTGAGGTGGTATAGTGCAAAAAATAAATAATAATACAATTGTTGCCTTATAATGTGGGCGTTTATGGTTACCACACTTCATCAACACGAAAAAGTTATTTAATCGAATATAAAAAAAAATACGTATTTTAAAAGTATATGCCTAAGCAGTCATTTAAACTTTAAAGTCATTTAATTGGATTTAATGAAAACGAGAAAAGAGATAAAACTCGTTAAAACTTAAAGGGCAACGCTTCGAAAATTATATTAAATAATTGTTGTATATATATTATTCTATAGCATTTATTCGGGTAAGTGGGTGACGTATAAAAATTAATTTAAACTATAATTTGTGCCACGTGTCTTGCATGCGCTTGTCTGTTATGGATTTCTCATCGGTGTACCGTCGAAGCGCTTAATTCTTAAATGTTTGTTACAGCCACATTATTGATTCAAAATATAGAAAAATGTATAATACGAAAGTTTTTTGATTCATAGAAACATATAAAATGAATTGTACATTTTATACTTTTTTACAATATCTTAGAAGAGTTTTTGGCGGTATACTTTAGAAATTTATAAGAACTCTAAATATCTCTCAAGCCTAGAGTTTCGCATTAATTAATGTTGTCCTAACACTAAAATGTATTAAAAAAATGTCTTCATATTATTTTTGCAAAAAAAGTATAGGTTCTATTATTTCGAGTTTCCAAAGTTATGTACAAATCATTTTAGATGTTTCTAGACCAAAAAACGTTCGTACCATACATTTTCCTATATTTTGAATATGCATGTGTTTAAATGGTTGTAACGTAAATTTTGAATCACCCTGTATGGGTAAGTTACGTCCCGCCGATGCACCGTGTGCTGATGGGTTCTGCTTGGTACCTGGTGTACGCACCATCACGTCGTTTCAAGGGGTGAAAAAGTAAGCTAAAGTGTAAATACCCACTAACGTGGGTGCGGGTTACACGGCGCCGTGGGCGGTGTGGCGCAGAGTGGTGTAAAAATAAGGAAAATTAACATAAAATGCAAACGAGCACGGCGGCGGTGAAAAAAATAAATTTTCCCGTCGACAACCGATTTTCGCGTTTCGTTACACATCACATTCGCTAAGACAATAAATTACAAAAAAAAAAAATTGAAAGCGATAAAGTTATAGCGCTCTGCAGCTCGCGCTCGACGTAATTGAAAAACGTTGATTTATAGACGTGGTAATTGGAGCGAGCTCTGTGCCGTCGTGTCTCTCCAAAACAGCGGTGGAATCGTCTTGCGGCGGCGGCGGTGCCGATACGATGACGAGCATGGGACGTCGCGACGGAGTAGGTAAACGAAAACGGCAACAGTGAGCAGCGCTCTACGAATCGAAATCGTTTGTCTCGAGACTCTTCCGGCGACGTAATATATTATTATATTTTGCTCGTTTTCTCGACGAAAACACGCGCGCGTAGGTATGTGTGTATATATATATATATATATACTTTTTGTCAATCGTAATTTATGTATACTTCGCCGAATATACGCACAGCGCCGAGACGACCCGCGAAGACGAAAATCGGTCGTGACAAATGTGTTTAGCTAAGCCATTACGCTAATCGAATTCGAACGTTTGTGATTAATTCAACGGCGGCGGTACTCGACACGGCGAGAGTGTGCGGACGAGAGCAGCAGCTGCTGCTGCGCGATGCGTATAATATAATAATAATAATATTGTGTTCTTATCCCGTCTGTTCAGCGTATTATAATAATCCTCAAAGACGGGACACGAAAATCTTGTGACTTTCCGCGGGCCGACCGAACTCGTCGAGAATGTTTATATTTTATTAAATACAAACGCGGTCTGCTGTCAATGACAATATTGAAGTTTGATTGTCGGTGGTGTTCAAAGCGTGCTGCGCGGTGGATGACAGACGACAAAACCTTCGGCGCGACTATTGTTATCGTCACAATAATAATACAAAATATAATGCGACGGGCGGTCGTCTGTCGAGGAGCAAACGTCCGCGGGGGCCAAGGATTTTCCGGATTTTTTGCATCTTGAATAATATGATCATATTATTATATACACAAGACGTCTTGCACTCTTGCAGTACTGTACTGCTGCAGTCATTAAACATATTATTACGCATTCCATTCCGTATTTAAGTCCGTCGCGTAACAATCACAGTTGTAGGTACAGTATAACCGCAACACAGTCTGTGTTCTTTTGTTTTTGTTTTGCTAACGAGCTAAATAATCACTGCGCTCCGTAGCCGGAGATGAAGTCGAATTTTATGGAATTTAAATAAGCAACCAATACACAAAACCGCATCCTTCCATCAACGATTGTTATTTCTCTTCCCATATTATCATTAAAATACGTCTTATTTTGCAGTACACATAATATTATAAATGATTATTAATTATAATGATGAAATCGTAGAAGTTCTATTCCTATATAGAATTAAAACAATTTTTGCTGATTACATTTTTATCGAATGTCATTGTTGATAAAATAAAGTATTTATATTTACGGGATTAAACGTAGTCTGTATAAGAAAAAAAACTATTTGCCACACAAATAGACCTAAATAGAATCCAATTTATCTATATCTATTTATACATAAAAATGAATAGATGTCTGTCCATCTGTCTGTCTGTCCTTCATGCATTTTCAAACCATTCAACCGATTGAGATTAAATTTGGGACAGAGATAGATTAGACCTATGGGAAATAGATAAGCTAATTTTAAAAGGAAGAGGTCCAACCCCGGAAGGTACTCACACAGGGATTTTGAGATTTACGATGGAAATATTTGTTTATAAATGGTTACCATTGGTTACAACTTACAGATTATATTAGTATTTTTGTTTATTAATGGCTGCCATTGGTTACAACTTACTAACTTGGGTTTTTTTTTTTAATGTACCTAATTCCGATTTCAGTCTCTCACGCAAATCATAGGGTCCGCAATCCATCACAGGTTTGCCTACCTAATAATTTACTACTGCCCGCATATAATATTGTCCGCGACCCGATGCAGTGATCCACTGCCTACCTAGGTGGCTTAGATGCATGTAAATCACTTGAGGTTAATCTTTACTTAATATATGGGTATATGGCTCAGGCAACGCTGGGTGGGACAGCTAGTAAATAATATTAATTAAACGTAGGAATGTGAAAATCTTTTTTGAGGCGGTAATTATTTTAGGGGGTAGAAACATCGGCGAACCCGCTCTGCGCAGTATATAATGTTTCGAGTGTACCTACCTCGTAATTCAGTACGGCAGTCACACTGTAATGGATTACATTTGAGTTCAATGATTAATCATTGTGTACAAAAAAACAATACTGGTCAGAGACGGTGTGACGTGTGTAAAATATGTTTTTCACTATTAGTAATTTATATTTCTATAATTAATACGGTAAGTTGAACTAAAAAACCTAACACATATTATATATTATCAAATCATAATTTATATTAGTGTTTAGGGTTTAAATTATAGGTCAATACCACCAAACAGTAGAACGGTGTGAATATAGGTTCGTAAAAACAGCTTAATAAGTCTAAGTATTTTGAAAATTGAATTCTTGGAAACTATAATATGTTTCAAGGTTCTGTGATTAATATTTTTTGAATTACCTATTTAATCTAATATTTATTGTGATTAACTTACTATAACACATATTAATTTCTAATTTTTTTAGCCCGAGCCAAAGTTTAAGTTATCTCAAGTGATTTACATGCAACTAAGCCAGGTTAGAATCGCAGACAATATGAGAGCAGTATATTATCAGGCAGGCAGTCCACCTGTAGTAGGTGTAAATCAGAATTAGGTACATGAGAAACATCGCAAAGGCCCGGTGGCCTGTGCCAAAGATTTGTTATTTTTTTTTATAAATTTATATTTTATATTTCTACAGTCTAGTTAAAATAGCAATAAATATGTAACCAATGAAATTGAAAAAAGATCTCTTGAAGCTTTCGCAATGTGGTGTTGAAGACAAATGGAAAAAATTAATTGGGCAGAAAGATTAACGAATAAAAAGATGTACTGACCCAAGTAAGATAAACAAGATCCATATTGAATGTTATAAAGCGACGACGATGGGACATGGTGGGGCACGTTCTACGCTATGGTGAAGAGTTGTATAACACTATAGTAGAAGGTGCAGTAGAATACCAGTAAGTTTCTACTATGGGTACCAAAATTCATTAAAATTGGTTCAATGGTTTAGGGGTGAAAACGCAACTCCGTTCCCAAACGACTATTATAATATTTAACAATTTAAAAATAATGCATTATCTTAATTACCTTTTCTTAAATACATTTAATTACCAAAATAAATTAATAATTATTAGATAATGTGTTACCTAATTGAGATCTTTGTCTTATGGCACATATAACAATTACTAAGTGCACAACATTTCTCAAAATATACAACAACAGATGTTATTACTTAATATTCATTTTATGTTTTACTAATAGGTATGAAATATTTTTATGAACATTGACTATTGCAATTAACCTATTTCATTGCAATGCTTGCTATTAGAAAAAACATGCTAATTATGCTCATGTATGCTAATTAGTAATTTTTTCGTATGTGCTTAATAATAATTGGTTTTTTTTTGTGTTTATGCAAAATTGATAAGTATAAATATCGAATCATTTGCTGGTCTAAAATTAAGGGTATTTATTTAAAGTGTCGATTACATAATTGTATACACACATGTGTTTAAAATGACAATGATTCAACCGATCCACCACTACATAGTTGATATAAATAATATAAGGTATAAAAAGTAAGTATACGCAGGCTCATGTTGGTTGTACATATTTTTACGCTTACATAGGACGATATAATATAAATTATAGTGTTCTGGTAAATACCATTTATATAAAGTTTATTTATCGATATTTCAATTAATTAAGTTTAAAGTATTTAGACAATTTTATGTAATTCGGGATAATATTTAAAATAAAAATGTAGCTTTAATAAAAAAAAAAAAAATCTTATTTTTCTGTTGACTAAAATATGATAATCATGTATTTATGTGCCTGCCATTTAGCTAAATAATATTAGTCAAATGTCTATAAAATAAATAATATTCCTCATTTTTTCTTACAAAATGGTTTGTAGAACTACTTTTAGGAACAATAAAATACATTTCTAAAGAGAAAATATATTCAAAGTATATGCAATTGTTTCCGGTTTAAATGTGTGGGTATACTTATATTTGCATTACTGTTTATGTTTAGTTTATTTTTCAATTGGGTATTTTATTTTTACGTTATATCTTGTATTATAATATTGTTTAATTTATAATGTGACAGTGTTTCGTTACGAATATATAAAATATTATATGTCATTTTAGCAACAAAAAAAATAATAATAAGGAAATATACAAAATAAACTAATATCCGTGAAAATGTTTTATTTTACGTTATTGGCAATAATTAGCGTAAATGCGTAAATTCGGTATATCAAAAATCTTTGAGTCGTACACGTAGAGAACTTTTTTTCATACTTTTATAGTTTATAACAATTATTATTATCAATTACTAGACAGTAGACTGTGTTCATTAGCAGAATAAGAAACTGTCGATTTTTTTTTTTCTGAGAAGATTACATATTATCGGAATTTTGTTTAATTTTGTCAATTTATTAGGAATGATAATGGATCTTTTTGGTCGTTTATCAAACTTACTTGCTTTTAACAACACGATATTTAGGATCATCGACTTAAGAATTCAAAACATAGGTATGCAAAATTATCACACGACTCGCGACGTGCAGTTTTTTCATGGTTATCAGAATTTAATCTACAGGCAGTCGTATACTATGTAACTTATAAGACAATGATATTATACGAGACTGGGTTAATGACAATGGACAACTTTTACAGTTGTACATATTAATTTACAGTAGCAGTTATTACCATAGTAAAATGAAAAATATTTATTTATATTAGGACGTACCCATTAAGAAATGTATTTAAAAATGTTAATCGAATTGGAAAATTGGAATAATAAGAAAATAAACAAGCTAGTCTAAAAGTGTACACGAGTCCAGGAATTCAGAATTTTTACTCTAAACTGTTTTTATTTTTATTTTCACCTAAATTATGAAGGAAATAAGTACATTTTTTTTTATACAACTCGGATGTCTGCCTATGTGTTCACTTTCCCGGAACACATTATAATCATGTCTGCTATTTTCGGTGATCTCGTTTATCGCCGTAGTAGAAGAATAGAACAGATAATATTATTGAAATGTATTGCAGGACAAGACGAGACAGGTGTTGATTAATTTGATAATTTACCTTCGTAATCATCGCGCGTCGTTGAGATCTCCATCACAAACGTGTACAAGCGTGCGGACCTATACGATATTATATTATTCATCGCACACTGCACTCGCGAGCAGGATATATAATAATAATAGTGCAGCGTATACGATATACATATTACATATATATATATATATATTCGTACATAGGTAGTATAATATTAATATAATGCGTACGTACACACTGCACGATACATAATATGCATGACGCGCCCGACAGAGTGTAATCTCGCTAAAACAGTCGTAGTAAAACGATTCCATTCAACCACAGAAGCGCGTCGTGTATGTATATTCCAATTCGTCGTCACCTGTTCCAAACGTGTTATTCGCGACGGTTGAGCACACGCGATATTTATATACATAACATTATTATATAAGACGCATAATATAATAATAATAATAATATTTGGCGGCAATAACGCAGCTGGGTAACTATACGCAGTGTATAATATGATGGCGAGGACTGCGAGCGCCATTCCGGGAAACGTATACGCAAGATATTCGTTCTAAAAGTTCTCTAATGATATTGTACTCCGGTGTGGGTACCGTATACGTTTCCGTCCAACATAATATTTTATTTCATTTTATTATCGAACGTTTGACAGACATTGACGCGCGTCATGGTTCGTCGTAATAGTATAAAACCAGAGTAGATATTATTATAATAATATATTACGGCCCAGAACTTTAAAGTTTCAATATTTGATGTATTTTTCCTGTCAGAAACCTGAAACACGTATACCCACCTAATAGTCATACATAACTAGTCGAATGACGTTTATCGAATACAAATTTTTTCCTTTACATAATTTGAGTGATGGAACCAAGTATATTATTATTATGTTACGGCTATGCAGAACATTTCTAATCCGACCAAATTTAAAAAAAAAAAATATTAAACTTCTATTGTTTGTATGTATTTTTTTTATATAACCTTATTAAAATTTAAACTTCTAGGTTCAAATAATTAGTTTTAATATTTGATTTTAAAATTGTCTCTAATATAACATAAATATTTTTCTTCCATCATTTCTAAATTTGATTAGATTATTGATTAAAATATCTTTGGCTTTAAGCAAAAACTCACAAACGGCAAAACGGTAATATTTGATAAATGCGTTTTTAGTTTTAAAATTGTACTTAACAACATAAGTAAATTTTGAAAAAGCTAAAAAAAACAGGTTTTAACTTATAATTTGTTGTTTAGTGCCCCCTACACAAATTATATAGGTACTTCAAATTTATAAGCAAGATGGCGTGAAAAAAAAAAAAAAATCTAAATGAGTTTTTGTTTTTAAAGCGACTATATTATAAAATTTTTTTTTTTTTTCTATAGGAACTAAAACATTTTTTGTATTATATAATATATAGGTACCTAATATAAATTTAAATTGTTACATTAATTATTACAAACAACTTTTTTTTTCTGAATAATAATATCAAATATTTTCTTTTAATGTATAAAATCGATTTTAAAGACGTAAATAAGTTATACAGGAACATATTTATATATTTAAATTTTAAATATAAAGGTTTTTATCCTATATAGTATATTTGAATCTTTTTTGGTTATAAGCAATATTTAGCTTAACTATCTAAAGATTAAAATTAGAGACGTAAAAAGTTATGGTGAAACCAGATTATCAACATTTTGACTTTTTCTGTAACACGATTACAAATGATTGTTGGCTGATCAAAGACATTTTATTTTCAGCCAAAAACCGAACGATTGCGAACGTTTTTTTAAGAGATGTTGTCAAATTATTGCTGATGTAATTTATTTTAGTTATTGCCTGGACTTAAGTTTCTATTAAAACTGAAACCTTTCTTATGTGTTGGAGGACGTGAGTTGGAAAATTGATGGTTGTATTATGCTTGTATAATTGCCGATCGCCTCTAAGGAAACTTTATTGGAACGGTTCGTGTTTTGGGTGAGATTGTACAAATTGCAATGCATTTTGTAAATTTAGCATTATGTGTTTAAGAGAATGTTTTTAAAACGTATTGTTATGTGTTTAGGATATATTTTTAATATGATGCAATGCGTTTAAGCAATATTTTTTCTCTCATATTAACAAACTTGGAGCTGTCCGTGAAATCCAATAGTATGATTAAAAATCCTTTGTTTAAAATTTGAACTGCTTTTGTTTTTTAAAATTAAAAATCACGTATCAAAAACAATTAAATAACATATTTTTAGTGTATTTATAGCATTGTACTATATTGTGTTTTAGATTTTGAGCTTTTTGTGCAATTTATAGACATTTTAAATTCAAATTTTGACTGAAGGAACTGACTAACTGAGTACCTCACCAAAACATAACGGTTTTAGTTAAAGTGTTATAATTGAAAAAAATATTATTCGTAGAGATTAACTTGAAGCTAATTCTTACTATGTACGTATACAAAATATAATAATTAAAAATATTATACATTACAATTTTCAAAATTTTCAAAATCGATAGATACCACAACCTTAATCATACAGTTCTATGCTATATGCCGGTGTTGACTTATCAGTTAACAGCTGGTAATATTATTAAATTAAATATTATAAATGTTTTTGCTATTTAATGTTTGATTTAATATTTTTACCAAAAATTAGTTCTAAAGTATAACTAATAGGATAATAAATTACTAATAGCAATATGAATATATAATGAAATACTTTTTAAAATGTAGACTGACAAACCGTCTTTGCTCGGAATCATTTTTTAAATGCACAATGATTTATAATTTAATTAAAAAACAACACATCCATCATAGTGACTTACTGAATGACGAGGTATACTCAACACCTACTATACAGCAGTGCGGCTTACCCGGTTTTTTTTACTTTTATTTGTTGTAATACATTAATATTATTTGATATTTGAGAATGATGAATCAATTTTTTATTTGGTAGTTAACATAATAAATAATAACACTAATATAAAGACTTCGTGTTTCCAACCATCATCGAGCACAATTTATTGATATTTGTTACTTCGCCAAACAATTGAACACCTTCATAACATATTATGATAAATCTATAAACATTAGTTAATATTTTCAGACACAAAATATGTTCAACACATTATAGTATTATACTCACTCAAATACAATATTATATGAACTCGCTTAAATATGTTATTTTTCTTATTCAAGTTGGCCCAAAATAATGACGCTCTTCTGCCACCATATGTAATCCTGAAAAATAATTGGAGATTTTATGAATTTATAGATATAATTTACTCAAAATTAGATCAATTTTTTACTAATTTTTTTTTTTTTTTTTAAGTATCTATTAATTAATTACAATATAATGTGTATAATACTTTTTCCTACTTAATTGTTAATAAATATTATAATTTAAAGTTATTATATAAATATTAAATATGTTGTAATAAATATAAATAATATAAATACAATGCGCATACAAAATTTAATTCAAGGATTTGGAATATAAGTATTATTTATATATTATTATTCAATATTTTTAAGTTTTTTTCTTCAAATAATGAATCGGAATTAAGTAGTATAATTATAGGTCTCGGTGAGAAGAAAATATGTTTTAAATCAAACTTTGAATTAGCCATTCGTTCATCATCAATTTTCTGTTCTACGGACCGAAAATATTATACAATTTCCGAATTGGGCACCTATTAAGTGTTATGAATATTTAAATTTTATTATCCAACCGGCGTGTAAATAATCGGAAACTTTAAATTAGTTTATCAGAACAACGTGCCAATTCGACATTCACCTCTGTTTCGGAATTAAGTACATTATAATATTTTGGCTTCCGTTCTTAATAAAATAATGTGATTAAGACAATTAACCAGAAATGAACGTGGGTTAGACAGAGTTCTATACTATTTAAAGTTATGGAAAATTTGGAGTTTGGCGTCATTTTATGTCGTATTTTACGGAAGATCGACAACGAAAGAGAGTGTTTTAGTGTTTGAGTGTTTAATTTTATTCAGTTTGAATAATTAGCACCTAACAGTAAAACAAATTACTAACAATTGCACTGCCTCACCAAGAAAAATCAGAGCTACCAGTAAAATAAAGCTTGTTAAAATTATTTATATTTTAAGTATTTAAAAATAAATACAAATTATATATTGTTTTTTAAATTATTAAAGCAAAATTTTAAAGAGATTAAATAATTTAAAATATGATTACTAACCAGAATACAATTTTTCTGTTTATATTTCCTTAGTTTATTTGTGAAAAGGCATGTACATAGGTAATAATAGATTATGCTCAAGGCGCTCAAGCTATGTCGTAAGTTGGCCATAGCACCACTAACGACTGTTATTGTACCGCTGTTAGGTTGAGGTACCGAGGCAAGCTTACCCAAAGAAAGACGAAGAGAGAAGGATTAGTGGGGGGGGGGGGTAAGCTAGCTATTATCATTCGACCGTCCAATCATGTGCACGAACTGTGAATTCCCTAGAGAAGGATGTGAATGAGTAGGAAGTAATGGTAGGAATATGGTCAAGGCGGCCATATTGTTATTTTCCTTCGCTTATTGATGTAAAAGCGTGTATAAAATATAAATAGGTTGTGTTCCGGCAGTCCATTGGAGTTCTGGTCACTTCAGCCATATAGTTTCACTTTTAGTGATATTTAAGTACACCATTTTCACAACACGACTTTTCTTAAAACAAAGAAACGTATACAAAATTAAATAACTTTAATAAAATTAAATCGAAATACCTCACGAACAAGTTATTATTTCATATAGGTTCTCGGCTTTTCTTGGCTTTTCACTTGTCAGTAACAAAGCCGAAATTGATAAGCTCATCATCCATTCAGAATCCATGTGGATAATAATATATTGTTGGGGGATAACCCTATCACCACCGGAGAAAATTGTCTGGAATAAACACTGAGTGGAGGGTGCGGCGATGCCGCGACCGGTAAAGTGGTTGTATAATGCTCAGAAAACGCGATAAATCGAATGGCTATAGAAGAAAGTTTAACTGCAGTACCTACCTATCTACGCACTTTGTGTACAGGCTTTTGTTGTCTTTTTGGGGATTTTGAAAATCCTTTAGGTTGTTGTAAAAACATTAACCAACGTGCGTATGATGAGCGTATAATAATAATATTATACTCGTGCATTTAATAATGTTTACGCGAAATGTGCACTAATTCCATTAGACCGTACTACACTTATAATATTATTATAAAGGTGTTATAGATATATTATTAAGTATAACACACACAATTATCGGTTCGGTCGCGTATTGGTTTCATGCGTGGTTTATTTATTACATTTTTGTTAGAGTTGTTTGCGTTGCGGTCAACAAGGTGAAACGGATGATCTGCAAGCCAAAAGTATTGTTTTACAAAGAAAATATTATACTCATATATTTTTTGTAATGTACTGCAATTTAATAAAAAGCAATCTCGCACGTGTTCAAAATATCCCTCGTGTATTATATGGCTCGGTTTGTTACAAGCACGCCTACTATATATTATAATAGTATAGGTACTTAATATATAGGTAGGTATCATAGAGTTGATACAATTATATTGGAAATTTAATTAAAATTCAAAATATACCGTGTGCGAACATCGTAATTAGTCTGGCACGGTTTTTAGCATGTTTTAGAATTCATATAACTATATAAGTCATATCACTGAATCCCTATAATACATACATACTATACTATACTATACTATGTACTAAATACTATACTATCTATATAGGTATTTGCCTTGCTCGATAACCCGTTTCATAATATTAAAAAAAACCTCAAGACAATCGTGTCGTCATTTAAACGATTTATCGTCTTAGTATATCGTTCCGGTACCTATAAAATATACTCTCGGGCCCACACTCTAGATTCAAAACCAATTTTAAAATTATGTGAACACATTACCCTATAGTCGATACCACGGGGGCATGTAATGTGAATATTGTAGAGTTGATGCGATTCCACTCAATGCCTCCAAAGGTTTTCGTACTCTTAACGGCAATGGTATTATTACAGTATATTATATTAAACCTTATTGACTATATTGATTTTCGGGGTACACGCACCTTAATATATATATAATATATATGATACAATAATGATTAGAATATTAATATATTATTACCAGTGATTATTGTAATCCTATCTTCAAACGTTGTAGGCATCTCGAGTATTTTCATTTAATACTAATACTCACGATCACGTAAGACATATTTATATGATAATTTCTGATTTAATTTAAATATTATATCAGTATTTGATAGTTTTTTTTGTTTGCATAGAACTATTTCGAATCAACGTTTAAAAATCAGATTCTCCAATATTATTGTTATTATTATTTGCCGAAAACAGAATCTATATTAAATTTGATATTTTCGAGGATGGAACCTCCAGAACAAGACTACTAAAACTCAAAATATACGTTTGCTAGTGTTCAAGTTTAAAACGTATAGGTAAAGAGCTCTTTGAAATATTTTAAATAATACACATTTCCAATCGCTTTTTCTTAGATGTATGATTTTTTGTTTGGGTCTGTCATCACGTTTTAGTGCAGTAAAAAAGCTCCGATTTGCTTCATCGGCATCTTTCTGATCGGAAAGTAAATCTATTTGGTACTTACTTTGGGGGGTCAAAAGTAAAAAATTCCTAATCGTTTTAAAACGCGTCGGGAAAGACAATACAAAAATTATAGATTATCATTATAAGATTATCATTTCCTATACACCAATAAAGCCAGAGCGGTACCCACTTGCCGAGCTTTCTTTAAATTTATATAATATTACGAATATAATATAATATAAAGAGTGGCGTTTATATTATATAATACTATTTTATTGTCGAAAACGTTTTAAAAAATAACACGCTGCTGGCCTGTAATAAAAACAGCTGATCCGTTGTCCATAGTTGTTTTTTTTTTCAAACATGCTGTTTTAATATCGAATACAATTTTAAATATACATCACTTGTATTCTAATAACCGTACGAGTAACATATACCTTGAGAATAATTTATTAAATTTGTAATTAAATCGTTTCCAAAAAACTGTAGTATAATGCATACTATAAAAGTTCAGTCAGTGGCGAATGAAAACAACCTACCATCGGTTGACTTAAGGGCGAAGAAAATTGTTGTGTACCCTCGCCGATCCAGAATAGACGTAAGTTGTACTAGCTAACTTATTTGTGAATAGTTTATGACGTGTGTGTCAGATATAACAATAATATACAATTTTAAGACTTAATTTCGCGATTCGAATTATTATTGCAGGACGACATGACATCCTCTAAAATGTTGGTGGAATTGATACGATTAGCGGTGACATTTGCAGTATTATTTGCGGTATTACTAGTCGATTTACTAGTCTCATTACTAGCACTGTTTCAACCGACTACCGAGTCAGATGTCGTACCTTGTGTGCCCGTGGCATTGGCTGATGGGGAAGCCGTATCGGCGGAGGCTGAACCCGTTCCGGTTGTGGTGGCCCGAGAGGAGACTGTTCCATTGGTAGTGGAGATCGGGTCCATAGAGACAGCCATGTCCGAAGAACCGGTGAAGTCGGAACAGTCCTGCGAACTCTTGGTGGCAGGCAGCGAGCGTTTTCCGGTAGCGGCGGCAGCGGAGCTAGAGACTGTTCCGGCTGGGGTGGAGATCGGGTCTGCAGAGACAGCCATATCCGAAGAACCCGTGAAGTCGGAACAGTCCGGCGAACTCTTGGTGGCAGGCAGCGAGCGTGTTCTGGTGGCGGAGGCGGCGGTGGTGCTAGAGACTGTTCCGGCTGGGGTGGAGAGCGGGTCCATAGAGACAGCCATGTCCGAAGAACCGGTGAAGTCGGAACAGTCCGGTGAGCACGTCGCGACAGAACCATCCAGAGAATCGTCGACAATGGCCAATGAGCCCATGCGGCCGAGGAGGGCGGCCGAGAGGAACCCAGCTGCGTACAAGGCTGCAGCCAAACGATTTATGGCGGCGCACGCCGCACCCAAAGCAAACAACGTAAAAAGACCAGAAATCGTGTCGGACGGCTGTGGGTACGTCTCTGCAGTCACCTATTTCTATACCGGCGGAAAGACGACAGAGGCGGACGAGGCGTATGAGTTTTTCGTGCCGGAACGCCACTGTGGATATCTTAGAAATTTGAAAGCTGACGAACTCCTTGACTTTTGCAAATGTTACTCCGTCAGCCAGGGGAGGCTGACTGTTCAGATAGGTGCAAAACTACTTATACAAGGCACTGGAAACGCGTTTAATGAAGGCAAAAAACTAATAGAGACTGCGTTGAAAATCGCGTAGTAATAACACGATTTTCGATGCGGTCCTCTATCTGTTTGTTTAATAATTTTTCTTCGTACGAGTTTATAAGTTTATAAGTCTATATTCAATTAAAAATCAATGTATGTTCGATTTAAATTAGAATAAAACTACCCTATATAGTATATTATGATTCTACGGAGTATTTTGTAAATTTTGTTTGATAGTCATGGCTCATGACTTTTAAACGACTCCATCGTTTTTATTAAACGTATGCAATTGTTTGATATCCGTACGATATTTTACATATTATTTGTTTCTAGTGTATGCAGTTTTAATGGCAGTAAGATATGTTTACGATTCGAAAAACATAGTGTAATAATTATAAGTATGTCACATGACACGCGCCTATGTATATTATAATATATTTTAAACTTTACAATTCTACATTATGTACGATCAACTGCTGACCGATCAATAATGTTATCAACACACACGCATAATAATTGTAAGGCCAACACTATAAAGTAGTCAGTTCGACAGACACGACAAACACTAGCGAACTCACCGATACCTACACATATTAACAGCCAATCTTTTGGAACATTAAAGTATTTTTTAAGATATAACAATTGTTCTAGATAATTAGACAAACAAACGTGTCTTTATATGGATATAAACCTCATACACAAGTGCTCTATCTTCCAGCTGCGGAAAACTTATTCATAAAAAGTCGAGTGCTGTCATGGGACATCCGGTAGAAACGTAGTTTCTTATGGCGCTATGTGAACGGAGGGACCATAGCCCAGAAGCAAAATAAAATCATAACTGAAAAACCCGAATTCCTCAACACAGTCATGACTGATGAAAGTGATTTTATAATATTTAATATTATTTATTTTGTTATGAACGGTTTCAATATTGTAATACTATAATAATTTATTATAACAATAATAATAATAGTATCTAGGGTTTCCAGTTACCTGCAACCTGAACTTTTTTCTATTGTGTGTGTTTTATCGGCGGCGACGGGTAGATATATAATAACAACAAGAGGTCGTGGTCGTGCACGGGTATTAGAATACACGGGTACACGGAGCCCGGGTACGCGGGCAAAAAGTATATTAAAGCCCGTGTATTTAATACCCGTGTATACCTGTGCATACCCCCGTGTATTTATTAATCATTACCCGTGTACCTATATTTTATGTACGGGCCCGTATTTACAAAAATTGCAGCCAGGGACAACATAAAATTTGCCGCCTCCCCCACCCAAAAATTTTTTTTAAAAATATTTGACTTTATTGATATTACACAATTTTAGTAGTAAATAGTTACATAAATATAAAATAAAACTCGGTAATAATCAATATGATATTCCATTTTCGACCATTTCAATATGTTGCCGCCCCTAAACCAAATTTTAATATTGACGCCAGGGGCAATTGCCCCTCCGAGCCCTTCCTTAAATACGGGCCTGTATATGCATGAGTATTCAAGCTCACGGCTATTTAGATACACGGGTATTAAGATACACGTGTATTAAATACACGGGTATTTTTATTACACGGGCTTTAACCCCGTCGCGTCATAGGTAAAAACACGGGTACCCGTGTAGTTCATTACACGTGTATTGGCGACCCCTTAACAACGTAGCCGACCGTAGAGCGAGAGTGACAGAAGTGTATAGAATGCGGTAAAGAGTAAGGGAGATAGCGACTAACGCTTTTATTTTCGATGTGCACGATTTTTCTGGGCTAGGATCCCATCGAGGCTCACATCGCGCCATAAGAAACTACGTTCCAAAAATCCATACTGCAGCGTGTTTAATGAAGTAATGTTTTTTGATGTTAGTTATCTCTCGTCGCATATTTATATTATTATCGTGTATATTCGTGTAACTAGGTGAAATATATTTAAAGTATTACGTTATTATAATGTACTTTTAAACCTTGCCGAATTACGAGTTTTAAATTATTTATACATTTAAATCACATAATAATATTATAACCACTTGTTAATAAGACAAACGTCTCAATTTACTATTATAATAAATTGTAGATTCTGCAGTCTGTAGATTTAGACTTAATTAACTGTTATATAATCGCCTTGATAAATTAAACGTATGTCAACTCCTGTAAAAATACCCTTTCTAAAATATATTTAGCATATCTGATATTATATTTAGAACAATAATACATTTATAAATATCAGTATAAATTATAAGCCTTCAGTTTGTCTATAGTATTTAGTCTTGTATGGTTGTATCAGTATCCCATACTAGAAATAATAAAAAGAAAACAATAAGAGATAAACAAGCCAAATTAAACCTACAAAAGTACAATAATAGAAATATACTATCATGTTTAGGTCTTGTAAAGGTATGCTGTTATATATATATTTTGTACAAAATCAAATACAAGAAATTCTAATAATTAATTTTAAATATATAATTCATTTAATTTTTTTTTACTTGCATTGGCAATATATACATGTACATTTTAAATAATAAATATTGACTTATAATGGCCAACAAAAAAACTTTTAAATTAAAATACACGAAGTATATGATCAACATTATTATACTTCGTGTTATTTGAGAAAACTAATCTTTTTGTAGGAGTTTATATGGCTAATATTTTGAAAAGGTTATTTTTGTATGAGCTTACAATACTCTTGTAATTTAATGCTTTGGGTTTGGAGTCACTTTCAGTCTGAGATAGGTATCAAATTGCACGTTAATACGCAGTGCAGGTACTTTAAAACTGTTATGGACACGAGCAAATAACATTTGAAACTATTTAATACTTTGGATTAAATCCTTCAATGCAATCGATCGCAATGTTTTATGTTGACAACTCTTCAATATTGTTCACTGATTATTATTTTAATTTGCTTTTTAAACGCTACCAAAATTATAATGACATTCCATTTATCTTGAAATTTACCAAAGTTGTAACCATCGAAATAATATGTACTATATCATATTTTATTATTACACATACCTAAACTGTAACATATGCTTACCCTACAGTGTATTTGTTTTTGTATAATAATATGCAATAAATAAATCACTTTATATTTTTATGAGTATATTGTGCAACCTATCCTTATATCCTCATTACACCTTATTATGTTATACATTTTATAACTAAAAATAAACAAAAATAATTATTTTATTATACATTTAAATATGATACAGGATAGCAATATGGTGTATATAACTGGAAATTATCTTAATTATAAACCTATCTACATTTTACGTATTAAAGTGCAGTTAATACAATTTCCTTGAACATAATATCGTATAAATATTAATATTGATAAAGATAAAAATATATAATTAATAGTATAAAGCTGCAGACGACTATGAGCAATGGCACGAACAATTATTATTCTTAAGTGTTTATTCATTATATTGACTAACACTCAGTTAATAGTCCTCAGATTTTACTAAATGCTATACACATTTTATTGTTGGATCTAATGTTGTTGAGCATAAATACAATTTAAAAATGGTTTGCAATATTGTAGGGAAACATGCATTTTAACCTGTATTTTTGTATTACATTAGATAATTGTATATTAAACTTATTCCAATCCAGCGTATAGTGTTTCGTTTAAAAATTATCATGCAGTCAATAAGTTCTGAGTTTCGATATCATGACGTAAAAACAATTGAAGCCTTATCTTTATCTGATCTAATAAGTACCATACTGTGCAATTCACATCTACGAGAAGCACGTCATGGTATTATTGATCGCAGTGGGACGCTTATCGTATCCTGATATTCTGATAGCAAATAAATTGAAAACCAAAACTCACATTACAAAAGTCGTCTTTAAATGTTCAATAGAATCATGAGGGTGATTGGTATAAACTTGACCAAATATCACCGGTTTCATCACAACAATACACACTGTTAACCGCAGCGTGAATGTACAGTATTTTTTAAAACTATTGTTTTGAGCAAAAATGATAAACCATCAGTATGAGTTACAAAAAAAAATAATAATTTTAACAATAAGTATATTAATATTGATAATAGTACTATTATAATGGAGTTGGAGAGGCACCCACGGGCGCGTTATCAGCAACCGTCAAGAGTTAGCTAACCGCAGTAGCTGTACAGTAGGTTGTACCTAAGTGTTGAGTGTACCTATTGTTATTGAGTAATAGTCGCTGTAATGTATGTGTTACATTTGAACTCAATGATAAACATTGCATACAAAAAACTCAGTATATATTATGATACATTGATTTTACAACGAGTAATACTGTAAGTTGAATAAACCTTTGTCGACAACCTTTGGCTACAATATTATTTTTAAGTAATATAATAATTTATAATATTTATATTTTGAATTTCTCACTTTGACCCCCGAAGTACTAATTAGATTCACTTTCCGATCAGAAAAAATGCTGAGGTGGAAAATCTGAGCATTTTTACTGCCCCAAAAGGTGATGACAGACACACACATCATTGTAAAATCAATACATTCTTACGCTCCACTCATAAACTAAAAATTCGAACTTCAAACAGTTATAAAAAAAAATTCAAGAATGTCGGGTATCTTTATTCTTTTAAATAATACCTCATGAGTGAGCTTTTATTACAAGTTCAAGAATTTTGACTTCACAAAAATTGATATTATGTACAGAAAAAAAACTTCAAAAAACCGAAAATATCAAATGTCTTTAATTGCTCAAAAAAGTCAAAATATTTTAAAAACCATACCATGCATAGAAAATACTAATATTATTGGGTGACAATGTAAAAATACGTGTATTTGGACAAACAAAAAAAAACATCATTGTAAAATCAATACACTCATCGAGCTCATCTAAATCTAAAAGTGAAATAATAACATAACACATAATATCCACAATCCATTATAACAAAACAATCGACATTTCCTACTACGACTTAAATATAATATATAATTAGAGATGTGGACACTCTTCAAATTCACCGGTACATTTACACACATATTATTGTAACCAATGATTTTTTTCTGTTTCCATACCTAAAAACAAAACAAAAAAAATTTTAATTAGGTAATTTTAAATGTTTACCTACTGACATTTTTTTGATGTTAAAATTCTCATCATACTATATTATAATGAAAATTGATATTGTATTTTTAAAACATGTATTTTATTGTTTTTCTCGTAGTATATACCGGTGGCAGCCAGCACGCTGAGCCTGATGACTCAATCGATTGACCGGTACGCGTCCATCAAAAACCCGCGGCACAACAGGTTGCACCGGGACAAACACGTGGCGTACCTAGTGTCCGGCGTGGCGGCTGCGTGGACGGTGGCCGTGGTCGTCTCGGTGCCGCGGTACGCGTGGCCAGTCCGCCGGCTGATCGCGGACCTGCAGTGGACGTGGTACTACGAGGCGTGCTACGTGGCCGTCGTGTTCGCCGTCCCGTGGGCCGCCGTGGCGTTCAGCCAGCGCGCCGTCAGCAGGACGCTGTACATCACTTCACTCAAGGCAGCCGCGGCCCGCGGACAATTGCCGCTGCCCATGCCCTTGATGACGGCCGAGTCCAAGCAAGTGATTCTGGTGGCGTCCATACAGAAGAACACGACCGTCCAGTCCAAGGTCAGTGATATTAAAATAACCCTTTTTTTCAGAGCACTGCACCCTCTCGCATGTCCTTCGAGTTCACCGCCCAACGTCGGCCGCCCACATTAATATTTCTCCATTATTTACTAAGTCATATATTATATTGTCATCCGACTAGCTGCAGGCTACGCTTTAGGGATGTTGATATATATAGGGAGAGTTAACGTATACATTCTGAATGTCTGCTTACACTAATACTACAAAATATGATTTACTAAAATTTGGTTCGATTCGGATGATGAAATAACAAGGAACGACTGACCCCCGAAATGTTGGTCACGTTTTGTGGATAATCAGAGTCAGCTGTACTTACAGTTTTTGATTTTGAGCTTACAAAGACTAACTAACAGATGTCTTACAACGCAATGGTTAAAAATATGAATTCTGGTGTTAAAGTTTACATGGCTCAACAAAAAACATATTACTTAGTAGGTATTACCCGTGATTATTACAATGTTAGGAGCTGCGAATTCATAGAAAATAATATATAATATTTGTTTTTAATCGAATCCCGAAGTTTTTTAAATGTTTACATTGGATTTTTATATATTTGGTTTTATTTTTATTTCGGAAATATGTTGATTGTATAGGATCAAAAATATTTTGAAACCAAATTTAATTCAAATGTATTTGTGAAGCATAGCATACCTATGCTCTATATGTCTTCCGAGATCTAAATAATATATTTTATAAGTAACAGGTTATTGTTATTTTATTATAGTTTAGCGATATGAAGTTCTTGTTAAAAATATTAATTCACATTGAGCTTTATTATTTTATGCATTTTTTTAAGTTCGGCGGATAAGAGTGAAACCGACTTCATTGATCGAATTGAATAATTAATACACAATAGCTGTTGCCGACGCAACCGAATATAGTTACAAACAAAATAATAATTTCACGGTCACGATGAGACTAGCTGGTCGCACACACATTATCATTGTCCTTATTTATATTGTTTTTATTTTTGTAATATTTCAGTGTGTAGTCAAAGAGTGATACGTACGTTGTCGCGTCAGCGTTGGCGCGTGTTAAAATATTATTATTTTTTACTCTATTTTTTTTTTCTTTTTATTATTGTTTCGTTTTTTGTTCATCACCGCAGCGACTAGGCGCTCAAACAGGCAATTTATTATTACAATATTATATACCTTTATATCATTTTTTTTTATTGCATTATTTTGTGTGCGCGAACCACTGCAATTTTGTGTATTTATTTATTACTATAAATTATTATCTATTTATTTTTTGGTTCTATTATTGTGAGCCAATATCTGTATAGCAATTTCTTTTTATTCGTGCCATTGCGGTGTGCATATACAGTATTCACTGTTTATTATTTAGGCTACGACAAGCTACTATATTTATATTTATTTTATTTAATCTTTATATTGCCGTGATTTCTTTATATATTCGTCTATTTTATTTACGATTATTTTTATAACCTGGTTACCAGCAGTACAAAAACATTTAATATCGTCTATTACCATCACAAATCATACAATTACACCAAACATATTGTGGTTAACCTAGAGGGCTAATGAGTTAAAATTCTTACTAATTGTTGATTATAACATATTTTGTATTGCCCTACACCAGGGGTGTCCAACCTACGGCCCGCGGGCCGCATGTGACACATGATAAGTTTTGATGTGGCCCTGTCGTACATTTCAAAATCATCAACTTATGTATAAAATAAGAAAAAAATTATTAAAAATAAAACCTATTAATATAAGGTTTAAATAATATTATTATATTGATTGAATAGTATGTGAATGTGTTATCGCAATTTTGTGATGACGAATGGCGATGGCGAAAAAATATATTGTATTATTATAAAAGTGTATGTGGGCATGTGGCCCGCGACAACTTCTACTTACTTAATGTGGCCCGGTATTCCCAAAAGGTTGGACACCCCTGCCCTAAATTTAATAGTTATTTTACTGCCCATTTTTGAATCAATTAATAATCATACAGCAACACTTGTTAGCAGTTTATTTTCTGTCTGTTTTTATTTCCAGTTTTTTAAGAACGCAAACGCTCGCATACACACTCGTACTACACACAAATACACAATTTTACACAACACACATTACGTAGGTACTATAATTTGTTGCCCGACAATGCCGACCACAGTTGTTCGAGCTACTACCCCACTACACAATATTATAATATACCCATCGAGAATATTCTACCATTGTTTTAAGTTCTAGGTGCGTTAGTGGTGCGCACGAAGTTAATTATAATTGGTCATTGGTTTCCGGGAGCGCGTATTATCCGCTGTACGCTCCAGGCTCATATAATTATGGGGCCTAATGAGAATTAAAAAGGCGTCTATTTCCAGTTATCGCCCAGATTAACTCAGCTTAATCGAACACGCGCATTAGCATAATATGAATAAAAAAAGGCGTTTATATGCAGCTATAGCTCCAGAATTAACTTAATCTGACGCGCATTAATGAATAACGATTGCGTTGGTATACAAGTAATATAAGATAACAATATTGTGGTATACGTATATATTTTGTTAAAGGTATCTATATTGAAACCCGACTATGGTTAATCAATACCTGCAAAGCTAGTAAACTGATAATAAAATATTGATTACCGGTTGATCTAAAAGTCCACTAATTTTGTATAATAGCTAAACAAATTCTTGACGACATTTTATTTAAGTTCAGTTTTATTTTTCCATTGTTATTTGGACTGTTTTATTACGATGTATACAAAATAATATTAAGCTAATAACTTGAATTTAAATTGAATTATTAATATTATATTATGTTTCTATCGTTTATTGCAATTTGTTATTTGTTTATAATAATAAACTATAACATTATAGGTGTTAACAAACAAATATTTTTATATGAGTACATATCTTAGGTCGTGATCATGTAGGTACATATATAGTACAATATAAATCCAAAGTTATGTCGTCGTCATCAATTTGAAATTCAACGAAAGATAAGCAAATTCTGGTACAAACTGAAAGAATTTATTATTGCTGTTCAAGAATAGTATAAATGGTCTAATATGAAATGTACAAAGAAGTTCCAAAATGTACTCTTAATAAAATAATTACCAATGTATAGGGTTAGTTAAATACTTTAATATTAAGTACCAAATAGTAATACATTTTAAAACCAACCATTGTGACGAAAAAATGAACTGCCTTTTTTACAAAGTTTTCTGAAAAAATATTTTAAATTATAAATTGATAGTAAAATGATAGCATGCACTTTTTTTAGCGTACACCGTGCAGTTTGGGGGCTTTAAAAAAGTAGATTTAAACAGTTAAAAGCAGTGGGCATAACTTTAGGGACAAATCGTATTTGCACCATTACCAATATAATGACGCAATGGCGTGTTTTGGATGTCGGCGGGAAATTCAATACATTTGCTAAGTCGAAATAGCTTTTTTTATTATTTTTTATCCCGGTGATACCTAACAATACTACAGGCACCGAGTGTGAGCGTCAACACCGAAACAGTGAGACTTATAATATGTGCCGGCGGTAATACCATTATAATAATTCACAAACACGGGAGAATAAACCATCAGCTTTACATATTATACCTATCGTATATTATGTTATTTTAATGTACACGATAGGTATACTGCAAACGAATCGCGTAATGGTCGTTCGCTGTTCGTTCTTATCGGTAAATCTATGATGCAGATCGATACTGCAGCCGGCGGTTCCAGCACTATTATTTAATCAACGTGCTCCTATAATACGTATAAGTATATATACCTTGAGTAATTTAATTTAGTGGCGTATATAATATATAGATGGAGTTGACGTTTTTCAGAGGTGGGCGGATGGCTGCGGCGAAGCGTGCGATTTCGTAGTAAGCAAAATCGCATTTCTATTGATGACTGGCAGTAGGGGGGGGGTGGTAATTGATAACGGCGTGTGGGCACGAGAAGGGAGGGCATCTGATAAAAATGCTAATACGCCGAACGATCTCGTCTGACAATTTTTAGACTCGCCGCGTTATGAATGATGTGCAGGGCTGTACCGCCGTCGTCGCCTGCAATCGATATCGTACGATTTAAGAGTTTCCTAAGCGGGCAAAACAAAAAAAAACCTCAGCGAAAATTGTTTTTCAATATTCAATTAATACGTCATCACTATAGCGTCTAAAAACCCGATTATCCCCCGGCGTTTATGCGTTTGTTTCATGAACGATTTTTATTTTTTATTTTTGAGAGGAACGTAAAATAAGATTTCCGATTATTTTCGGAGAAATATCGATGATTGGGTGTATTCTCTTGCTATTACAGGTGCGATAATGATGTTATCGGATACATAAACACATTTATGATCAATAAATGCAATCGCTGACTTGAATACGTGAACAAAAGCGCAATAAAATCGGAAACAAGATGATACCTACCTATATAACTCCGATCAATACTATACAGCAAGTGCAACACCACCGAAAATAAGTTATTTAAAAATCACATTATTTTATATATTCATGTACCTAATATAACACTAAACATAACTAATATATTACTAATATATAACACTTATCATTATTGGATAACATATCCGATTGATTATGTTATGCTCATAGCTCATTCATTATGTGAGCTATTATAATTTCGACACAATAAAATTACATTGTGTATATACTCGTTACCGAGTTTTTCTGCACACGTCACAAATAGATAGTACGTAGTGACATATTCGAAATACATAAGACATGCATCAACAATTTAATAAATTAACAGAAAAATAACAAAAAGAGAGTCCATTTAATAACGGAACCCTTCTAACTGAAGTTAAGTTATTTAGGTTATAGTTAGCTTGTAGGAGACCAGAGTTATAGAACCAATGTTTCTTTAGAAGTTGAACTGAGTTATATCTGTTGGATTTGAAATTAATATGTTAGAGTGAGATTGTAACTTTCTATGAATATTTAGGTATATACCTATATTTAGTTTTATGGACGTTATTTTGATCCATATTTAAATCTAGAAATATAGTGTTTTCGAAAACTTCACCAATCAAAAATTTACTATTTACTATTCATATAACATTATACATGATACCTATTTTAGGTTATATTACTTTATTTTTGCCATTACCAATAATCGATTGCATCTTAAAAAATATATTTTAAATCTATGGGGCTTGTATAATAAGAAAAAAATTAACTCAACGCGAATATAAAATTAGTCAATTGATTAGTAACTACATAGCATATAGTAAACAAAAATGTAATCGTTCGGTAAGAAGTTACATTTAAAATAAAGTTATTCTTTGTGTAACTTCGTTACAAGTAACCTACTTTTAACTTCTTCATTTGTTAAGTTTGATGTCCACCCTTGATAATAAAATTAAATGCCAAACGGTTTAAAATCTTAGGCTCTCGTTCAACATTTACATAATATTATTATGGCGTTCGTATATCAGTGCTTATTTTCTGAGAGTCGTCGAAACCAAATAAAAACCACCGCACTGATGATTATGCGATTTCCGGTGACCCACGCCCGTCGAGTCTCATTTTTATTTTGTTTTCGTCGCCCAGGTAAACTCATTACACTTGCGAATATAATATAATATAACTGATATAGCAATATCTGTTGACGGTAATATTGCCGAGGCAAGGAACCGATTTCAGATTAAAAACTTTCAAGCGTTTTTTTTTTTCGTCACAGATTGCATCGATCGGCTCTGACGAGTATGGACTAAAGAGTTTGACTGTTTATTGTTTTTGTTTATCTGGCTTATCTGAGTTTCCTTAAATTCGTCTTTCAGCGTTTTTTTTTATTTTAGATTCTGAGGGGAGCGAAGAATGTATATTGATATTATAACGATGTGCGTTTTTTCGATTTTATTCGTCAGTATCTTTTCTGGTGGGAAAGTGAATCTAAGTTGGTACTTTAGGGAGGTCATTTTTTAAAATTCCAAATAGTTTTTAAAAGCGTTGGGGAAAAAAATAAGGAAAAACGGGAATTTTTACACAACACTAGTTTTTGACAAAATCGATTTTGTTTCTTTGGTGAAAATCAAAAAAAATGACTGTAGATACATGCAATTTTCACAAAATGTTTATATAACCATTTTCTATATAATGTCATATCATTTTTAATTTATTTTGACTGCTTTTGAGCTATTAATAGTCATAAGAAATGTTTGGTTTTATTTTTATTTTTATTACTGTCGATAAAATTTTTTTCAATCGGTCATAAAATTTAAAAATTGAATACAAGGTTTTTTATAACTTGTTGTAAGTGAAAATATAAAAAAAAGTTGAGAGTAAAAATTCACAATAGTGGAAACAGTTTTTAAAAGCGTTAAAAGTTCAAATTTTTACCAAAATGCATCAAACTATCAAACATTTGCAAATTATTTTGTAGTTAAAAAATGTATAATATGTTAATTTTTATAGCTTAAGATTGAAAAATTAAACAAGTTTTCTCGTAAATTGTTAATATTGTTATCAAAAAATCAAAAAAATATATTCACATAGTTGTCTTTTATAGATATTTTAAGTTCAAATTTAGACAAAATTAGATATGTAAATAAATAATAATGAGTTATTTATAACTCATAAATAGTTATTTAGTTGTAATTTAAAAATATTTTGATTAGGTACTTAAAACATTTTAAGTATATTATTATATTGTATACATACAATGAATTTTTAAATGTAATGTTTTTGGCAAAAATGAATTCAACCTATTGTATTGTTAATAGTAAAATGAATTATTTTAATAGCGATAATATCATTAAATACACTTATTAGTTATGTAGGCTTGTCTTCGATCAGAATCGTATTTCGTATACAATTATTTTATATTATTGAATTCAAATTTAATACATCCATTGCAGTGACTCACTCGATACCTACTGAAAAGTAGAGCGGTACCCATTTGCCGACCTTTTTTTTTGCACCTTATCGATTTTACGAGTCAAGTTATTTTTTGTCATTACTCGCGCCCCATTTTGTCATAACGATGTCGACGCACTCGAAAGCTTATCGAAATTAAAAGTAATAACCTGCACCTTCTTGTATTTATTTTGGACGTCGCAAAAAAGAACACTGAATTTAAAATGCAACGCATAACAAAAGTCTCGTAACAATATGTGTTTTAATTTTTAAGCTGAAAAAAATGTGTTGAAATTTACATATTGTGTATTACATTTTACTTACAAGTTACAATACTTTGAATAATTAATAATAATATTAATAATATTATAAAATAGACTACTTAACCAAAATGCATCACTTCCTACTATGTATAGATACTAGCCACTAGCTACTTATATTGTATTGAGGATTTTCATAATATTATTGTAATTTTAATTATCTTTGAAAAAATTGTATTATTTAACATTTATGGGATACAGCTATAAGTCTACTTAAAAAAAATTCCCATAAAAGCTTTCAGACGGGCTAAACATAATATTCGTCTGAAGTTGAAAAACACTATTATAATATGGTATCTAACCACATGCGTAACAATTTTGTATTGTGATATAGGTACGTTATAATAATATATGGTATAAATGTATAAAATGATCGTCAGGAGAGACGTTTGGTACGTATACATGCATTATTATGGTATATTAGATTACACTGAAAACTGAATGGACTCGCTCTTTGTTAAGTAGGTATATCCTTTTTGCACCGCGCAAACCGAAGTATAATGGTTTCTCATAAACACTCTGTTTAATTTTTTTCATCCTCAAGCCGCATAAACGAGCATACTCCAAGATCAAAGCTACACGGTATACACGCGCGATAGCGTTGTAAATAACACTCGTTTTGCGAACGGAAATGAGACCTCAAACGGACTTTACAGTAATAGCGTAGTCGCGGAGGAGTTATCCGAGTTTTGATACTATTTCAGATTTATACGTCAGTGCATTTGATATCCTTTAAATTATGCCTCACGATAAGATGCAATGACAATTTCACATACTAAAGCATGACAGCTTATAAGTATTATTATTGTATTATCTTTAGTCACTTATATGAGAAACTCCATACTATATACGTGTATGTTGTTGTACACTAACCTCCACGTATTTGACGGGCCAAGGTTGACGGGAAACAAAATAATCTTCTCCTTAGGTCCATTCTTTAACGATGATATGGTCCAAACGGAATATTTAACGGTATTTATTTGGTGCATGGTTATTACTTATTACTTATATACAATATATTATATTACGAATATATGGATTCAACACATCAAAACTAGATATTTATTTTTGAGATAACACGTAGTGTAGGTATTATTATTATTATAACTTAACAATGGTGCTCTTTGAACTTTAAACATAGCTTCTAAAGTTCTAATCAGAGAAAAAGAGCTATTGAAAATACTATGATATATGTAACTTTTAAAATTTGCATTACGACAACTAAACCTCAACTTTAAATGCATCAAAATACCTTAAACTATCAATCAGATTAGGTTATTTGAAAACGATAATAATCAAGGTTAAATTTAAAAAATAACAACTAACTATGCTATCCTACAATCTTATAGATAGTTATATACTAATATATGTATTGTATTTAAAATCCTAACCTGTCCAGCTTTTTGTTCCAATATTTTTGGCATGTAAAATATATAGTATAATACAATTTAAGGTCATATCTCATCAGCACCACTGCGTGTTTTCTATTAAATCGAAACGTTTGTTCACAGGTGACCAATGACGTCGTGATCCAACAACAACAACAACAACAGCAACAGGCACATTCGTCCCATCAGCAAACGCAACAAGAACAACCACAGCAACAGCTACAAGCACAACAGCAACAGAAGCAGAAGCAGCGTCCCACGCCGAGCGCGCGAAGCCGAAGACGATTGGCCAAAGTGTTGGTAGCACTGGCCGGCGTGTTCGTCGCCTGTTGGTTACCGTACGCCGCCGCGTTACTCTACACCAACTGGTATTTCTCATCGCAGCGAGACGGCGACGAAGACGGCGGCGGAAGCAGGCCTACAGTCCACCGGTTGGCCACCGTGGCCGCTATGCTGCTAGGCCACGCCCACTCGGCCGTTAATCCCGTGGTGTACTGGTGGCTGAACAGGCACACGTTACGCGCCTGTCCGTGGTGCTGGTCGTCGGCCGATCAGTTCGACGACGACGATGACGACGATGCCGGTTTCCGGTGCGGAGCGTTGGGCTGCTTCATCGGCGGCGCCGTGATGGTGTTCGGATGCGGCCGGGGCGACGGCAGTTGCGGTGACAGCGGTGCCGTCGATTGCGGCGGCGGCACCGGCTGCCGGCAGTCGCAAAACCACACGCCCACCCGGCTCAACCGGTTGCTGTTCCACCGTCAGTCCAACAACCACCAGCGCAGCCGCCAACCGTCGTCCACCAACGAGGCGGCCCTGGGGCCGTTCAACCCGCGGTTCGCCACGCCGAAGAAGCGACCACAACAGTTGCCAGTCGTCAAAAACCCTGTCATGCTGTATTACGCGTGATGAAATAGAGCTCGACACCACACCGGTAGCACCCACCCCACCCACATCGCACAACACCCACCGATGCCCGTAGGTTATTGTTTGTCGTTTAAGCGTCATTTTTGCGTAACTCAAAGAGTGGCGAAACTCCCCGCCGATCACCACTCACGCATCCTCGCCTAACGTTTTGCCCACTCTGTTACAATCATTTCTCGGTTTAACTATTGTAGGTTCAAAACGCGTCCACGTCCCGGGAAAAAAAACGAAATTGCCATGTTTAGGGCCCGAAACCAAAAAAAGGAATTGTGAAAACAAAATGTCTTTAGACGCTTTACAAAATTGTTTGATACCAGCAATTTGTTTTTACAAATTTTATTTGTATAGTCGACATTTCGAAGTCAGGATGCTTGTGTCGGACCTCAGACATGTCCCGAATGATCACGGAGGCTTGTGTACAACGGTGCACCTGTGCCCACTACGACAATTTACTGTCATCGCGATGCTCTGATTCAATGGTGGAAATCCACGGATCGTGGGATAGGTAGGTACACCTTCGAATTTGGGCAGGTCAGAATATAATAACATGTTTATGAGCAAATACAAATTTAGATTTTATTCGTAATATTTCGTATTTTATCGTAAAATAATACTGTGTCATATTGTATTTAATATTAGACAACAAGTCACAACAACAGCTACAACTGGTATAAAGAGTGGGCGTAATTTAATCATTTTTCATTACATCTTAACTTTTAGACATAGGCACATGATATAGCCACCGCCGTCGAGTATGACGAAGGCTATCCTCCAAATCATTCGTAAGTATGTCGCGAGTACGGATTGATACGAGAACAACGCTTCAATTTTATTTTTGCACAACTATTTTGTGCAAACAAAAAAAACTCTTAGTGAGTCACTGATTCACTTTTCAACCACGAGTTCATCGTAGATAAGTTGCATAATTTTTAGGTATCATAATACTATTATTAAACTATCCGTATTCTGTTATTAAAAATTAAAACATTTCTGTTATTAATACAAATTTTAAATTGCGGTTTTAATCGATATTTTCGATATTAATTCGTTGTTTGTTGTGTATTTGTGTAAACTTTTTTCAAACTATATTTTAATATTTATGTGTTATGTGTTTTTTCGTTTTTCTACGTGTATAAAACACTCCGATCAATATCACATTTTATTACGTACATTGTATCCTACCTCCGTTTTAATTGTTTTTATTGTGTATTAATATAAATACATTATTACAGATCAAACAATGATATAATAATATTTACCATTAAATTTGCTGTGTGTCGACTTCAGGTCGACATGCAAACGAACTTATACTTAGTATACAAGAAGTTATTAATTGAGAATTTAAATGAAGTGTAGTTTAGGTATAGTATAATATATTAATCATTCCGTTATCGACCTAAATGTTTTTTTCCCTATTCCACGATATTCTTTTCTTGGTCGACGATACACATTTTTATCGTGCCAATGGATATCCATTAGATAATAAGTAGGTGCCTACGCTTAAATCATCGAATAATCGAATAATCGAATCTTGTGTCTCAAACCAATACATTGCGTACATACAAATTTCCGAATATCGCCACGGTCCGCGATAATTATCTGCTGACATTTATAATATTAATATTATGTATTATAGTACGTTGAAAAAACATTTGTAAGAATTCGTCCTATTACACGATATCCAATATTATACGAGATAATATAATACACAGCTGTCGACCGTTAATAAAATCGACGACTTTTTGATCGCCCAGAACTACGCATAAACTCCATTTCGATCGACTTAAACGGATAGCTAAGTCCACTCGGTATGCATTATTACAATACTGCAATGTTGCATGTAAAACAAACGTCAGTCTTTATTGTTAAACGTACCTATCCTTACCGACGACGATAATGGGTATATGCTTTGTCGATTTACCTATTATACATCCGAGTGCTTTACCTGTATCCGCGACGACTTTATCTGAGCACTATAATAATATTATATTATACGATGGATAGCCGACAGATTTAAATAAAACATTTCCGTTTAAGCGATTATTTTTGAACGGGAGAAATAAAAAGTATAGATGTACAAATACGACGAATATATTATTATTATTATTCGTATCGAAAACACAAAATCCAAGCCGACGTATTGCATAATGCAAATCGTATTAGTCCACCGGCGTGGCAGCAGTAGGAAGTATTAATTTATTGGCCTAGGGATCGAATAATCGTTCCTTCTCGTGTATTTCATAATAATATTCTCATTTATACATAGTAATAATACGTAGGAAGTATTATATTATGCCTTCCTTATAGTACGTACACATCGCCTACAACACACCTTCACTACACTATACAGTCTACAGGGTCCAATTATTATTATTATTATTATTACATAATGTATTTTCGGGTTACTATATATTTTATTGTTCTATACACTCGAATATTTCTGTGATATAATAAATTGTATCATTCGGTACTCGGCAGTACAACGTTTCGAACAATCATTCATCGCACTGACAAAAACAAAATAATATATTTCTATAATAAAAATTCTCGTTAAAGTAATATCGTTTATGGTTTTTTGGACGTTTATTAATACTATCATCCGTGACCTACGACCACGGATACCATTGTTTTTTTTTTTTTTTACCCAAAGTCTGTTATTGTAGGTACCTACTTTTTTACCGTGGCATTAAATTATTATACGACGCAATAAGACATCCAATCGACATTTCTACGTAATATTATTATATTCCACCCGTACAAATATAATATTATATATGCATTGATCACACTGTATATTTTACATATTATTAAACATACGTATCGTACTTGATTTTATAATATAATATTATATATATATGCGTATTGTGCATAATATTATTGCGTCTTTGTTACGTCTATATGTGATTTTTTTTTCAATCTTCCTCGTTCTTTTTGATAATTTATTTCATATATTATTACAATATGTATTTTATATAAATATTACAATATGTAATGTATGATAATTATTATTAAAAATATACTTTATTATATTATGTGTACTGAAACTGATGTTTTATTTTATATATATCTAGGTTACTTTGATGAAATAAACATATAATACTCGTATCATAAAATAAGAATGCGCGTAGATTAAAGTGGATACGATAACTATGTTATTACAAACAATGCTCTAAAAATAAAATGTTGATTTCAAAGTTCAACGTGGCTATTTTTTAAACACGGTAAAATGACAGATTAACAATTAGAAAATTGTATATAATTATTTGCTCGAGGCATTAATACTAACAACGTTATAAACGACGCATAAACCATCAAATTATAGGTTCTAGTGCAATCCTAAATAATTTTCCATTACTGATTCTATGGACAGTGCTGCTAAAAATTAAAATGCGCTCAATCATAACCATGTACTTATCTTCTATTTGGTAAACTACAATACCCTCTGTGGCGATGAAACAAGAAAAATAAATTGGTTTTACGTGTCGCGTAGACCGTATTTTATTTATGAGTGTAAATTATGTTCTTTTATGTATTATATCGTGCTATGATAAGACGCTGATGTTTGTTTAACTGTTTAAGTACCTAATAATAGACTGGATCAGTTTGGAAAATTTAAAAAAAAAATACAATCTACTTTGGTCAGTTTTGTTCCGTTCGGACCACATATTGTCAAGCGACATTTTCCTTGTTATTATCTAACTCTTGAGCATATAATGCATACGATTTTGGACCATCAGTGGATAACATCTTATTACCTACTCGTATTTTGTATCCCATGTCTCTTTTCTCTCTACATAATACACGTGAACTATTACTATTATTATCACCGGACCCTTATTTGTCGAACCTCTTTAACTGTTTTCTCTACCTGCTCCCCAAACAACTTTTCAATAGGTATGACGTTTTTCAACTGGGAACAATACGTGTTTTACAGTGTTTTCCCAATCGATCCGCCAATCCACTGAAATAAAAATATGAATGTATAATAATATAATCATTATTACCGTTTGTCCGAACTTATACGAATCTTAAGCAAAACTACGCTATCGCTATCTATTCGTTGATTTATAACTATTTAGGTCGAAGCTCAACGATACAAGAATAAGAGCATAGTTGTGGCGTACAGCAGTAACAAAAAATATAACTCATTAAGCAAATTGCTTAAGACTTAAAATGAAGAATGCTGTTTGAACATGACAGCTGGGGTTTTAATTTGCGAGTCACACAAGGAGTGTTAAAAGAAAGTATGATAAATAGAACAATAGAAAAAAAAAGAACAGAGAATTTAAAATTGAATCTCATCTGGTAGGGGAGAACTTTGAAATTCATTTTTATTCAATTATCATTTATTGAAATATAATAAGACTATATTTTATGATATTACAAAAACGCGTACGTCTTAGACTAATAATAAATTATGATAGGTACCTACATAATTAACTTTACTCGTGTAGAATTTCATTAGGATATTATTTCAAATATTTTAGATTCTGAGCGAAGCAATGAATGTAGGTATTGATTTTACAATATGTGTTGTTTTTTTTGGAGTCTGTCATCACCTTGTGAGGCAGTAAATATACTTAGATTTTCTACTTTGGCATGTTTTATCGTAAGAAAGTGAATCTTGTGAATACTCTGAAGAGTCAAAATTAAAAATTCCCAATAGTTTACAAAAGCGTCAGGAAAAACAAAAAAAAAAAAAATGAAGAAAAATGGGAACATTTATCTAAAACCAATTTTTAACAAAAATTATTCCGTTTTTTAGTGTAACTCAGTCGTTTCTTACTATATGCATGTTATAAATGTGAACAAACTGGGTACTCTATACAGTCATAGTACATTTTTAGAAAAACATTATGTACCATATGAATCTATAATAATTTATTTGAAATTAAAATACATTCAGACACACATTATTATGATATAGTTTTAGAACAATGAATAAATATCCGTATGGAATGTGGCATTTCACTGGGTACAACAGTATACGTCATATACTACTATAATAGTATATTTTCTACTTGACTGAACATCCTTTTTTTTTTCCAACTTGCGTAATTTTTTATGCTGAAAACGATGGTGCAAATAGAATTCAGACCTCGGCTTTAGTTTTGAAGCTGAAGCAATATTCAGTAAAATGGTTTAACAATAATTTTAAGATGTTACAATTTTTATTTTGTAATAATTATGATTGTATAACGTTATTTAGTTCATTTTTTTAATTATAAACAATCAAACGGAGCGTCCTTAGTAAAAGTTTTGAATAATTACAGATCACATTTTAACAAAAATACATGTACGAAGGTTACTTAAAATGTGAACCTTAAAACAGTATTACTTAAAATTAACTAAATATTTAATTTAAAACATTAAATTAAATTAAAATTGCATATTAATATACATACTCACTCAACAAGGTTACTATATCATACGTTATATAATATGTTATATAACATTTTCGTTTTACTTATGACCACTGCCTTCGGAAGTTTTCAACCTTGTGAACTCTGTAACATCAAATGATTGAAAGTAAGTATAATCATTAAATATGGTGATTTTATATTTTATTCATATACAGCCCGAATAATTATAGGTTAAATTATTGTTATGTTCTTAATTGCATAACTACATGTTACACGTTTAATATTTAACAATTACTATTTTGTTATTCTTACAGCTCTGCGCTTATTTATTAAAATATTAAAAATATTTTTACCATTTTTCTTTTTTATAATCAGAGAGATAAGTTTACCTATATCATAGTAGAGAGTATTTGCACAACGTCGGTTAAAAATAACGTATAAACCGTTAAAGTTTATATTTTTAGTTTATTGACGGTACCGTTATTTGACTATCGTAGTCGGTTATTTTTCACAATTTAACGTTCATACGTTATCGTAATCGGTTATCAAATGCAATTGATAAGAAATATTATAATCGTCACCGGCAATACAAAAACTGAATTTATTTGAATTACGATAAAAATAATTTAACCAACGTTAATTGTACCGTTGTTTAACCTGCTTTGTGGGAAAACTCCCTATTATTACGCACCTCAGACCACTCCAAGTAAACCAAATAAAATATCAGTATAGGCCCATATGCTTCCAATTTATCATTATATATATATTAAATTAAGCAGTGTTTCTTCTCCAAACTTGCAAATGACCGGGTACCTAAACAACTATATTCAAGAATTGTATTATGTGATCCGTGATGGTTGGTGAGAAACCTATTTTTTGCGGTGTCACAAGGTCTCTATAATAGATAGCTGCTGTACACATAGTTAACAAAAATAGAACACACCTAGTCATGGTCATCTTAACGTTTTTGGTACCTAGTTAAGATTGCGTATTATTATTGAACTTTTACTATTTGATTTGTTTAGAGAAGTTTAAAAATGTACAGCCAGATTATTATTATGCGGAACAATTAATATGAAAAAAGGACACATCAATATTCGGGCAAATTATTACCTACGTCAATAATTAACGACCAAATGCGTTCTGTTATGACAACCACGCGGTTTACGTTGATCGCATATTATATACCATTCATGTTTGAAAACATTTCAAAAAAACATTACTACAACACAAGGTATTACTATAGTAGGTAGTATAGTATATAGGCTGTATTACGCAATGAAAGAAAAAAATAAGAAATGGTTATATTTTATTGAAACGACGCGACAAATGAGCTTCCGCACCAAAATAATAATAATAATAACAATTTATACGAAGTCCGTTTCTCCAGTATAGATATACATTTTTGTCCATCGGTTCGACGTATACAAATAAGTGTACTTAATAATCTAGTCGTTGTCCACTCGTTAAAATTTTGTCCGATAAACCTTTTTATTTTCTGAATTGATTACATTATATTTGTCCTCTATTCTCCAAGGGATATGCTGCACCGTTATTGAAATACATTCTATTCTCTGGATTCATATTATTACGATTCAAAAATAGTACAAATATTTTCATAATATGCGTCTATTCTGTAATGTTTTCTTTCTTTGTTTTTTGATGAAAAAAAAAATATTGTATTAACGTCTTGTGATTCAACATGAACTTTGAAATGTATTATTATACACATTTGAACTGGCTGCGCAAAAAAACACTCACTGGTGTCACTAAGAATACTAATAAATTGTACCAATAATATTAATTAGACTATTTGAGTATTAATTATATGATTGTAGTGTAAATTATTTAATACTTTATAGATTTATTGTAATTAAATAAAAGCCATGTAGTCATATTACAGTTAGGTACACTTGGGTTTAATCGATCAAAAATTATTACCTAACCTAAAAAGAAACGATACCTATTAACCGTACCTACAGTTTATGTTTAATTGTTACAACCTTAAACAGTAGATCTTGGGCGAAGACCATTCACTATTTTTAATGTACCACGTTAAGTATAATATTTTTAGATAATTACCTACTCATTATTAATAGATAAAACTATTAAACCATTTTTTTTTATTATATATACAATATTAATTATATTATATTAAATGTACAACCTTGATATAGATTTAATTTCAAAATAAACTTTTAAGAATACGATAAAATATGTTATTATAAGTACTTATATTTTTTTACTATTTTTTTTATAGGCAAACGATATAAAAACTTCAAGATTTTTTAATTTCAATATGCTTAAAATGCTTAAATAATGTCAATACATATTCAGTAGGTCCTTTACTACTATTTAAATGTTGTGCACAATTAAACTAAGCAACTATATGGTCTTAAATATAAATAAAATGTCTTATAAACATCATATTATTATATATAAAATATTAATAAGAATAAAAACGCTTATGCTTTTGTAAGTCATAATATGATAGTGTTCCATTATTATATGGATTTTATTTATGCTTTAACAATTTATCTATCTCAAATGTCCAACCAATCGTTTCATTAGTTATTACACGTTGAATTTTTGATTAACCACAATAATATATTATTAAACATAGGTATTATATTTATTTATTATTATTTATGTACAAGTTTACCGTTTATTCATAAAACTCGAATTGTCCATTATATGTTGACAATACAATTTAACATAACTGTTTCTCTAGTTCGTTCCGAATCGAGTACATTATAAGACGTTAAAAAAATTCAACTGATTTAAAAGCATTTTGTTTGAAAATCATGTTGACATACAAAAACCCACGAACAATATCATATATTTGAGTAAAAATAAGCAAATAAAAATATTACGGGACAAATAACAAACACTGGTATATTATTTATAAAAAATGCATTATACAGAGTTTGATAGATAGGTTAGGATGGTATTTAAAATATATTTTATTATATTGTCTAAAAATAAAGAATGTTTTACAGCAAACAATTGTGTATAAATATATAGAAGCATGTAAAATAATACGAATCGTAAAATTTGTTTTAAAAAAAAGTATATCAATGCATTATTCATTAAGAACGTAATAAAAATAATTTGAATAATTATAATTGTTCAAAGAAAAGAAATTAACAAAACATATTTTGTACAGATTCAGAATCCATGGTTTATGATGTAAGAAGTTTTTAATTTAAGTCTACGGGTGTGATTCTTAAAAGTTTTGTGTAATAATTGTTATATTCAAAAAGTAGAGAATTATTTATATATATTTAAATGAACAATACGTGCGTACAAGTTTCCGAACGATCTTTATTGCTAATAACTTTATAAGGTTACTTCATTACTATTGTTGGAGTACGCATCAAGCTACCTAGGTATACCGTTCCTACTGTTATTCACTAAAGCCTTTTTTTTTTTGGTATTTTTTCCTTTGATAAAATACCATGCAAACGTTACGATCGATCGAACGTATAATGTATAATATTGTAATAGCCAATTTTTGTAAGGTAACAATGTAATACTATACATTATGTTCAGAGGTGAATGTTAAGAACTGCGTATGAATAATTAATTTTTGATTGAAGAGAAAATATCAAAGTTTCCTTTGATGCACGATATTTTAATTCTCACTTTCGTTTAAAAATGCAAACTGGGATATTATTTCCACGCAAATATTTGACTTTTAGAAATCAATTTCACGATAATTTCGTGTTCGTTTAAGCAAAAACGATGAATAATAAAAATATCAATACCTATTTAATATTATTGTTTGCTGTTCTTTTACTAATGTTTGTATCGCTCTTCCGGCGGCGTACTGTAAAATTGATTAATAAGGTTATCGGAACTATAATTTTTTTACCTGCCATTTCTGACATTTATTTTTAACGACAACAATATTGTAAACATTAAAAAAAACGAAGTTTAATAATAATATATGAGCTTTATTCCATTTATTACGAGAATATTATAATATACGTGGCCTCATTAAAATTCGATAGTACGTAATTCGTACGGTTCAGTGTAAGTTGTTATTGCCGTAGAATATGGACGGTTTTCAAACGGTACCTACCTACTTATATCGTGGGTGTAGGTACACATCACTAATACCTTTATAATATTATATAATATAAAGCGCCTTTAAACAAATTTGTTTGTGGTATATGGTTATTAACGTAGGTACCTAGTAACTACTTACATCCTATACAGAGTGATTCACCGAGCATGTTTATCTCCTTCTATCCTTTAATCATATATTTATTCAAATTCTAATTTTTAGAATTTAATTTTTAACATTAATTCCCATCAAGAAAATAGGCTAGTTGACTCGGTTTCTTTCGCACTTGAAAAAAAAAATTGTTCTTGTGTATTTCTTGACATTCAACAGGCATTTGACAGTGTATAGCATGAAGGGCTGCTCTACAAGGTAAAGACATTTTTGCCTCCAACTTACTACCACTACTTATGTCATATCTAACTGATCGTTATTTTCAAGTTTATTTCAAATCTGCGTACTCTAAAATAGCAAACATCAGAGCTGGTGTTCCTCAGGGGGCATCCTTTCCCCAATACTGTATAACTTATATGCTTCTGATCAGCCAACCTTCACCAACACCATTGTGATTTGTGGCAGACTATGCAGATGACAAACTTATCATATATTTAAATGAAAACCCTATTGTAGCATCGTTTAATCTACAAAATCATCTTTCCCTTATGGAAACCTGGTATAATAATTGGAGGATTAAGGTAAACCAAACCAAATCTAACCACACAACTTTTACCCTTAAGCTAGGACAATTCTAGCCCGCCAGACACTCTATGGCACTCAAATTTCGACTACTTCATCAGTAAAATATCTTGGCTTAACCCTTGACCATAGACTAACATGGGCCCAACATGCACGTGTAAAACGACTTCAACTAAATCCACGACTTCGTATGCTTAAATCTTTGCTAGTCAATATCAAACACACTAACCTTAATATAAAACTGCTTATGTATAAATTCCTCACAAACCCATTTGGACCTACGGACCTCAACTGTGGGGTAATGCAAAAAAATCAAATTCAAATTGTACCCAGACTTTTCAAAATATTGCATTAAGAAAATTAACGAACTCCCTCCCTATGTTTCTAATCATACTCTTCACACATATCTAAAAATCAAAACTGTAAAAGAGGAAGCAGCTATTTATTATAAAAAAGATTCCATAATCGGCTTGCAACTCATTCCAATCCTTTAATTAAAACTCTTTCATCAAAAGTTATTCCGGGTAATCCTCCAAGGCGCCTTAAACGAAACTGGTGTAGAGATATGCTAACTTAATACAATAATAATAAAAAAAACAATTAAATAAATAAATATATGTAACCTCAATTTTTAAGTGTCATCACTGGGTGGCTGCTTTTATCAAACTTATTCATTTATTCTTGTATTTCAGCTAATACTCTTATAGTACCCATGAGGTACAGATTGTGTATTTAACAATAAAGAAAAAAAAACATTAACTCAATATTTTCAAGTAGGTACTTATACTTTTTGTATAATTTAAGGACTATCATATGGGGAGACAACTATAATAATACTATTATTTTATTTTAAGTAGTTAAATATAGGATTTTTTTCAAATTGTATACCTAATAAATTAATATACTAGTTATGTATTATAATTTAAAATCATCATATAGCCTAAGCATATTACCTTTTAAACCTATATAATGGACTATTATCCTTGGTACTTACAGTTTAATAACTTTTCGTACGAATTTTGATTTACGTATAACATTTTTGAAAATATCATCTCGTTGAGTGTGTATAACATATACAAAATATATTTAAAAGGGTAGTTCTCGTTCACAAAAAATAAATTTATGTCACCACTGGATACTCCTTAAATTTTACACGACAACATAATATGTTTTAAATTATTATAGTCCTTAAGTATTCTTAAAAATGCCAAAAATTCCAAATTTGAATATACATATATCAATAATTATTGATAGAAACAACGGGGGTGAGCATATATTTTGTAAATCCCACTATATAGAATATATGCTGCGGATCGGGTGAGGCGCACACATCACGTTGTTTGAGGGTTTATTAATTGTCTGAATCGTATAATTCTCCATCACGGTGAATTAGTATACACTTCAGACCCGGTGGCATGGCGGCGACGGAAAACCACCAATTTTCGGGATACCATTTTTCAGTTATTGTTGGTCGTTTCCGTTTTTTTCTCTGTTTCCCTGCGGTCCCGTTTACGCTGGGCCAGCATATTATAGTAACAACTGACAAATGCCCCATCGCGTTTCTATATAAATGTGTCAGTGAATGTTCGATCAACAATAATATTATTATTACACGGTCACCGAGATTAGGAAAAGCTCTATGAAAAAATAAAAAATAAAAATCTTTTACGTCGGAATAAGTCGTTGAAAACGTCGTATTAAAAGTCTTACGGGGTAAATAAAAAAGTAATAAAAACCGAAATGCGTTTTGAAACGTCCGTGACGTCATATTATACGATGTGACGCAGTACCTATATACTCGCGCTGCCATACGTGCGGGAAAATTTGGGTTCAAATCGATCACTCAACACGAAAAAAAAACAAGACTAATAATTTGCAATGAAATAAATGTATATGTACACACGCCAACGAATTCGTGCTCTGTGTAGGTATAATATCACGTATCCATCAGGTATGTAAAGAGACTACGTTAATATTATTTCAATGAGCAGAAATGCAGATCGAACGACTATAATAATAACAATAAAATTGGCATTATATATCACGAGTATAAATGTTTGCCCCCCGAGGAGGGATGTAATCTCTATATAATAATGTAGTCGGCTATAATCATCGCATATCGCAAAAACCGTATTATTTCAGTTGACGTCATATTATTTCGAATTACTGTACCTACCCAACGTAGATTTTGATATTATTATACGCACATGATTATAAAAATTGCTATTTCATATTATCCGTTAAACTCTGTGCAGTGTTATATAATAATATTATATCGTTAGCGGTGGCGATGATTTGAAACTCGTATATTATTATTATACGATTTATAAGCGCGATCATCATACCTCAAACAGCGTGTATCTTTCTCTCTATATATAAATATGTTAAAATTACAATTATAACGATCGTAATTAACCGTGATAAATGATATTTAGTCGACCTCGAACGTATTGATGCGGTGTAAATCTATGTTATAATTTTTAATTTTGTGGTACAGACGTTGTAAAATAGCCGATGGCTGTTAGACAGTAGACACAATGAATAACCGGCAAGGAGTGAAAATATATTTTTTTTGGTTTTGGTTCGAAACGAAAACTACGCATTTATCTACAACGAAAGGAAATACCACCAACACAAATATTTCAAACTTTCAAAGTATTACGTGACCGTAAAAACCTACAACACAACAAAAACTAACTCGGCTCAACTTTTTCGTACATCGTTTTTTGACAAAGTTTTTAAAAAAAATTTTCATCATCCTTTCAAACTGTCCAGATCAATGCCATACACAATATTGTGGCATCAATCATATTGCAAGTACACTTGTACCCGCAGAGGTGGACATTTCATAAGCTATAAACACTTTCACTGTAAAATAATTTCAAGCCTATTATTCTATAATATTCTATATTCTAAAAGTCGATCGTTACGATGGTAAATCACTTCATTGCCGGCACTTTATACTACTAAAATTGAATTTTACACATGTAATACACCATATTATTAATATCGGTTTACATTAGTATATCAATATAATATTGTATTATAGTCTACACGTCGTAAACATACTATTTATTATATAATATATTAATCAGGTTTCGAATCGTTTGGGATTTAAAACAATTGCACATCCATATTGAATGTAGTATAACAACGGTTTAGTGTATACAAACATGTTTTAAAGAACCTACAGAGAATCCAAATACGAAATTATATTTTGTATAATGATATGGACGCGTTTTAATTATATATTCAACATAATAATGTATTTTCTATTTTCATTATTCGTGCGACATAACTTTAAATATACAGAGTGTCCCAGGTCTATTTGACTAATGCAATAACTTTTTTTCTATTCAATATTTTTAATTTTTTTTTTTGTAATGATTTGTAGAGCTCTGCGCTATATTTTGTATATCTTATATATATATTTTTTTTTTTTACAACAAAAATAAATAATTTAATATTTTTCTAATAATCCAAGGAAGGTATTTCATAAATAAGTATTTAAAAACCATTTTGGCGTTTAAAACTTTTAATTTGGTTAAGTCGTTAATTTTTAAACAATTTTCAAAGTGTGTTAAAATTCAAAATCATTTCTTGCTAATCACTGTTACTGCTGTAAAAGTTATTGCATTAGTCAAATAGACCTGGGACACCCTGTATATATAGACAGAAACATCAATAATAATCGCTGTATTAAAACATACAACGGGCCCGCGGGCATGTGGTCCGATCTAAAGAAAACTCACGAGAAACTAATACCCTCCACTGACTCGTCGTCAATAGGTTCCATATAATATTCATCTATAAGACCTGTGCGTAGGTGAGTGGTTTCTATCGACCATTATGGAACACATTCCGAACACGAGCGCACTAGCAAATGTTTTTAATTACGAGACGCCTATAAAAACAGGCCTGGTTGACGACGTGGGCTCAACTGCGGTGTACACACATACATCACGTGACGTTGAGTTTTTATAACCCATTCCGGCGGCAAAGCATAATAATATTTTGTCTTGCGTTCGCGGCGCGTAAAAAAGCTGTAAACTTTTCTCGGGACGGCAATGAAACGCGCGCAAAGTCTATTCATCGCTATATACATACGCGCGGCCGATACAATAAGCGTACTGTATATAGGTATTAATAATAATAATAATTTATTATCATATTATACATTTAGATGTGTACGCGCTCCACCGTTACTGTGTGTATAGCGAACAGGTGGGACAGACGTGCGATTTTGTACGGCTCGTTTTGCATCGTTTAAGTAGGTATATTTTAATGTCCCGTATTACAATATATATTTTACAGCTGCATCAAGCCGTTCCGTGGACCGTTTTCAAAAAACGCGTAGGCGTATTATTATTTCATTTATTCCGCTCGTACAACCATCACTGGGACTGCGGGCAAGTAAACTCGCTACGAATTTACAGAGCGTTTCAGCGGCACCACCTCTGGCATAATATCATAGACCTGAACTCGAACTTTAATAATCTCTAAAAATATATAGGTACCTACTTAAAAGTGTATAAGGCTAAGCGATTAAACGAGCAAAACTATGCACTTAAAAAAAAAACTAATTGATTTTATTTTTTATTCGTGGGTTTGTATGTTTGTTCATAGACAATAATACATTTTAGTTGGTTGGTTATGTATGTAGAGTGTAGACATTGACCATCAATAATTTGTTTACAATATATTTGTATTAGCTATCTACTTATATAATAGTATAATATATTATGGTAAATTCGCGATTCATGGTACAAATATGGCTAATCTGCATGAATCTATGACATAGTATACAATATTACGTATACACCGCGAGGTCAAAATCTTAAGTAAATTCACTAAATTTTAATCTGCATATATTACTAAAAACGTATTTTTTCATATTGGCATACAAAATATACGCTAAAATTTTCAAATATATTATTATGTACAGTAAAAAATCGTAAAATCAAGATTTTCCACTTTTCAATATATTCAAATATTATTCTAGGATATCCTACAACCTAGACACCGCACTCAAACCCAACCTAGAAAAAAACCTAGATATAATTAGTTTTATGAACAAACAAAATTGTTCAATCTAATAAGTATAAAAAAAAATAATATATAATCTAATTGTATAGCCTATTTCTGTTTTTAACCACTTTAATGTAAAACCTTCTTTATAACTAATGGCCTTGGTAGTCAATATTTTTTTGAGATCAATAAAAAAATATATATATATAAATATGCATGAGTAAACACTTATTATTAAAACAGTAAAAACTTTTTGTGTTCAACTCGTAAGGTCATTCGATTAATAAGCTAAAAATTTAAAAAAAAGCCTACGCAACAAAGTTTGAGCCCTAATCATTAATTTTGTTTATTTATTATAAAATGGACAACACAGTACTGCGAGCATAATCAAAATATGGTATTAGATACCTTCTACACATTATACAATATATAAAATTGAATTACACAACTAGATTAACACAACAATTAAACAACTAGATCTGAGAAATTAAATGACGCCTACACTGTTGTCGTCTAGTTATTTCCGTAATTTGCGTGATGGATATTATAGGAATAATATGGAATGCACGTGATCATGGGAAACGCACAGGGATCATATAAAATAGGTATCAGCTACCTAATAAAGCTGAAATTTCTACTTCTTTGGCGAGTAAATTTGAAAAAAAAAAAAGATAAATTCGCGTCAAAATACCAGTCATATTATTATAAAAACACACATGCGTAGAAATACGCGGTATAACACTTGTTAGTGTTACGTCATAATAGCAGCGACAATATATTTTATATGTTCAGCTAATATAGTAATGTGTCTAGGGCGGAAAATATGAAACGATGTCACTCGCGAGACGTTTAATTTGAGTGTTTTCGACTGGTGCATATATGAGCTGTTTTGTATAATATTGAATTTGTATATATTTTGTTACGTTCTCGTTTTTTCATATTGTGCAGCGAATTCAATAAATTCCGCGAAAATTAACCACTCAGATATAAAGCCGAGCGGCCATAACATGCTGGTTTTTATTATTACTATTATTATTATTATTATTATTATTGTTTTCCGAAAACACTTAGGTGCTTAGTGCTTATATACCTATTGATTGCTGTGCTGCAAGCTGTTTCTCTGCTATAGCAGTATAATAATACTCGAAATAACAATGTGTTAAATAACTTTTCAGCAGAGCTGTCTGCATCACGGCGAAGTGATTGCGGGCCAGCCATATTCGACTGTCTGTTTTAGAATTCTAGACTGCCGCTGGGTTTGATCGATAAAGTTATTAATTACTATATAATATATAAAAGTATGAAACATTATTATACCTTTATGCTATTACAATTAATGGACAATAGTTTCATTCCGTGTTAATAACATAGTGGCAGCCCATTGTATTGGACTTCCTGATTGTTCATTCCATCATGTTTAACCCTATCCACGTCAGCTGACATCCATACTCCGAAGTTATAATAATATGTTTATTATTTTTTTCATCTAACGAGTTTTAAAACGAAAAGTTTGAATGGGTAATTTTCTCCAAAACGCGTAATATACTATAAAACTTTTTATTTGTTTGTAATCATAAAAAGTATTAATTTCTCACACTTTCGACGCCAGGTAAAAATAAGTGGCTATTCAGTCGTAATCTACATAGATGTTCATAAAACGGTACAAACAGTATTTTACATCTTCATCTTCACACAAGTTGGACCTGGTTCAAAAACGTGAGGATCACGTCCGGTTTGATTTTCAATAATTTGTCCCAATCGCAAAATGTTTAATAGTGGGCTTACGTGACGTGAAACATGCATGCGCTCTGACGAGGTCGTTAAACGCACTCGACCTCAATACGTCCCGTAAAAATAATATAGATATTAATCAAGTTCAACTCGTATTAATTTTCCTTTTTAATTATTTTTCATATAAATATACTAATCGATATATTCTTTTAATGTATCAAAATATATTTATAATTCGGTTGCATCTTACACCAATTATGTTTCAAATTATTCCTAATGGTATAGGTGTACCTATTGAGTATTGAAATGTTCAAATTCAAGGTCACATGACTAAATTGAGATATCTTAATTGTGTATATTACATTTTGATAAACAATTCAACAATTGTGTTATTTTTTCTTTTAATATCCAAATAAAAAGTTAAAATTTGTATTTACCGCAACATGTACTTCAAGTAAATACCTTCCTTTGTGGTTTTCGTACTGAAAAATGTTCAGATACAAAAATTAGTTTTTATATTGAAAATTCGCATACCATCGAATTAAACTTCCGCAACGGTGGAGGGTCGAGTCAAGTTCATTAATTAGATGGTTTACGCAATAGATAGTTATTTTTTTTAACGTTGTGTTCGAAATATATCACAGATATTTACACTTAGCAATATAATTGTATTTTCTACAAGACAACTTAATTTTAATACAATATTAATTAATACAAATATACATAACTAACTGTTAAACTTTACATTTATTGATATTTTACTAATATTAAATTTGATGGAAAGATTTTTCAAATATTATACTTTTGTTTATGTACTTACTCTACACGAATAGTATATTTAGTACTCTGAAACATTTTATAATGACGGGCAGAGAGAAAAATAATTTAATACGCCACGTAAACATTGTAGAATAAACGAGGGTATATTATTGCACTATACAATATTTATTTAGTAAAATATAAATGGTGTGTGTTAAATACATTTAGTATACAATTTATTTAAGTTCTTATTTACAATTAAATGTATAATATATTATAAATAATTATAAACCATAATTAATAATCATCATAATATTATTATGATGTACACTAAAGGTTAATAATATTAATATTCACCTATTACAATACATAGATTATTTATTTCATATGCTGTGATATTTCTTGATTTAGTATTAATAGTTTAATGTTAAATTGATTAAAGTGATTTGATTGTTTCTTTCATTATTATACATGTTTAAGCTGTAGAAAATTATGGATAGTACACGAAGATATCAAACAAATACAATTTGAATTCTTAAATAAGGACCATTAGAATTGAATGGTAAGAGTGAAAATATCAGTTGACCAAAGTAGCCACATTTTTAAATCTACCTACCTTCATTTTCGAGATAGCCGTAATCCGGAAGTAATCCAATTATGTTTACGGTCACCTATATTATTATAGGACGGTCATCTCTAAATGCGATAATTACTTCTAGTTCCTTCGGTGAAAGTTTTATGGAAGTTTCACTGTGTACTGTGTTAATACCTGATAAATACATTTTAAATACATAATTTATGAGTTGTTGAAATACAAATTAAGATAGTTTTATTGTAAACGATAGGCATTATTATGAAGTGAGAACTATGAATATATTATAGACATAGAATTATTCAATATTTAAATAAATAATTCTTAAAACCAATTATTGTAAATTTTAGACTTTTTATCTGGGATTTGAACAGCAACATGTGAAAAATAATTATAATATTAAAATTGTATAATATATTAGATTTATTTAGTAATTTCATGTCACGAGATTTCGTGTTTCCTCTTTTGGGGTAATCTATTTTCGTCCAACGATAAAATTACACTATTGGTGTTAAAATTAATGATATATCTACTGAAATGCGTTTATTAGTTTAACTTAAATCATTCAAAATATCTATCAAAATACAGATTGTTTATATAGGTCTATGTTTAAATTCCAAAAAGTATAATATCAATGTCTCTTAGGCTTAAGCATTCACAACTCCTACTAATGAACTTGTTTTTTACTTTTTTAACATTGTGATCCCATGTCTTATTCTTTTAATTTTGAATAATCTTGTATCTGCTTCATTGAACATTGCTCTCAGTTCTGCATTTGTTTTTCATTAATATGTGTTCTTCTCTTTATTTCTTTTGGGGGCATAGATTTGAAGTTAAATTTTCCTATTGAATAAAAACTGATCTTTTTTTCGTCTGGCTTTGTTGATGCCAAAGCTCCATACGCATACACAACTATAGGTATAATCAAGGCTGGGCAAGTTAATGATATTTTTTAACTCAGTTGAGTTAAGTTAAGTATTTTTTTTTCAATTAAATTAAAGTTAAGTTAATAGACAATTCTAAAACATCAATTAAGCTTAAACTAAGTTAACAAATATTATTAACTTAACTTCAATTAATAAATTAAGTTGATTAAAAGAAGAAAAAAAATATTAATTATTATGTATGCAACCCATATTATAATAATATGACCTATATAAAAATTAAAACTAATGACATATTAGTTTTTATTAATAAAAATATATACAAAACTCTTTGTAAATACACCTTTTTTTCCTAATAATATTTTCTATATTCTATGAACTTATAAATTATATAAATATTATTTTTCTGAAAAATTTCTGATAATTCAAAACTAACTTAATTGGGAATATTCAAATAATATAAGTTAATTTTAAGTTAACGTAGATACAAACGAGTTAAGTTAAAGTTAAGTTAATTAAAACAATGAACTAGTAAGTTAAGTTAATAAGTTAAAATTAACTTAACTTTTAACTTAACTTGTAACTTATTAACTCGTTAATGCCCAGCCTTGGGTATAATGAGCACTATATGCATAAGTAGTCTTATTTTTATTTTTTTTTTGAAGAATAACCTAAACTTAAAGCTTAAAATAACATTATTTCTTGCGTTATGTTTCTGCTGATCTCTTCGTGGCTATTAACTGGTTAAATTTATATCAACTTCTAGGTATTTACATAACTGATACCCTTTCGAAGGTTAAATTCCTCACTACCAGAAGAATTTAAAAATGCTCTATTTGAAAGATTATTGGATATTTTGTTTATTGCTCCTAAACTTGCAGGCCAATATCTTTCACCTTAATTATTATTAGTTTTTCGGTTGTCCGTATCGCACATTCTACGGTTTCTCCTATAATTATTTTATCGCCCACGTAGTATGCTGCTGATGTTATCTGACATCATTCAACTGACAAACTTGTTATAATATAAATATTATACACTCTAAGTAAATTTATAAAATGTTAGACCAACAAAACCATTGCGCATTCGTGTGCAGAGGTTGTCATATGATCTATGCCAATACGTTGTACTATATATATATCCAACATTGCTATCTCTTTAATAATTCACGTGAAAAGAAATAGGTAATATATGGAAATCTATTTATTTTTCATAAATAAAAAACTTAAATTTAAGTGGAGTGAGATGGAATTTATTAATTTGTTGAAAGATCAAAAGAAGTACAATTGTTGATTTTTTCATAGTACCACTTTTTTTCAACCACAAAAGAGAGAAAAAAATTAAATTATAATAAAACTAACAAAAAAAAAAACTAAATATAACGACCATAAAAATATGCATTTCAAAGAAAATTCTGATAATTTTTATTCGGGAATAAAACAATAAGGACATTGTTTTAGGAAATGCAAAGTAGGAAATCGCCGTTACGCCACTCTCAGAAACAGACAGCATTACCAGTGATAAAACTAATGTGTTAGGTGTGTATCAATGAATACACTACTCATATAACCTACAAGAAATATTTCAAAAGTCAAAATGAATTTGAGCGTTTTACTTGTTTTGCAGTTGTTTAAGTTTTAGTTTAAAATTTAAATCCTGCTGAATACTTGATTTCTATTAAACATCAGAATACACCCATAAAATAGCTTAAATGTAAAACATATTAAACCAATTTAATTAATATTATTAAAATAAAATATTGGTAATTGTTCTAACTACGTCATAATGGAGGAATATGTATCAAGTGATAATCATATAATATCGAATTATAGGTATGCTGTAGCCTGTAATAGTTTATTTGAGTATAGGTAAGAACTCATTTATTGGTTTTTTTTTCATTAAACCCTTCAATGTCGTTGTCAGTGTCAAAAATGAACCAGAATATCAAAAAAAAATGTTTGGAACTGTAAAAAAATATGCAAGAAAAAATAAATATTAAATTATTTTATTTAGACCAATCGATGTAACTTTTGTATACTAGCAATATCCTACAATTTTATGAAGCAATATAATATTAATTTTCAAAACTTTTTCAATTTTTTGATATTTTACCAATGTTTAATATTGTTAGAAATAAAAAAATTATATAATAATAGTTTAAAAAAAAAATTGCAAATTGGTTCTGATCGTAGTCAGTTTTATATTATAAAGTGTATTGTATATCATTGCTATTAAGGTATTTTGTTTTACTATTATAAATTAATAATACAGTAGATTAAATTAATTTTGCATTAATTGTATTTTTATATGTCATTGTGTATATAAAATATAATAGTACACTTCAAAAGTTTCAAGTACCCTCGAATAATATCTTTAAATTGAAACAAACTGACATTAAAACAGATATTAAAGCTACAATTGTAATAACAAATTTGAAAACTAATTTGTAAAAAATAATGTAAATAGCTGACCACTACATATTCAGCTAGTAACTGTAGTTGAAGGTTATAAAATAAAAAATATATTTTTTAAAACTTTTAGCTTATAAAAATTAACGTTATAATAACGTTATTACCTTATTATTATTTATATTAGACAATATTATGGATAAATATAAAATGCATTATAATACATTAATACCTATATTGTTATAATTTATTTACATATATTTTTTCTATTCGGGATAACATTTTAATTATGTAAAATTTATATTTAAATTTTTCAGAGAGAAAAAATGTTTTGCTTACTATCTACATCTATGACGATAAAAAACCCGTAGTAGAAAATATTTTATTTATAATTATTTCAGTGCAATATTTACAATCACTTGATTATTTATTTGTACGTCCACTGCAATTTGAAAATGTTCATTTTCCAAAATTACTATTTTAGTATTAAGTGTGGATTTATATGGTTTCTAAATTTATGGATGCGTATAATAATTTCATAGAATGTAGCGCCATATAATGTTATTATTAAGGGATAAAGAAACAAAACAATATGAATCATATATAACACACATGCAATAAGATGTTAATATATTATTATTCTTTAGTGAAACACAACTAAAGTTATATACAGTACACTTTTGGTCACTGAAATAGTGTCCTCTATTTGGGGGTGTCCTCTATTCAGAGGGTTCAGTTTGTATAAAACGTGTAGTTTGTTCCCAAAAGAACGTCCGCTATTTGGAGGTGTCCGCTTTTCAGAGGTGTCCGTTAGGAGAGGTTTCACTGTAATTACATTATAATAGGCACCTACCACATATTTTATTAAACTCTATCATCTATTCTGTATTATAATATAGATATAATGTATATTTTCACAGAGTTTTGTCTAAACGTAAGCTAATCTTTCACTTAGGTATTTTTCTACAGTCAAAATATACGTTCTTCTACAGATCTATAATAAAATCTATAAATACTTGTAATATACGAAATAATTATTATTGTAATATGTTACACAATACTTTTCGTTTTTAGTTATATTACTCACAGTACCTACATATTATATTTTAGTATACAAAAAAATATATCTAACTGTAGATATTCACATCTAAAAAAAAAAAAACGAATTGTAGTCTTAAAGTATTGTTATTCTTGATTATTGAGAAACCAATCGACATAAAAAAAACGGTTCGTCGAATGTTGTAAATAAAAATCTGTGATATATTTTTAATAAAATACTCACAACAAGTCTTTCAGTGTACCTACACGATGTTGATTTTTCTATAGTACTTACAACAAAAATAATATACTTCGAACTTAAATCAAAATTTAAAATACATGTTGTTTGTATTAATTTATCAGGCGTAATAACATTTATAAATTAAAATAGTCTAGGTATTTCAATACTAAATTATTGATTTTTTTCTTTTTTCATGATTATTAAGAATATTTTTTTTTATTAAAAGCCAGATTTACAAGATTTTTATACTCAACAATCAACATAGAAACAAAAAAATAAAAAGGGTGAAGAAAGTAACCACTCTGTTGTTTGTTTGTAGGTGATGAATGTACATCGTCATTGAGTAAGATACTGTATAAATCATTGAATACGTAAAACGATTGTGAGCGAAGGCAGTTTAAAATGTAATATAAATATTGCTACTATAGTAATTTATTTTACAATTATAAAAACGATTGGTTGAATTAATTTTTTTTTCTCCGAGAACGTTGTATTTTAAAATTGTGTGTATAAAATATAATATAATAATATACGTAAAAAGTTTCAAGTGCCCACGAAATATTAACAGATAGTCAAAAGCACTATACTAAAATACAAAAATAATTGTACGCAATGTTATTTGGGTGTATAAGATTACAAAAATATATCTATGGACAAGACGTAATAACAGTTTAACCTTTTCATAAACCACCATTAATAACAAATGTTTTTTTGACAGAGTCAGATGAGATTGTACAGCAAATTATATCAAATATACAATCCTACATTTCTAATTTATCGCTATCAAATAAAAAGTTAAATCTAATCCGGTTGATTCAAAAAAAAAAAAAATGCAATGCATTTTAGTAATTATTAGGCTGGTACCTAGCAATACATGAAACAAGCGACGACACGGGACTACTTGTGCGCACGTACCTTATTATTGGCACGCCGTAGCCGGCCGAAGTGAATTGTGATATAAAGTAATCAATACAAGTTATACATGGTGGGACCCTGTGATAATATAGAACGTTTGTAAGATGGGATATAATATATTATAATAAAATCAAAATACTGCAGCAAGTACATTACCATACTGATGACAAAGTGTACCTCATTTATACTTTAGACACGCTCCAACTGTTATTTTTATACAAGATCCAACATCCATTCTTAATTTATTTTCCAATTCTGAAGTACTGGAATAATAAAGATATAATAAAATATTCCAATTCGTATTTGTAGAATGGCCGTCCATGTGTTCCGGTTTTCTCATGCATACAAGTTCATCACGTCTCTATGACGTTATGGGTAGTTATGACGTTATTATCAACATTAAATCCAACACGTCGTGATAAATATTTTAACAGTGTTGTAATTCATACGAAAGGATATTCGAAATAAATGTTATCTGAATGAATGTAACAAATGATAATAACATAATACACATTCACAAAACAGGTATAGTAGTTTTATTATGATAAACATTGTTAATATATCGTATAGATATTAACATATAATATAATATATGGGTTAGTTACGTGCGTATAATATTATACTCATTTACCATAGCTCGGTTTGGTGCGTTGGAAATAATATATGCGATTCACTGGGCTTAAAATCAAAATATGTGTGTGTGTGTTTACTAAGGTATCAAAGTAAAGGCCAGGTCCATTCATTAGGATAATAATTGCGTTTGGTAATACTAATTTGTCCTTAAATTGTATGACAACATTATCATTCATTTTAAATACTTATAAATAATGTAGTTTTTTAGATTCTGAGAAAAGCAAAGAGTGTATATTATTGATTATACATGTTATATTTTTTTTTGTGTCTGTCATTACGTTTTGGAAAAGTAAAAGTAATTCAATTATCTAAATCAGCATTTTTCCTAGTAAGAAAGTGAATCCATATGGTTATTTGAAGGGTCAAAAGTAAAAAATGCCTAATAGTTTTTAAGAGCGACTTGAAATACAAAAAAAAAAAATAAGGAATAACGAGAATTTTTACGCAAAGCAAATTTTTGATAAAATCGATTTTGTTTTTTGGTTTAACACTAAAATACATGCAATTTTTACCAAATGTTTAAATAACTATTTCTAACATACCATCAAATTTTCATTATATTTTGATTCTTTTTGAGCTATTTATAGGTATAAGAAATGTTATATGTTATATGTTTCTATTCTATAGATATTTTAGTTCAAATTTGGACAAAATTAGATATTTAAGTGAAGAATAATGATATAGGCAAATAATTCATGGTAATTGAAACTTTTAAATGTGTTATACTAGGAAAGACGCTAATAAAAAAACGCTTTTAAAAAGACGCTCATTAAAAACACTTATAAGCATGTTCGTCAATTTATATGTAATATAGAGCGAAAAAAGACGCTTATAAAAAAACGCTTAGAAGAAGACGCTTATAAAAAAACGCTCATTAAAAACACTCATGAGCATATTCGTCTATATATATGTAATGCCGAGCGAAAAAAAGACGCTCAGAAAAATCGGGTAAATGGAACATTCTTAAATTGAATTTTAACTTTTTTATAAACCTCAAAAACAGCTTAAAATCGAAAATTTTTGTAAAAAATTCAATTTAATAAACAAAATTGATATTAATCATATTTGAAATTTTGATGTAATTTTAATGATATGAAGTACAGAAAAATCGGGTAAATAGAACACTCTTAAATTCAATTTTAAATTTTTTATGAACCTCAAAAACGGCATGAAATCGAAAATTTTTGTGAAAAACTCAATTTAATGAACGATATTGATATTCAACATATTTGAAATTTTGATGTGATTTTAATGATATAAACTACAGAAAAATCAAGTAAATAGAACATTCTTAAATTGAAATTTAACTTTTTTATGAACCTCAAAAACAGCTTAAAATCACATCTAAATTTCAAATATGATGAATATCAATATCGGTCATTAAATTGAATTTTTCACAAAAATTTCCGATTTTAAGCTGCTTTTGAGGTTCATAAAAAATGTAATTTATTAATGTTCTATTTACTCGATTTCTCTGTAGTTTATATCATTAAAAGCACATCAAATTTTCAAATATGTTCAATATCAATATCGGTCAATAAAAAATTGAATTTTTCACAAACATTTTCGATATTAAGCTGTTTTTGAGGTTCATAAAAAAGTTAAAATTCAATTTAAGAATGTTCTATTTACTCGATTTTTCTGTAGTTTATATCATTATATCACATCAAAGTTTCAAATATGTTGAATATCAATATCGGTCATTAATTTGAATATTTCACAAAAATTTTTGATTTTAATTTGTTTTTGAGGATCATAAAAGAGTTAAAATTCAATTTAAGAATGTTCTATTTACCCGATTTTTCTGTAGTTTATATCATTAAAATCACAAAAAATTTTCAAATATGACGAATTTCAATATCGGTCATTAAATTGAATTTTTCACAAAAATTTTCGATTTTAAGCTGTTTTTGAGGTACAAAAAAAAGTTAAAATTCAATTGAGGAATGTTCTATTTACTCGATTTTTCTGTAGTTTATATCATTAAAATCACATTAACTTTTCAAATATGTTGAATATCAATATGGGTCATTAATTTGAATATTTCACGAAAGTTTTTGATTTTACGCTTTTATTGAGGTTCATAAAAAATGTAATTTTATAATGTTCTATTTACTCGATTTTTCTGTAGTTTATATCATTAAAATCACATCAAAGTTTCAAATATGTTGAATATCAATATCGGTCATTAATTTGAATATTTCACAAAAATTTTCGATTTTAAGCTGTTTTTGAGGTACATAAAAAAGTTAAAATTCAATTTTAGAATGTTCTATTTACTCGATTTTTCTGTAGTTTATATCATTAAAATCACATTAAATTTTCATATATGATGAATATCAATATCGGTTATTAAATTTAGTTTTTCACAAAAATATTCGATTTTAAGCTGTTTTTGAGGTTCATAAAAAATGTAATTTAATAATGTTCTATTTACTCGATTTTTCTGTAGTTTATATCATTAAAATCACATCAAATTTTCAAATATGTTGAATATCAATATTGGTCATAAAATTGAATTTTTCACAAAAATTTGCGTACGTGAAGTTGGCCCCCCTACTTTGACCGATCGACTCCGGACAAATTGTAAACAATTGTAAATCCATTGTAAATAATTGTAAATTCATTCCCCAAATTTGTAAATCACAAGAAAACTCGGAAATCAAAAAAAGCCGAGGGAGCCAAATGCACCGCTCCCCCCCCCCATCAATTTAGAAGAAAGACGAAGTATGACGTACGTGAAGTACGGCACCCTGGCCATGTGTAATCGACACTGTGCAAATTCTAAAATTTTGAAATCTTTCAATAACTAATTGTAACCGACATTAGATAATTTGTAACCAAACAGTTTCCGAGAAAACTCGATTTCCATTTCAGGGATCCGACATTTTATTAACATTATTGATACGATTTAAAAACCAAAAAAAACATTTTTTTCTAAATTTCCACAAATTTGTCAATTCCATTAATAAATTTAAATTATTTTTAAATTAATCTTATAGGTGTTATAAATTCTAATAATTGCTAATTGTACCAAATGCCCCTTATTGCTAATATATACCATGTGGATTTACCAAGTTGACGCGGTAATCATTATTATACATTTTTTTATATAAACTATTAATAAAAATGACCAAAAAAGATAATGATAATCATAATAATGATTACCACGTCATATATAATTATTTCAAATAATATAAAAAAAAATTGACAAATAACATATTAAATAAAAATGATTAATTAAAAAAACTTATAACATAAGATTATTAATAAAAATAGTAAATTAATAAAAATTATGTTTGGGTATTAAAAATTAATAAAACTATAATATTTTCCAATAATTAATAAAACTCTCTCATAAAAATGATTTATATGAAATATATTTATATTTAACTGTCTTTTTAGATTCTGAGCTTAGCGATGAATGTATTGATTCTACAATGTGTGTGTGGTTTTTTTGTTTTGTTTTTGTCTTTATCACCACGTTTAAGGGCAGTAAAAGTGTACTAAATAAATTTTAAACTCGCCGGGAAAAACAAAAAAAAAAAATTAGGAAAAAAAAGGAAATTTTTACTTGAAGCCAATTTTCGACAAAATGTATTTTTATTTTTGGTGTAACAGAAGAAATAATGACCGTAAATACATGAAAATTTCACAAAATGTTTATATAAGAAATTTCAAATATATTTCAATATGTTTTGACTTATTTTGAGCTCTTTATAGACATATTATGTAATTTTCTATTTTTTTTTATTTTTTTTTTATTATTCTCGATAAAAAAATTTTGAGTCTGTCAAAAAACTTGAAAATGTAATACAATGTTCTTCATAACTTTTTGTAAGTGAAAATTAAATAAAAAATTGAGCGGTATGTCTCTAATAGTTTTTTTATAACCGTCTCAAGTTAAAATTTCGACAAAATACGTAAAAATCACGAAAATATGCAGTGTTTTTTAATTAGGAAATTCTTAAATAAATTTCTATTTAAATCTAAGATTTGAAAATTCAAAACGAAATTTTCTATAAGTTGTTCTACTTTTCTAAAAAAGAAAAAGTTTTACAGAAACTCAAACTAATTTTTTATGAGCGTTTGAAATCGGACATTGCATATTCAATGCAGTTTTCTCCGGGAACGATTTTCTTATTTTAATGTAATTTAAAAAAGAATTACCGTAGACATTTGGAAATTTTACCTAATGTTCAAATTATCAATTCCTATACACAAAAAATATTTTGATAATTGTTGAACTAATTATAGGTTTAATACATTTTTGGTTTTTTCAAATTTTTTTTTTATTAAATACCGATAGAAAATTTAATACAAGATTCTTCAGAAGTTGTTTAAATATTAAATCAAAAATAATAAAAATATATTGGGTCAATTTTTTTTTTAAGCATTTAAACTTCAAATTTTGACCGAAATTCACCATCGAACATTTGCAAATTGTTTTGTAGTTAAAAAAGGTATAAAATGTTCAATTTTTATAATTAAGGATTGAAAATGTAAAACAAGGTTTTACGTAAGTAGTTTAGAGTGTAATAAAAAAATCAAAAAGATATATTAAAATTATAACTTTTTATAGACATTTTAAGTTAAAATGTGGTCATCAAAAGAACCAATTGTTTTTTTCGTAGTCACAGCAGCGTTGCCCTTGTGCAGTTTCCTAATACCAAAGTATTGGTTTTTGTTCATACATTTCAATAAATGTTATTGTATTTTGTTCGTTCCACTCCATATCGAAAAATAACAATATTTAGTTAGAAATATTAACACAAATATTAATTTAAACACTGCAGACAACTTACTAACAAGCGTGAAAACCGAAAAACGACTGTCACGATACAAATGTTGCGACATTGCGTTATTATTTACTTCCACACTATTCGGAACCCCACCTCGCAATAATCTTTTGATGCGGTTCAAATTTACCGACAACTATTGGGACGCGGTGCAAATTCGTCGCGTATCAACTTTTGTTACGCGACGGTGTTACGCCTTCACGTCCACACATCGATTGCTTTTACGCGTCTATGTTACGTTACGGCGTTACGATACACACAAATGTTACAAGTGTGTACGCGGCTTTAGATTCTTCTAACGATGATTTAATCCGTTCCTCCTCTCTGGCGGCCTGTATGGCCTTTTCCAAAGTAGGGGCATTCCTGGCTTTTATGAAGTCCTTTAAATTTCCTAACCCTTCCATAAAAACTTGAATCACCTGTCGAGTGATAGATCTATTTCCATTGCCTGGGCTATTTCAGGTGAAAGATCTGCGGTTTCCTGTTCCAGGTTTTGTAGTGCCTCTATTCTCATTGAGTATGATAAAATATCTTCACCTCTTCTCTGTTTAGTGGCATACAACTCTAAAAATAAATGTTGGGTGGTCCTCTGAGGTTCTAAACTCATCATAAGGGTTTCCACAAGTTGGTGGAAATTTAGAAAAAAATGTTTTTTTGGTTTTTAAATCGTATCAATAATGTTAATAAAATGTCGGATCCCTGAAATGGAAATCGAGTTTTCTAGGAAACTGTTTGGTTACAAATTATCTGATGTCGGTTACAATAAGTTATTGAAAGGTTTCAAAATTTTAGAATTTGCACAGAGTCCATTACACATGGCCAGGGTGCCGTACTTCACGTACGTCATAACTTCGTCTTTCTTCTAAATTGGTGGGGGGGGGAGTGGTGCACTTGGCTCCCTCGGTTTGTTTTTGATTTCCGAGTTTTCTTGTGATTTACAAATTTGGGGAATGAATTTACAACGATTTACAATGGATTTACAATTGTTTACAACTTTTCCGGAGTCGTTAGCTTAAATTGGGGGGAGGGGGCTACGTGAACTTGGCCCCCTCAATTGTTTTTTGATTTCCGAGTTTTTTGGTAACTTACAAATTCGGGGAATGAATTTACAATTATTTACAATGGATTTACAATTGTTTACAATTTGTCCGGAGTCGATAGCTCACAGTGAGGGGCTACCTGAACTTGGCTCCCCTCATTTTGTTTTTTGATTTCCGGGGTTTCTGGTGATTTACAAATTCTGTGAATGAATTTACAATTATTTACAATGGATTTACAATTGTTTACAATTTGTCCGGAGTCTATCGGTCAAAGTGGGGGGCCAACTTCACGTACGTCAAAAATTTTCGATTTTAAGCCGTTTTTGAGGTACATAAAAAAGTTAAAAATCAATTTTAGAATGTTCTATTTACTCAATTTTTCTGTAGTTGATATCAGTAAAATCACATCAAATTTTCAAATATGTTGAATATCAATATTGGTCATAAAATTGAATTTTTCACAAAAATTGTCGATTTTAAGCTGTTTTTGAGGTTCATAAAAAATGTAATTTTATAATGTTCTATTTACTCGATTTTTCTGTAGTTTATATCATTAAAATCACATCAAAGTCTCAAATATGTTGAATATCAATATTGGTCATAAAATTGAATTTTTCAAAAAAATTTTCGATTTTAAGCTGTTTTTGAATTACATAAATAAGTTAAAATTCAATTTAAGAATGTTCTATTTACTCGATTTTTCTGTAGTTTATATCATTAAAATCACAACAATGTTTCACATATGACGAATATCAATATCATCATTAAATTGAATTTTTCACAAAAATTTTCGATTTTAAGCTGTTTTTGAGTTTCATAAAAAATGTAATTTTATAATGTTCTATTTACTTGATTTTTCTGTAGTTTATATCATTAAAATCACATCAATTTTTCAAATATGTCGAATATCACTATTGGTCATAAAATTTGATTTTTCACAAAAATTTTCGATTTTAAGCATTTTTTGAATTACATAAAAAAGTTAAAATACAATTTTAGAATGTTCTATTTACTCGATTTTTCTGTAGTTTATATCATAAAAAGCACATTAAATTTTCAAATATGTTGAATATGAATATGGGTCATTAATTTGAATATTTCACGAAAGTGTTTGATTTTACGCTATTTTTGAGGTTCATAAAAAATGTAATTTTATAATGTTTTATTTACTCGATTTTTCTGTAGTTTATATAATTAAAATTACAACAATGTTTCACATATGACGAATATCAATATTGGTCATAAAATTGAATTTTTCACAAAAATTTTCGATTTTAAGCTGTTTTTGAGGTACATAAAAAAGTTAAAATTCAATTTAAAAATGTTCTATTTACTCGATTTTTCTGTAGTTTATATCATTAAAATCACATTAAATTTTCATATATGATGAATATCAATATCGGTTATTAAATTTAGTTTTTCACAAAAATATTCGATTTTAAGCTATTTTGAGGTACATTAAAATGTTAAAATTCAATTTAAGAATGTTCTACTTACCCGATTTTTCTGTAGTTGATATCAGTAAAATCACATCAAATTTTCAAATATGTTGAATATCAATATCGGTCATTAATTTGAATAGTTCACAAAAAATTTCGATTTTACGCTGTTTTTGAGATTTATAAAAAAGTTAAAATTTAATTTAAGAATGTTCTGTTTACCCGATTTTTCTGTAGTTTATATCATTAAAATCACATCAAAGTTTCAAATATGTTGAATATCATTATCGGTCATTAAATAGAATATTTCACAAAAATTTTCGATTTTAAGCTGTTTTTGAGGTACATAAAAAAGTTAAAATTCAATTTAAGAATGTTCTGTTTACCCGATTTTTCTGTAGTTTATATCATTATATCACATCAAAGTTTCAAATATGTTGAATATCAATATCGGTCATTAATTTGAATATTT